>JAJJMC010010030.1:3864580-3881176 GCA_023531435.1 Papaver californicum
ATAATAATAATAATAATAATAATAATAATAATAATAATAATAATAATGATGTTGAGTTTAGGAGGAGAGAGAAACTCCCATGGAGACTTCAATGGAGTCTTCAATGCTCTTTGTAATGCACTCTTTGGGGTGTCAGGGAATAACCCAGGCTTCAGGTATGGAGTATGTCCATCTCTACCCATTTACTTCTCATAATCTCGCATACTCCATTGTACATAGGAGTAATACATCAACCATAGCTTCTTTTTCTAGGTCTTGTTTGTGTAGAGTTCTTCATCGTTTTTCCAGTTTTCAATCCCATATATTGGATTTTAGTCTTCGTATATTGCTGTTGGAGTTCAATCTAGAGACACCCACTCCGCCAATTTCAGGTTGGAATCATTTCTTGGCATTTTCTTGGGGTATCTTGGTCCGTACACATTGGCATTGTCCGTACCATATATTCTTGGCTTGCCTCTTTGATGTTCTGTGTTGTTTCCAGAGACTCCCGAGATTTTCGTTCCATTTACCCTCCCCTATTTTGATTACTTTTGGGATAATCTTGTGTCTCCCAGGTTTCAATTCCTTCCCAAATTCTCCTGTCCAGGTTTTGTTCTCATTGAAGGACCTTTGATCCTGGTAACTACTTGGGACTTCTTGCACTTGGGTTCATTCATTAGCTCAACCACAACAACGTCATTTTCAGTTTGTTTTCATTCCCTGCCCAACTTTCTCTTTGCTTGTCGAAGTTATGCTCTCATTTCAGGACCAGTGCTACCTGGGAATTCAATATCTCAAGTCTGTACCCTGTTGCCTGAAGTGGTGGTCCTGGTTTGGTTTTTTTTGGTGTTCTGCAATACATTCAGAGACACCCGAGCACCCCTTTTCATTTCCTATCCACAATCTTGATTAGCTTTGGGCTAATATTGTGGATTCATGTGTTCATTTCCTGTCCACATTTCCCATTTTCTGCCCAGATTTTTGTTTTTCTTTCATTCCAGGTCCTGTTCTCTTGGAGACTTCTGCGCCTTCCAGGTCTTCTTGGGTCCTGTTTCCAGAGGTTGTAGCCAGTGTCTCTATCCATTATGTTGGTTTTTCTCTCTGAGGTGGAACCTTAGTCCAGCCATTTTCCAGCTTTCCTTTTCAGTCTTTTGCTTCAGGTGATGCCATGCCAAACACTAGATCTTCTACAGGCCCGCAAAGTTCAGTTGTGAACGCTGTAGGGGGTTTGAATGACCTGTTTCAATGCCCTTACAAGAACCTTGATGGCTGTAACAATGGGGTTATGGGTAAAGGACTTAGTAGATCGGGTTTCTATCGGCACTTACAAGATAAACACCTTCCCACTATGGAGGCAACGGATGTGTGTAGGGAAAGAGCCGCTAGTGACTTGGTTGAGTTCAGCGCCTGGGAGACAGTTTTATCGCAACTGCAAATGTGGCTTTGCTCAGGGTGCATGCACATGTACTCTTGGAGACGGCCCTGCCGGCAGCACAAGGAAGGGGTTATACCCACCCCATACAATGGGACTTATGCAACATTCCTGGTACACGGTATTTGCAATCCTTTTCCTCCCATGTCAGCGCACCTGGAGGCAGTAGAACCTGTTGTTGTTGTAGACCTTGACGTGGACGTGCTTCACCTTGTGTACAAACAGCATATCCCCACAGTCGTAAGCATTCCGATGCAGTATAGACTTCAGTTTGCTAGGACCCTCAAAGCATTATTGGACAGGGTATTAGCTAACCCTTTCGAACTGTCTGTGTGGATACAGTTGCTGTTACTTCCAGTATGTTCTTTAAGCTTGTACACACCCAAGGGGACCATAGAAGAACGGTCTGGGAACAAAAAGAAGCTACAAATAGCCAGCATTAATCAGGCTTTGCAATTATGGAACGATGGGCAGGGGTGTCTCAACTTAGTCCAGTTAGTCTTGGAGCAGCCCAGACGTTCTCTTAATGGGCAGGGTAGCACCAGGCGTTTGAGTGGGCCTAACCTTGCTGCTTGTAGAAGGAAGTTGGTATTGGGGCAGTATACAACGGCTATCAAAGTGTTGTCTTCCAGTGGCGTAGCCCCAAGTTCTCCTGACACTCTCGCAGAGCTAATCCACAAACACCCTTCTGCGCCGATCCCCTGTATCCCGGCAGAACCATTTGTGGGTGAGCCTATCTGCGTGGACAAATCTGTTGTGTTAAGTGCCATAAAAGGGTTCCCCAAGGGAACATCTTGTGGTAGAGACGGACTTAGGGCAACCAAAATCGTTAGACTAAACCCATCGATCAAATGACTAAAAATTTGATCGATGGTCAGCCCAAAAAACATAGTTGGATAGTCAGGCGGTTCCCCAGCCTTGGGCTTAAGACGGAGCCCTATTTTAGAAGCTCGCTCAAAAAGACGGGCGAAATTGTAGAACCAAGACCCATACAAGCGAAATTGTAAAACGAAGCCCGGGAAAAAATTTTTGAAGCGATGTCCTAGAACCACGGCATTGTCCTTCGCGATCCCGCACGATCTCGTCCGGTGGGGCGACTTTCTGGCGTTCCGTGCTCCACACGTGTTTGTCGCGCGTCTGTTCTAAATATAGGGCGGGGTGTAGAATAGAGCCCGTTAAAGCCAGGCGAGGGTGTAGTAAGGAGCCCGTCAATGAAATCCGTAAAAACCCTACTTCATCAACAGAAAACTTCATTTCTCCTTCATCGCCTCCTGTTCTTCCTTCATCGCCTCTTCTTTCTCCCTCTCGCCCCCCCTTCCGCCGTTGTTCACGTGTTTTTTGTCCGTCAACGACACTCCATCACCTCGTCCCAAGTACTTGTACTACTTTCTAACCGCAAAGTGACAAATATCAAGGTATATTTGCTACCCTATAATAATAAAATTCATTGTTTTAATTTCATACATAGATAATTAAAATGTTAAATTAGTTTGAAGCATGTTATTTACTTGTTATACAATAAACCCATAATTGTAATTTTCGGTTTTGTTGGTGCATACAAATTTGGGTTAGCAAATTAGGGTGTATGTATTTGTGTTATAATTTATTTAGGGTTTTAAAATATGTTTTAATTAAATTTAATATACAATAACAATATGTTGTAGCTTAAATATGGTGGATGTAAGTTTAATTTTTGGTTGAAAGAAGTATGTTGATTTAATGTTGGTTTAATTTTAATATAATGTTGGTTTAATTTTGATTTAAATTTTAATTGTGTAATTCAAAAAGAAATTTGTATGGAATTATTTAGAGTTGTGTTACTTGAATTACATTGGTTATCTTTGAATTATTATGTAGTCAGTGTATTGTCATTTCATGTCATTGCCTTCTCAACTAAAAGCAAAATATCTCTGACAAACATTAAAATAAAATCTTTGAATTATTATGTAGTCAGTCTATAGTCATTTCATTGCAATGCCTTGTCAAGGGAAAGAAAAATATCTCTGACAGAGTTAAAATTCAATCTTTGAATTATTATGTAGTTAGTCTATTGTCATTTCATCGCAGTGCCTTGTCAAGTAAAAGAAAAAAATCTCTGAAAAAGTTAAAATATAATCTTTGAATTATTATGTAGTCAGTGTATTGTCATTTCATGTCATTGCCTTGTCAATTAAAAGCAAAATATCTCTGACAAACATTAAAATAAAATCTTTGAATTATTATGTAGTTAGTCTATAGTCATTTCATCGCAATGCTTTGTCAAGGGAAAGAAAAATATCTCTGACAGAGTTAAAATTCAATCTTTGAATTATTATGTAGTTAGTCTATTGTCATTTCATCTCATGTTATAAATAACCACACTTCCCTTATCTAGCGATACAAACTAGTTTATCAAACGTATATGTCCATTTTTTCAAACATCCCAAGAATATGTTTAACTATCAAAATGAAACAACCAACTACGGTTCATCTTCTAGCTTCTCGCAGCATCTTTCTTTTAGTTCTTCTTCTTCAGACGAACAATTATACGATGAAGATAACAGTAGTTATTACTCATCAGATGAGAGTGAAGCTGAGGCCGCTAGTAATAACATAGCAGTTACTGCCGCATTATTGGCATCTAATATGAAACCTCGCAACACAGTACTAAAATACCCAGAAATCGTCATATAGGTGGCAGATGTTTGCATACAGACTATTTTTCCAACAACCCGGCGTTCCCCCCATATGTTTTCCGTAGAAGATTTAGAATGCGTCGCGAATTATTCAACCGGATATTGGGTGATATTGTTCGGGTGAATAGTTATTTTGTACAAAAAAAAGATGTTTGTGGTGTTCCAGGCTTAACCCTGCACACAAAAATTACAGTAGCAATTAGAATGTTAGCATATGGTTGTGCCGCGGATGCAATAGATGAATATTTAAGGATTGGGGAAACCACTGTATTGGAAGCAACCAGAAGATTTTGCAGGGTTATGGTCCAACTGTATGAGAAAGAATATTTGCATACACCAACTGAACAGGATGTTCAAAACCTCCTCGAAGAAAACAAAAAACGAGGATTCCCCGGTATGATTGGGAGCCTCGATTGCATGCATTGGAAATGGGACCGATGCCCATCTGCTGAATCCGGTGCATATACCGCTTACAAGGGAAGCGAAAGTATAATTTTGGAGGCAGTGGTGTCGCATGATCTATGGTTCTGGCATGCATTTTTTGGTATGCCAGGGTCAAACAATGATATAAATGTCATGAACCGATCGTATATATTCAAAAAACTCATCCAGGGAAAAGCACCAATAGTTAACTTTCAGGTAAATGGAAATCAGTATAATATGGGGTACTATCTTGGTGATGGAATATACCCTGAGACGGCAACAATTGTCACAACCATAAAACATCCCGATTCCCAAAAAAAAACAAAAAAATTCTGCATTGCAGGAAGGGTGTAGAAAGGACGTGGAAAGAGGGTTCGGGGTACTTCAAAATCAATTTACAATCATCAAACAACCTGCAAGAATGTGGAATGCTGATGTGTTAGCGTACATCATGAAAACAGTTATTATTCTACATAACATGATAGTTGAGGATGAACGTATTCCCGGCGACTGGCCCCATCACTATGATCAACGCAGCTTTGGTGCTCCATGTGTCATTTCAAGGGACAACACATCACAACTATCAAGAGTGATGATTGACCAACGTAGACGAGCAGTATTTGATAAACAAATTGGGGTTCGTTTGAGAAATGACTTGATCGAACACATTTGGTCATCTTTTGGGGAAGATTGATATTTATTAAGGATAGTTTTTGGGTTATATTTGTTGTCAGGAGTAAATTGAGTTGTAGCGTTTCTATTTATAGTTATCTTTCGAGTGCACCCAGTATTTATAGTTATATTTTACTGCTTATAGGATGAGTTCAAAGTGTTATCAAAAAAACTTATTAAAAAAACTTTTTAAAACTACATTTCATATTCAAAACAAATGCATGAAAATAAATAATCAACCATAAAAAGAGTATATAATAATTCCCCCTAAGGTTGGTTCAATTTTTTCCTTAAAATTTCACCCTGCCTCAGTTCGATGTACTGTCTAGCTACATCATTCATCTGTGAGGTATCCATCATCATGATACGGAATTCCTCATCTGCTTCTCGCCTAGCTAATTTTGCTTCATACTTTTCCTTTTCGCAAGCTAATCTTGCGGCAAACTCCGCTTCCCTATGTGCAATCTTCATAGCTCTTTGTTCCGTGCATTTGGCGTTGAAGGTCATTTGCTCTTTAAAAATATTTTCCATTAATTGATTATTTTTTATATATTTTGCTTTACCTTTTGTCTTTTGTCGTTTGCTCTCTTTTTGACCCATCGGACGGATCAATGTGTTTGGGATATCTCCTAGGTCTTCAAAGGCGCTTGGACCATCTACGTTTAAATCTGGTGTGTCCTGTACGCCCTGAGATTCAGTGTCGTAATCAGACTCTGCCTGCGATGAATCAAAAACAAAGGTCGCCCTTCTTGAATATTTAATATTTTCTAGCATAACTGAGTAGCAATCTTCGTGTTTAAAACTTCGTCCAGTAGATTCCTTGAAAAGCCTACGAACTTCTGCGGCATAGTGTTTCACCTCAATTTGTTAGAGGTTATACAAGGATATGGATAAAAGAAATGATCATGAATTTAAATTATTTCTTACCTTATTATCAGGGCCCCATCCTGTATGATGTTCCCTTTCTACTTCAGCCTCCTTTGCAGACATTAACGCCACATCTTTGCTTATAATTTGAAACCGTTTCTGCAGGGAGGTCGAAGTACGTAGTGCCATACTGGGTATGGTTTCTTTCATCCGGTCTAGAACACGTGACCATAGTTGTTCTTCACATTGATCTGTACCAATGCTTGAATCTTGAGAAATTGACAAGTGAATTGTACACATCGTCAAATCTTCAAAAGACGAAAAATTTGGACCACTTTTTGTTTGTGGCATTTTACCAATGGATTTCAAATAAGAATAAACTTTGAATTTTTTCACACCCAAAAAAAACTATGAATTCAGTATAAAAAATTTGGGTGAAGTTGCGGTATATATGGGGAAAAATATAGCCGTTGACGAATCAACGGACAAAAAATTTGAACAGTAAAATAAATTAACGGTAATGTTAGCGATAGCCTAAATCCTCGCCCGGGTCAAGGCGGCAACCTAGAATCTCGCCCAGACACAGGCGGTGGCCTAGCATACCGCGTAATAGGGAGCGAGGGCCCTGGTGTCCGCCCATTTTTTTTTCCTGAGCGGGTTTGTGGCATATCGCTCATGCATGGGCGAGGAACTGGAACTACGTTTGGAGGAGCGGTATTCTGAAACTTCGCTTGCGCAGGCGAAATGGTAAGACAACGCCCGTAAATTTGAGCGAGATCCTAGAGTCTGGCTTGTCATCAGGCGATGTCCTAGGATAACGCCTGACTATAAATTCCGTCGTCGACCTTTCGATCATATTTAATCTGCAACAGGATAAACTGTCGATTATATTCCTAAATATAATCGACGGTTGAGGAACCATTTGGGCGACCATCGATCAAAATTAGTCGATGATCGACGATTTGATCGCCCATTGTGGTTGCCCTTAGAGCCCAGCATCTTTTGGACGCGCTCAGTGGACCAGCGGCTGCAGTGGCAGACGACCTCTTGTCTTCAGTGACCGGAGTAGTTAACCTTTGGCTGGCAGGCAGATGCCCAGCAGTGCTTGGTGCTTATATTGCTAGTGCCCCTCCTAACCCGTTGCTAAAGCCGGAAGGGGGCATAAGGCCCATTTCTGTAGGTACTATTTGGAGGAGGCTTTGCTCTAAATTGACGGCTTCAGGGGTAAGAAAGGAAATAGCTACCTACCTGGGGGACTTCCAATTTGGCGTGGGGATCCCATGTGGCGGAGAAGGTATTTTTCACTCAGCAAACAGAGTCTTGGAGATGCAAGGTAGCTCCTTAACCAAGTGCATGCTTTTAATTGACTTCAACAATGCTTTTAATCTGGTGGATGGAACTACCTTCATTAATGAAGTTAGGAGTAAGTGTTCTAGCATCTCTAGATGGGTTGAATTTTGCTATGCGAAGCCTACAAAGCTCTACTACAACGATAAGGTTCTCTTGTCTGCTCAGGGTGTCCAACAGGGAGACCCATTGAGCCCTTTACTGTTTGCTTTGACTTTACACCCCATTATTTTAAAAATTGCGTCTCAATGCACTTTGGACATGCATGCTTGGTATCTGGATGATGGGACTATTATAGGGGACACTTTAGAGGTGGCTCAAGCTTTGCACATTATCCAATCTGAGGGTAGCAGCAGAGGCTTATCCCTTAATATCAACAAGACAGAGTTATTTTGGCCCAACACAGACCCCAGGAGCCTGGAGAAGGAAGTGTTCCCTTCCAACATCAGTAGACCAACTCGAGGGGTGAAGCTCCTAGGGGGGATGGTTAGTCTGGATGCTAACTTTTGCAACGAGATGGTCCAACACAGAGTGGAAAAGACCCTACAGTTAATGGAGTCCCTGAAGCTCCTTCAGGATCCACAAAGTGAATTGCTCCTCCTCAGAAATTGTGCAGGGGTATCTCGCTTGTGCTTCACCATGAGGACCACCAGCCCCTCTACCTTGCACCAGTAAGCTGATTACTATGACCATCGTTTATCTCAGTTCCTTAGACACTTGGTCACCAGTGATGGTGCCGGCTTTGGTCCCTACCAGATGCGCTTAACCTTCTTGCCCATGAAGGATAAGGGGTTAGGGGTTTACACGATGAAGGATTCTTGCTATTACATCTACCTTGCCTCCTGCATCCAGACAACCCAGATGCGGAACACCATTCTCCAGGTGGATATGGACGTGGCACGACATCAAAGCTTCCATCAAGCTGCGCTCAGCTTCAGTCAGGTATGTGGGATCCCCCCTTCTACTATTAGTATTAAAGCAACTTCCCCTCGTCCTATGCATTCTCTGGTAGTGTTGTACTTTGATACCGTGAAGAAGGGTATCCCCAGCAGTTTCACTCAGACTGAACGCAATTGCATCTTATGGCAATGTAATAGGCTGAGTCACGCGCAAGACTACCTCAAAGCTATTCCAATTGCTGGGTTACACCAATCCATTGGGCCTCGACAATTCAGGGCTATACTTTGTTATAGGCTGGGATTGCTATGTTTGTGGACGACATCACATGTTCCGTCTGCGGCAGAGAAATAGATGCATTTGGGGATCACGCTTTGCATTGTGCTAGCGAGGTGGGCCTCAAATTCAGGCATGACCTAGTAAGAGACATGGTGGAAGATATGTGTTTTAAAGCTGGCGTGTCGGCCCGCAAGGAATTCAAGCTGGGCTTCTTATCTGACAATGCAAGCGCTCTTAGGCCCGCGGACATTCTGATATACAACTTGGAGGGTGCCGAGACGTGTGATTTGACGTCACAGGGGTGTCCCCGTTTGCAGGTGGCGTGAGGGTCGCGTTTACGCCAGGGATTTCCATTGCCAATGCTGTTACGCGTAAACGTAATAAATATTTGGACAAATGTAACGAGCATGGATACGACTTGGGAGTTCTCGCCTTTACGACTCTGGGGGAGTTGGGAGATGACACGATTGACTTCATGACGAGATTGCAGAATTGCATGGCTAGCCACGACTATAACTACAAAGTCGGGGATTCCCTTTTCTTTAGATTAGGCATTTCCATTCAGAAAGGGGTAAGGGCACAGCTTGTGGCAAAGTTCCCTACCAACGCTATGTAAAAAAAAAAATTCTCCCTTTAATGAAAGTCTTTCCATAATAATAATAATAATAATAATAAATTGAAAATAATAAATTTTGAGGAAATAATAAAGAAAAAATAAAAAAAAAGAATAAAATTAAATATTTAATTATAAAAAATAATTTTTAAAAAGAATAACTGAAAATATATCTGATTATGTAAATAAAATTAGCGGTTAATATTTGTCAATGGTATAATTAGAGGGTGTAATACAAGGCCGCGCACCTCAAAAGGTGAGTATTCAATATAGTCCTTTAATGATAATAAGAATTACATATATAATTATAGTGTCGTGTAATTAAATTCGTACCAAACATCCAACATTTGAATACAACCCTTGATTACTCCCTTCGACTGTATTATACCCTCAAATTACCTTCGATATAATCGTGCCAAACTGACCTTACAGTATTAGATTAGTATTACATCAACTTACTAATCTTTGTAAGGAAAAAATTACATTAACTAGATTAGGTTGATGTAAAAAGATTATAAAAACGTACAAGCCTCCAATAAAAAATCTAAAACACAAAAGGTTGATTATGATATTTAATCAGTGGCTGATGATAATAGTAGCTTTAGACTAAATATGACTGCTCAACCAAAAACCATGAACATATTATATCTAGAAGATTCTAGATGAGTGTATAACCCGCCGTCTTAGCTAAAAATAAACTTAACTAAGATATATTTATCTTCCCTAATTAAATATATCTTCTCATAAAATAAATATTAAATATATATATTTTGTTATAACAACACCTGTTTGATACATGTTGCACTGGTGTTCTACATACCATACAATGAAATCTATAAATATTAATTGTTATATGTACTTTTTTTTGGAGATAACACAAATATAAGAATAATAAAGTTTCAACTTTAGTCGCAGCCCACTTTCTCTGTAAAAGCATAATACCAATTTATATTACTACAACTAGTATTGTATACCACTGTTATATACATTTAACTACCAAAGGAAGAAATCTAGTTAATAATCGAATATATCATTTAAATATTATTATAAAACGTTATCAGTATAAAGTTTTCGTCGATCAACGGTCAAGCTACTATTATTCGGTAACCAAAATATAAGGAGTATAGGTAGTTTTTGTTTCTTTGAATATTTTTCTTAAATGGAAAATATAACAAAACTCGAATTCGCAGGTCTCGACATCTCAGGAAATAATTATTTTTCTTGGGTACTTAATGTCGAGTTTCATCTTGAAGCTAAAGGTCTTGGGCAGACAATTCAAGAAGGAAACACCGCGTCCAGTAAGGACCACGCTATAGCCATAATTTTCCTCCGACATCATCTACATGATGATTTGAAAAAGGAATATCTGACAGTTAAAGACCTACTTACTTTGTGCAACTGTCTGCAAAAGCGATATGATCACCTGAAGTTGGTCATACTTCCAAATCTCTGAATGATTGGTTGAACTTGCGGCTGCAAGATTTTCGATCAGTGGCAGTTTACAACTCTGCTATGTTTAAAATTACCTCACAACTAAAATTGTGCGGTGAGACTCTCACTGAAGAATAAATGTTGGAGAAAAAATTTACAACCTTTCATGCATTGAATTTGCTCCTGCAACAACAATATCGAGAGCATAATTTAAAAAAATATTCTTAGGTAATCTCTTGTTTGTTAATTGCAGAGCAGAATATGATCTTTTGTTGAAAAACCATGAAGCTCGTCCCACTGGTTCCGCAGTGGTGCCTGAAGCACACACAACTACATTTTATGGATGAGGAAATAATCATGGTAACAAAAGCAAACGTGGATATGAAAAAAGAAACCAATGTGGGGGCCATAAAATGCACGAGGAAGGTATACCCGTTCTCATCCGTACCAACGGCCGTTGAGAATTACGGAACCAAATGAACTGGAGCAAGAAAATGGAAAGGTTTCTTCTAATCAATCTCATCATAAAGTTTTTTGTTATCGGTGTGGCTTAACTGGTCACTGGCAGCGTACCTGTCGTGCGCCAGATAATTATGTTAAACACTATAGGCGTCCCAGAAGCGATCTGCCGAAGATATAAAGACAAATTTAATAGAGGCCAGTGTTCTTAATACCAGTAATACCCACTTGGATGTATTTGATTATCTCGTCGACCCTAAAGGTGGCGAGCCTATCCAGTTTTCTTTTGATGAGTTGTAGAACTAAATGTTTCCTTCAAATGCCTTGTAGTATATTTTCTTATATTTTGTGAGCTTTTGTTTTTTTTTTTGGGTATGTTTTTTTACACACTTTTTGGTTTATAATACAAGTGGATATTTTGTTAATACTTTCTCTCGTCTATTTATATTGAAGGCTATGGATTCCAGAAGTAATCTATCAAACTCTAAGGAAGACGATGGAGATGTTTGTTTGGTTGATAATGGAACAACAAACACAGTTTTTCAAATCCATAAATATTTTATATCCTTGAAAAGGTTTAAGGGTAATGTGAATACCATTTCGGGTTCGAGTAGTCTGATAGACGGCTCCGGAAGAGCGCGTATCATTCTACTAGGTGGTGCAAAATTAATTATTAAAGACGCCTTATATTCTACCAAATCGTAGAGTAATTTGTTGAGTTTTAAAGATATTATGCGTAATGGTTATCACCTTTAAACAATGGATGAACATAATATGGAGTATCTGTGTATTACTTCATCTGTTTCATTCCAAAAGCACGTTGTAGAAAAGCTGAAGGCTATCTCTTATGGGTTGTATCTTACGAGAATTCGGACTGTCGAATCCCATGTTGTCATTAACCAGAAGTTTAATGACCCTGAATTATTCAAGCTTTGGCATGATCGACTTGGACACCCAGGTTCTACCATGATGAGTAGAATAATACAAAATGTTCATGGACATCCATTACAGAACCAGAAACTTCTATTGAGCAAGGATGTGAATTGTGTTGCTTGTTCCCTGGGAATACTGATTATAAAACTATATTTTAAAAAAGTTATTATTGAATCACCAACATTCCTCCAAAGGATTCATGGTGATATTTGTGGGCATGTCCACCCATATTGTGGACCATTTCAATACTTTATGGTATTGATAAACGCATCTGCTAGATGGTCTCATATTTTTCTACTATCAACACGTAATGCCAGACTGATTGCCCAAATTATTAGGTTGGGTGCCCATTTTTCGGACTTTCCTGTTAAGTTCATTCGTCTTGATGGCGCTAGTGAATTTACATCTAATACTTTTGATGCTTATTGCCTTTCATTTGGTATTGATGTCGAGCATCCTATAGCACATGTGCATACCCAAAATGGATTAGCTGAGTCTTTTATAAAGCATCTTCAGTTAATTGCTCGACCAATGCTTATGAGGACTAAATTACATGTTTCTTCATGGGGACATGCTATTTTGCATGTTGTGGCTTTAGTCCGGCTTCGACCAAACTTCTAGCTATAAATATTACCCTTTACAACTTATGTTGGGGCAACAACCAGATATTTCGCATGTACGTATTTTTGGATGTGTTGTTTATGTGCTTATTGCACCGCCACAATGAACTAAATTTGGTCCACAATGTTGCCTTGGTATTTATGTTTGGTTTTGATTCACTGTCTATTATAAGGTATATAGAACCTTTAACAGGTGATGTCTTTACATCTAGATTTACAGGTTTTCATTTTGATTAGACAGTTTTCCCGCCGTTAAGGGGAGAAGGTAAGACGTTAGAAAAACGACGTGAAATATCTTGGTATACACCAAGTTTGTCTCATCTTGATCCTTGCACTAATCAGTCTGAAGTGGAAGTGCAAAAGATTATTCATCTACAAATTATTGCAAATCAAATTTCTGATGCATTTAGTGACACTTGTCGAATTACAGAATCGTATGTTCCTGCTAGAAATACTTCATCTCGGATTGATATACCGGCATGAAAATTTGGGTGCTCAGCGAAAATGAGTCATCAAAGCCACGCATGAAGCGTGGACGACCAATTGGATCAAAGGATTCTATCCCTTGAAAGAGGAAAAGCCAATTTGTCTCGATTAAAGATAGCGCTCCTGAAGAGGCTACAGATAGTACTCTTGAAGAGACTATCAAAGAACGACCCATTTTCTCTGATGAACCTCCTGAAGGGGATAAAATTTCGACTGGGACACAGGTACCTGTAGATGAGGAAATTTCTATAAATTACGCACACGTCATAGAAGTATGGGATCGTAACACAATTACTGTCGATGACATGTTTTCATTCTCAGTGGATATTGAAATTGCCAACAATGATGATGGTATTGAACCACACTCTATAGAAGAATGTCGACTAAGATACGATTGGACGAAATGGAAAGTGGCAATGCAAGCTGAATTTGATTCTCTCGCTAAACGCAAGGTTTTTGGGCCCATAATCCAAACACCAGAGAATGTGAATCCTGTAGATTACAAATGGGTGATTGTGAGAAAACGTAACGAGGGAAATAAATTCGTTCGCTATAAAACGCGACTAGTGGAAAAAGGTTTCCTGCAGAAACCTGGGATTGACTATGAAGAGACATACTCCCCTGTTATGGATACAATTACCTTTCGATATTTGATAAGTATATCAGTCTCTGAAAGGTTTGACATGCATCTAATGGACGTGGTCACTGCGTATCTATATGACAAGCTAGATACAAACATTTACATGAAACTTCCGGAAGGATTCAAGTTACCTGAAGGGAAACCATGTCACATGTATTCACTTAAACTAAATAGAGCTTTATACAAATTAAAACAATCTGGACGAATGTGGTATAATCGCCTCAGTGAATACTTAGTAAAAGAGGGATATGTAAACAATCCGATTTTCCCTTGTGTGTTTATTAAAAGGACAAAATCTTGAATTACAATAATAGTTGTGTATGTAGATGACATCAACTTGATTGGAACTCCTGATGAACTCTCCAAAGCAATTGAATGCTTAAAGAAAAAGTTCGAGATGAAAGATCTCGGTAAAACAAAATTTTATCTTGGCCTACAACTTGAAGCGTATCCGCTTAGCACCCCAATGGTTGTGAGATCTCTTGACCCTAAAAGAGATCCATTTCTCCCTAAAGAGGAGAGTGAGGCACTCCTTGGTCCGAAAGTACCATACTTGAGTGCAGTTAGGGATTTATTATATTTAGCTCAATGTACCAGGCCTGATATTTCTTTTGCAATAAATTTGCTAGCCAGGTATAGTTCTGCTCCAACGAAACCACATTGGATAGGAGTACAACAAATTTTTCGTTACCTTCGTGGTACTACTGACATGGGTTTGTTTAAATCGAAAGATTATTTAAGTTGTTCGCAGATAACATGGTATACAGATGCTGGATATTTGTAAGACCCGCACAAAGGAATCTCTCAGACAGGGTACGTTTTTACCAACGGTGGTACTGCAATTTCATGGCATTCTTGTAAGCAGAGCATGCCATCTACATCCTCAAATCACTCTAAAATAATTGTTCTCTATGAAGCAAGTAGAGAATGTGTGTGGCTGCGGTCATTAATCGAGCACATCAGAAGCTTTTACGGTCTAACTTCCATAACCAGTGCGCCAATAAAAATTTATAAAGACAACTCGGCGTTTATAATACAAATTAAGGAGGGCTACATCAAAGGTGATAGAACGAAGCATATTTCACGAAAGTTATTTTATTCTCACTATCTCCAGAAGAACAACGAGATTAATATCCAGAAGATACAATTATGTAAAAATTTTGACGATCTCTTCACCAAGTCTTTACCAACAAAAGTTTTCCGGAAGCTGGTTCATGAAATCGTAATGCGCCACATATACAAACAGACAAATTAACAAAGATTTTGGTCAGGGGGAGTTTTGATTTTAGACTTTAACGCGCTGTACTATTTTTTCTTCAACAAAGTGTTGTCTCACTGGATTTTTCTTGTCAAGGTTTTAACGAGGCAGCATATGCGTATCCAATACTATTCTAAGAATTTTATTATACTCATTTTTCTTCGTTCAGATTTTAATGAAATAACGACCTTGAAACGGTGGATTATCGAAAGGAAAATATTATATACGGAAGATTCTAGATGAGTGGATAACTCACCGTCTTAACTAAGGATAAATTTAACTAAGATATACTTCTCTTCCCTATTCAAATATATTTTCCCATAAGATAAATATTAAATCTATGTATTTTGTTATAACAACACCTGTTTGATACGTGTTGCACTGGTGTTCTACGTACCATGCAATAAAATCTATAAATATTAATTGTTATATGTACTTTTGGAGATGACACAAATAAAAGAATAATAAAGTTCCAACTTTAGTTGCAGCCTACTTTCTCTGTAAACCCATAATACCAATTTACGTTACTACTAATAGTATTGTATACCATTGTTATATACATTTAAACACCAAAGGAAAAAATATCGTTAATAATCGAGTATATTTATACCATTTAAATATTATTATAAAAGAACAATACTTGTTTTTAAGTTAAAAATAAATAAGATCTGTCTAGGCTAATGCTTCATGTTGCTGGGACAAAATTAGAAATGAGGGTAAGTTTAACTTAGCTGATTTCACGATTAAGGAGGGAGAATAACTGTAATATTTGCGACTATTTGTATATAATTGATAAAAGAGTTTGTTTAACAAAAAATTTAAAAAATGTTTCACAATTAAATTGTGTGAAAAGTCTATCTAAGTTGTACATTGTACTCCCACCGTTCCTTATAAATTGAACTATTTTAAGTTTGCACAATTTTTAAGGTAAGAAGGAGAGGGATATACTTTTAAGTATTTTTTTCCAATTATACCCTTAAAATATAAAATAGTAAAGTTTAGAAATTACATATCTTTCAAACTATGCCACGAATATTTGTAAACTTTATATCGTTGAAAAAACATTTTAAAACACCTACATAACGAATATAAACATGATTATCAAATTATACATATTTTTCATACTAATAATAATTAACCAGAAAGATAATTTTAGAAATATTGCCTTATTTAATGAAATAACTCAATTTTTAGGGAGAATTTTTTTTAATTAAGTATCTCAATTTATGAGGAATGGAGGGAGTATCATATTTTCGACTTGATAGCTCCTCAACATAACTTTACTAGTCCTCTATTGTTATATACTCACAACCAGGAATTACTGTTTAATCCATTTTAGAAGACCTGCTTAGTGTGTAGTCCACCCGCCCAACTCAGTTTAATCACTAGTCCAAAAACAAGTTTTTGGACCAAATTTTTTAATCTCTGGTCCATTACACGTGCGATGTATATCATGTTTTTCTTTTAATTCTAAAATCGCCCTTCCGTCTATAATATAGAGACACACAATGAGAGAGAGAGAGAGAGAGAGAGGGGGGGGGGGGGGGGGGGGTTTGTGGACCAAATATTTTAATCTCTGGTCCAT
>JAJJMC010010030.1:3881276-3956073 GCA_023531435.1 Papaver californicum
TTCGTTGATGATTTTGTTCTTCTTGGTTTTCATTTTCTTTTGGATCTATAGTTTTTAACTAAAAATGAGAAGAAATCGAGATTGAGATGAAGATTTTGATTTTATTAAATTTCGTGATTTTTGATTTATATTTTAAAAATTAGGTTCTAAAGAGAATAAAAGATGGTGGAAAAGGGGGAAGAATAATATCAAAGTATGAAAGCGATCAAGAAAAAGATAATCAAGTGATGGTGAAGAAGGAGAAGAAAAAGATTTCGGTGAAGAAGAAGAAGAAGATAATATTAATAATAATAATAATAAGAAGAAGGAGATACAAATTCATCAATTTTTGGGTTTTGTTTAAACTTTTTAATCTTCTTCATGTTGATTTCATATTCAATGTTGGAAGATGAAGGTTGTCTATTCAAACGATATGATTTACTCCTCTTTTCTGTTTCGGGTTAGTGTTATTTTCATTTTTTTATGATTAAATGTTATTTATTTCAATATGTATTGTGGGATTATACTATTTTTTCTTTGGTACATATTTTCATTCGGTGCATATCAATATGTACGAAGGAAAACATGTATTGTGGGATCTTACACTTTTTTTTTTCCTTCAGTACATATTTTCTTTAGTACATATCAATATATACAGTTGGATCATCTACTCTATTTCCACCGATACATATTTTCCTCCAGTATATGTCAATATGTATTATTGGATCATACACATCTTCCTTCAATACTTATTTTCCTTCATTACATATCAATATGTACTGTTAGATCATACACATGTTTCTTCGGTACATATCAATATGTTTTGTTGGATCAATATATATTGTGGGATCATACACTTTTTCCTTCAGTACATATTTCCCTTCAGTACATATCAATATGTATTGAAGGATTAATATGTACTAAAGGATCAATATGTATTGTTCTTGGCGACTAATAGAGATCTTCTTCTTCTTCTTCACTAGATCTATAACACGGTTTTTGATCTGTTTTTGTTGATGATCGTTGATTAATATGATTTCTTCAATTTTGTTGAAGGAGCATGATATGAAAAAAAATATGTTTTTGTTGATGATTTTGATTTCAATTTAGTTTTTCGTTGATGAATTTTTGGTATTTCATATCTGTTTTTGTTGATGAATTTTTGGTATTTGATTTTCGTTTTTGTTGATGAATTTCACGATTTTCAGTTTCAAAAATCACAATTCAGTTTTACACGATTTTTGATGATTCTTTTTGTTCGCATCAACGATTTCAGTTTTGATTTGTGGGTATGATTTCAGGTGGTTTTTGAAATCGCAAAGAAACTGAATTGATTTTGGAGAACATGGCTAGTTCACACGTGATTTATGATGGGCATGAAGGTAATTTGGTGGTTTTAAATGATTTTTGGACCTCCAGTTAATTGCTTTTCTAGGATGGACTAGAGGTTAAATGGTACCGGGTTTTTGGACCATCTAATAAATTTTTTCCTATTCACAACTAAAAATAAAAATATAATTTTCATAGTTATGTTTACCAACTCAAATTCCGGTGCTGTTAAACGATGAATGAAAAAAAAAATCCAAATATACCGTATTAAAAAGTCAAAAATTTGGTGGTTAACAGAGGTGAAAATAAGTTGTGATGTAGCCTCAATAATTATGGGACATAGCCCCCCACCCCCATTGAATACCTCATACTCATACTCATACTCATACTCCCCTCTAAGAAGTACAGACCCTAAGCCTCAAGGGCATGAACTTTAGGAGTGTTATGTTCAGAGACCAAACTACCCTTTTAATAGTGTGAACAAAATTGGGCCATCTACCAAAATCACTCAATTGTATCTACCTTTATTTCGGGCAATTTTCACCTGACTCATTCTGTTATCGTTTTTGAAAGTTTCTTAGCTTTTTACCATGCAACCTCAATTAAAGGTTTGTTACACACTCGTCGCTATGAAGTTACTTCAGAATCTATACCCTCCTTCAGCCAAAATCAAGCTGTCTGTCTCAATTGGTTAACATAGCAACCAGCACACACATGCATTGCACCTCCTAAAATTAGAGAAAATACTAATCCCATAATTTAAATAAATAAAAGCAGTGAACCACATCATCCTTGATTTTTAGCCTCCTTAATAATAAAAGATTTTAAAGTCTACGCATCACAAAGCATAGATTTTACGGATAAGTGGCTTAGAACAAAGACACTGAGATGGATTTATTAGTTAATTTGTCAATTACCATCCCATCGTGGAATGAACAAACTTAAAAAAATGAATTGACAAATAGATATTTGTGGGGTTAAGTGGACCGTCTTTATGGGATACGATCGAATCATGTTGAGCCGCTCGGCTCATGTTGCACCGAGCATCGACTCTTGTTGAGCCGAGCGGCTCTTCATGCACCGAGCATCGCCTTTGTTGAGCCGAGCGGCTCTTCATGCACCGAGTGAAATATTTTTTTATTTAAAATATAGTTAAGTTAGTTATTTTAATTTATTATATATATATACTGATTTTAAAATAAAAACCGGTCTCACTTAACTAAAAAATTATTTATTTATATAAAAAACGGATTCCACCAATTAAAAAAATATTTATTTATTTAAAAAATTAGGTCCACTTGAATAATTCGTTAATTTTCTCACTGTGTAAGATTAAATTTGCAAAACCACATAGCCTTGTATATTGGCTAAAATACCAATGTCCACTGAAGTTGTTCCTACGGGACTTTTATTAAACTCATGACTTTCTGGTAGAAAGTTGGTCCTCTTGGCTGGTCTTCCTGATGGTCTCGTCATGCAATTTTTTGTTTGTGATGATGTCGTTGTCATGCTGGGAGTCTCAAATGTCGGGGGTCTACTCCTATGAGTACTATTTTGTTACTTTAACGGATTCTTTATGGATGCCAAAAATGACACCTCGCCTATTCCTATATGTTCGGCATCTTCCTCCTCTTTATGTTTGTCATCATTCCCAACAAAATCCACGCCTTCAAAAATTTTACTTCCCTCCGACATGGCATTAGGGAAAGCGGAATTTTCTAAATTTCAACCATATTTTTTTTTGATATTTTTTGTTTCCGGAGTGTAACTACCGAAATTCTGATGGCCATGGACCACCATAAAACTGTAACTACCGAAATTCTGATGGCCATGGGCCACCATAAATCCGATAGAACATCAAGAAGAATTTTGATGAATTCACATGTTAATTAAAGACTTTTGCTAACAATTGGAGAGGAGAATGAAGAAGTCTTAAAAGAATATTAAATGCTTAACAAAATTAAAACGAAATCAACTCAATATATAACGTGGTTCGGCTATTATGCCTACATCCACAGGAGAAATATGGTATCTTATTTAATAAACATTTACTTTATACATATGCTAATATAAAGAATTTAAGAATTTATAAGTAAAAGAATCCTTAACCTAAAATTAGCCTTTTCCTCTTCTTGGTTTTCTTTCAGAGTTTTTCCTCTTATTTCTCTTGTGTCCTTCTTTCTACTTGGGGATCGGTATTTATAGCAAAATATGATGGGTCCCTTTTCCTTATTTATTCTTATCTCTATTTGACCTATTTGATCTTATCTTGACTTTGTGCGCAGCTCATCTTACTCCTTTTGTGATGCTTCTTACAGGTTCCGCTTGCTAGTGCGCAGCTTCTCTTTGGATTGAGCGATTGTTGGTCATTTGTCCTTATTGCGTGGGTGCTAGCTGTGTGACATGTGGAATTTGACGTATCGCTTCTTGCTTTTGGGATGTGTATGCCTTACACGTGTTGTAGTTATCTTGCTTTGTGTCAGCATTATTTTGCCAAGTGTTGATGCTGATTGTTTGTTACTTGCAGTTGTAGCCATGTGTCCTGCCAGGTATCATTGTATTTTGGTACATGTCTTGACAATCTTCCACGTGGTAGTCCTGATCTTATCCTTATACATTCTTTGTTTATCGTTGATGTGGAGCATGTTTGTGCTTTCAGGATTGAAGCTTATAGTGTGCAAGTGATAGGGCGCAAGTGACTGTAAAACGCAAGTGATAGTAGGGCGCAGATGATTGTAGAGCGCAAGTGATAGTAGGGCGCAGATAATTGTAGAGCGCAAGTGATAGTAGGGCGCAGATGATTGTAGAGCGCAAGTGATAGTAGGGCGCAGATGATTGTTTTGGCTATCAATGATGCTTTTTTCTCGTAACTTACATTCTTTCCACGTGTTTCACATGCGTTAAACCAGTCTGACTTTACTGCTTCCGGTGTCAGTTGATGTGTGACAAATGTATTATAACTGTCTTCATTTATCATTAATTTTGCTCTTGTACTTCCCGGTGCACCATAATGCGATATTTTCTTCTTAAGATGTAAACGCGTGGAACCGATGAATTTATGCCCCTACACGGTGCTTGGACTGTGGATGGAAATTGGGAGCTCACTACACCAACTAGCAGTTTCAGGATTTTTTTTTTTTTGTCGATCTCAACAGAGCTCCCATGAGATGTTAAAGCAGCATTGGAATAAGATTAAAAGGTTTAGGTGGGTTAAGAGCGTCCACAGTGGTTGGAGGGAAACACGGACTAAAGAGTGAATGTAGTTTTTAATCCGGAAAAAGCAGCCACAGCGGGATGAGGTAATCTACTCTTTGGTCCAGAAAATCCACTGTTTAGGACTAAGTTTAGTCATTTTTCCGGAATAAACCATTATAGTCGAGCGGTCGTGTAGGTAACCGCCTAATTTCTAAGTGGAGGTGTAGTTAACCGTTTGATGACAGCGTTCTCCTAGCGTACCGCTTGTTAACCAAATCTCGGCCTGATAAAGCGTTATCTTAAGATAACGCCTGATGAAGCGTGCGTCTAGGATCACGCCCACCAACAGGCGGTAACCAAATCACCGCCCCATTCAAACGGTATGCTAAAGATACGCCAACTAACAGGCGGCACCCTAGACGTCCTCCTACGATTTAATCTTATGAGGCGTGTGGCTAGACGTACGGCCCACTGTGGGCGTTATTCTAGAATAACGCCTGAGATATGTTACCGTTGCCACTCCTGTGGGCGTTACTCTAGAGTAACGCCTGAGATAGAGTAACGCCTGAGATGTTACCGTTGAGTTTTTTACCGTTGAGTGTTTTACCGTTTTTTTTACCGTTGCAACGACTATATTATGACACCTATATATGGAATAATAATCCATTTTCATTTTACTAAACTCATTGCTATCTAGTTAGTATTCGAAAATAATTAAGTTCTTTTTCATATAATTACCTTCCAAATCGATTAGAATTATGCCACCCCCAAGACCACGAGGTCCAAATTTTACTACATCTGAAGATGTAAAGATGTGTAAAATTCATTTTTCAATATCTCAAGATTGTAGTATTGGTGCCGATCAATCATAAGAAAGATTATGGTCTCGCATATTAAATGGGATGTAAGAAGCCATACCTTCGATGCCACATCACAATTGGACCTCCCTTCAGAAACGATTTCAGGGAATAAGTAAAGATGTGGCACTTTTCTCTGCAAAGGAGGCGGAAGTGGAACGTGAACACCATACTGGATGGGGCCCCGAAATAAGGTAACTACTCATTTAATTTTGACAATTACATTACTGTTTTGAATTGTATATCCTCCACTAAATTGAATTAAAAAAACAGATTGCAGAAGTAAGGAGGCTTTTCAAGGAAGCTAATGGTGGCAAAAGTTTTAAGCATGACAATTGCTACTTGATTATGTTAGAAAATATAAAATATTCACGACGATCGACAGCTGTTTTCGATTCATCACAAGCTAAGGAAGATTCCGAAAGAGGTGAGGAAAACCGGGAAATATAGGAAATAAGCCTAGACAATTCCAGTGGCTATGAAGACATAGGAGATATACCTAACACTTATATCCGTCAAATGGGAAAAACGAGTCGAAACGACAAAAGAAAACCGGGAAAGTAAAATCGAGTGGCCAACAAGAATTGATGGAAACTATTATTAAAGAGAAACAAAATTTCAACACCAAATATACAGAACAAACAAAAATGAAGATGACGCAGAGAGAATCCGAGTTTCCAGCAAAACTAGCTGAGTCTTCGGCAAAGTTTGCGGCAAAACAAGCTAGGAAAGAAAAACTTGACGTAAAGAAAGAAGCAGACGAAGAGTTTCGCATAATGATGATGGATGTCTCCGGAATGGATCCGGTAACAAGACAGTACATCAAACTTAGGAAGGAAGAAATTTTACATAAAAGGTTAAACCAACCTTAAAGGATTCTATGAATACCTTAAACCTAAAAATTTGTATTCTTATTAGCATTGTCATTTTAAGTTTCTACTTTTATGAACTAGTTGTGTTATTTTCAGTTTATTTTAAATAGATATATTGTTATCTTAAATGTATCCTAATTTTATTTTAAATTTTAAATTTTTTAGTTTTTTAAAAACTCACATGCCTTCAACATTATCCTACGACTACCTTTATTCAGATCCAACGGTCTGATTTTTACATTTTTCAAAAAAAAAAAATGACCATTGCCACTCCTGTTATAAAATGACCGTTGTCATATCATACTTTCACCATCATCACCTGTAAATTCTCATCTTCTTCTTCAACAAAAAAATTCTTGAAAACATTTCACACAAAACATACAAAATGGTGGGTTCAAGCTCATCACCAATTACCAAGTGTTTTCTTTGTATTTCTGCTGGTCATGTTGCCTGAGATTGTCCTTGTGAAGGTTGAAAATGCACACTAACCAACTGCAAGGGGTACCTGATTCTTAGAAAAGCAAAAAAAGGAAATACTGGATTTCAACCTTATGTGAAGTGCAACTACTGTGGAGTTTTCATCTGGTTAGATGCTTATGTAGCTTCACACCAAGGTATTCCACCACCTATCCCACCAACTTTACCAGATGATGAAAAGTGGTTAAAAGAGAAGCAATTCTACTGCTACTCATGTGGGGAAGCTGATCACATGGCTTATAACTGCAGAACCAACCTCTAACCATGCACAGATCCATGTTGTGATGGTAAGATGAAGCTGCCCACTTCTACAAACCAGAATCTATTGGAAACAGATACTACTTATGTCAAACATGTAAGAAGGTTAAGTTTCAATAAATATGTAAGCAACTGTTGGAATATGTATGAACCTAGTAAGCTATTGTCATACTGCTATAAGTAGGTAATAAAGAAAATAATTTAGCAACTGCATATGTTGTTCACAAACTACAAGCAACTCTTTCACGGTTAATTAACAGATTCATATTCGTAATAAAAGTACTAATAAGGTTCAACACCATAAACTTTTAAAAGATAAAAACATCTAAGTAGATAATTCATTTAGTTAGGGCGATTTTCATTCTCTTCATAAGAAAGGGTTGCTATCTCCTTAAGCACTTGTAGAACTCCCCGTTGTTTTGTAATACTCATCAACTCCCCAGATTCAAGCGAACGGGTCACTTTCCTGACCAACACATCTGTTCGATCCCTTATAACAGACATTCGGTTATCAACCACTGGTGGTTGAACTTCCTCATTCACCAAATCAACAAAGATTGGTGGATCAACAACTACACCACTTTCAGGTTCAATATGTATTTGATTCCAACCATTCGAACCTCTAACATCATATATACCAGTAAAGTTCATAGTTGGTGGACCAATTCGTCCCGATCTTGTAACATTGTTTCTGTTCATCTTCAGAATCTGCGTAAATTTTACGGCTAAATAAAAATCAACATAATAGAGTTACTATATTTCATAAACAATAATATTATTCAATTAATCAAATAATTATCCACAACCCAACCAAAATTAGCTAAATACTTTTTCAATTTTTACTTAAATTCAACAAATTCTTCTAACCCTAGAATGAAACCCTAAAATTCTCATTATCAATTATAACTTCAATTCAATTAAAATACCAAAAAAATTATACCCAATTTTAAAACACAATAACTTCAATACCCCTAAATTCAATTCAATTAAAACACTATAACTTCAATTCTCATAATCAAAATCAAAATAAAATGTTAAACAAAATTCATTAAACATTAAATTAAAAATTAAGGTTATCACTTCTAAAAATAAAGACTAAGGTTATTACCTTCCAAATTGATGAGGGGTTTCTCACAAAATCATGCTCGGTGCTGCTGTGGTGTTGGTGGTGTTGGTGTGGTGGCGGAGTTTCTCAAGTTGGAGGCTTCAGGAGAAGTTGCAGGAGAAAAAATAGTGTTGCGGATGGAGAAGAAGGGAGGGTTTGATGGGGCGGGAAGCTAACACAACGCTTGGAATTGTAGGCGAGCTGCTAAGACACCGCTCGTGTTTTTCATCTCACACGCTTCTCTCGCATATCACACACTCGATCAGGATCAGGCGTTTGTCTAGTAAAGCGCCCGTTTCTTGGGCGTGCGTCTAGGAGTCCGTCTAGAATCAGACGTAATGTTTTGTTCCCGTCCCACATCAAGCGTTCAGCTAGATGTCCGGCTCACGTAAGCGTTACCCTAGACAACCGCCCGTCTCAACAAGCGTTCAGCTAAACAACCACCCGACAACAAGCGTTATACTAGAGGACCGTACGATCATTTTTAGTCTTGGGCTGTTGTTTTTGGGCCGGACCAAAAAGTAAATTTTTTACTCTTTACTCTTTGGTTTTGATCCAATCATTGTGGATGCCCATAAAATTGTTTATCATGCTAAAATTGGCTAAAATACTAATGCCACAAAGCCACATAGCTTGGTATATTGGCTAAAATACCAATGCCCACTGAAATTGTTTTTACAGGACTTTTATTAAACTCATGACTTTCTGGTAGAAAGTTGGTCCTCTTGGCTGGTCTTCCTGATGGTCTCATCATGCAATTTTTTGTTTGCCATGCTGTCGTTGTCATGCTGTCGTTGCCATGCTGGAAGTCTCAAATGGCGGGGGGTCTACTCTTATGAGTACTATTTTGTTATTTTACCGGATTCTTTATGGATGCCAAAAATAACACCTCGCCGATTCCTACATTTTCGGCATCTTCCTCCTCTTTATGTTTGTCATCATTCCCAACACAATCCACGCCTTCACAAATTTTACTTCCCTCCGACATGGCATTAGGGAAAGCGGAATTTTCTAAATTTCAACCACATTTTTTTTTGTTGATATTTCTTGTTTCCGGTGCTTGGACTGTGGATGGGAATTGGGAGCTCAATACACCAACTAGCAGTTTCAGGATTTTTTTTTTGTCGATCTCAACAGAGCTCCCATGAGCTGTTAAAGCAGCGACGGAATAAGATTAAAAGGTTTAGGTGGGTTAAAAGTAGCAGGTGCTAAAAATCAATAATGGGGTTGAAATAAAAGATCTTAACTTTGCCACTTGCCAAGTGACTACAGTGCAAACTATACCAACCTTCATTTCAAAGGCAAGTATTTCTGTAATTAATACTGAACTTTAAGGGTATCCAATATTACCACAAAAAGAGAAAGGACAGTAGCCATGTTTGAAACCTCAGACCTCCGCGGGAAGAAGAAGAAGAAGGCGACAACATACATTTCTTTGCTGTCTCTTATTTACATGTTCCACCAATAAAAATTTCTCTATCTATAAGAAAACCCACTGAGTCAATTTTCTTCTCTAAGAAAGTCCGCCATTTTTTATTTGGTTGAAGCTCTGAAACTGAAGGCTACTGATTAAATTATGGCATCATCAGCTATGAATGATGAATCAAAAACAAGGATAACAGCAAGATCATCATTAATAGATTCAATAAAAGGATGTGGTATAAAAGGAGTTATAATTGACAAAGAAGAATTAAAACAAAAGATATTAATACCTAAATATCTTAGAGTTGCTATGTGTGAAGCTATTCAATCCAAAATTCTAATATTGGGGCTCAAAAATATGATCCTGATGATGAAGGAGAAAATAAAGTTCCTGAAGCTCCTATGGTTGTTTTTGTTAATTCTAAAAGTGGTGGTAGAAAAGGTTCTGCTCTTAAACAAAGACTTCAAGAATTAATCAGTCAAGAACAGGTTAGCATAGTTTATTAACGCTTTGTTGATTTATTTATTTTTTGTTACAATTTTGTGCCCGAAATTGTCTTTTGGGCTAATTTGGTCAAGATACAGAGAAATCTGTGATTTGGGCTTTTGCTTAGGAACCAAAAAAAAGATGAACACATTTTTACTTTTGGGAAGAATTTACAGAGAAATCAGATTTGGCTTTCCTTTAATAATGTGAAAATTGATCTCTAGTCTAGTACAATTTTTATGTTATTTTTGGAAAGTTGTGTTCATTTTTTAGGGTGCACGGTAAAATTACAGTCTTTAATGGTATAGAGTCCAATAGTCAGTATGTGAAAGTATGAAGTTATTTAGGGTATAGAGATAAAGTAATTTTCAGTTTCAGATTTGGGTTCTGATTTCCGAAGTGTTTTTCAGATTTGGGTTCTCGAGTCAGAAATTAGGAATATACCTGAATTAGGGTTTACTGTCAGAAGTGTAAATAAGGGACTTCGCTCTAGTTACTAGGAATAATTGATGAAAGAAGAAACTAAAAAAAGTATCTGTGTGTTTATTGTTCGAAAATAGGTTTATTTAGTAATTTGGGTTTGCGTAACAAGTAGTTTACTAAATAAACTTCAGATAGTTAGGGTTTGTGTAATTCGGGTTTTATTTGAAATCGGATTTCATAAACAAGCAATTAGGACTTGATAATTAGGGTTTATCCAAGATCTTCAAAAATTTAAAAGGTTATTAATTTATGATTTATGTGATGCCATTTGATGTTTTGTTCTTGCCATGAGAAACACATTTTAATGGAGATGAACATTGCTTGTTTATCTGTAAGAAGAAATGGAATCAGATAAAAAACAAAATTCTTACAGGAATCATGTAAACCTTTTTTCCTATTAGAAGAAAAGAATAATCAAATATCTATGTGTCTTAAAGATTATATAGTTATTCTTGAATAAATTATCACCACAAAGGGGATAACCTCATCGGATTCTTATGCCTTACCATGACTTTCTCGCTGCTGGATTAAAAGGTGACAAATCCAACCTTAAGCATTTAAATCACGGAGGTGGTTGAACTGAGAAACTCAAAAGCAATTTAGTGCTTTCATGTGGTCCTTCCATCACCAGCTACAGAAGTTGTCTAAAGCAATTTTGGATGCCATGATGTTCTGTACAAAAGAATAACATAGAATTGTGTCAGGTGATTTCATTTCTTGTAAAGGTCACAAGGAGTTCGTAAATCTCAGAATATGCTGCGGAGTTTAATTGATCCATAATTTACCCTAGAAATTAATGAATTTATATTTTTTATTGATTCACTCACTAGACTAAAGGGCTTCAAATAGATTCTTAACCTCTATTCACTTAGTTTTTAACTGAACTTCGAACACATAAGTTCTATTTTATGATTTTTATCACAAAAATTGCTACTTGTTGATCATTGTACTTTGGCTACAATGATGGATACTTGTGTTTACTTAAATTAAACTACCTCTTTTTTGATCGAATAAATTAAGTTACCTCTGTTTATGTATTTATTTGAGTCAAGTACATTTGTAGCATTACATTGCAAGGTTTACAAAACTTCTATGTAATGCAGGTTTTTGATCTCTCGGTTGTTAAGCCTCCCGACTTTGTTCATTATGGATTGGCTTGCCTAGAGAGCTTAGCT
Source organism: Papaver californicum (assembly GCA_023531435.1). NCBI lineage: Eukaryota > Viridiplantae > Streptophyta > Magnoliopsida > Ranunculales > Papaveraceae > Papaver > Papaver californicum. The sequence continues at coordinate 3,892,916 of JAJJMC010010030.1, forward strand.
AGTCATGGTGACCACTGTGCAAAGGAGACTCGTGATAAGTTGAGGATCATAGTATGTTTCTTATAATCCATTATACTCTTGGTTGTATGGTGAAATTGAAATTGCAGTTCTCTAATTGTTTGTTAGATAATGTCTTGTTGTCAAGAAGATTTTAAGATTTTATTTGCAGGTTGCAGGAGGCGATGGGACAGTGGGTTGGGTACTTGGGAGTCTTACAGAAGTTTTTAGACAGAACAGGGAGCCAGTTCCTCCTACAGGAATTATTCCTCTCGGTACGGGCAATGATCTTTCAAGGAGTTTTAATTGGGTAAGAATTTATATTTGCTGGATTACATAGTTGTATTTTAGTCATTTGAATATTTTTGATAATTTATCCTGTTTTGTTTAGGGCGGTTCTTTTCCTTTTGCATGGAAGTCAGCCGTCAAGCGAACTCTGAATGAAGCTATTACAGCTCGCATCAGCCGTCTTGATAGGTAAGGATCAACTTCAATATAAAAGTAGATATGCATGTGCTTATTATAAGGAGAACGGTGTAGTGGCCTTTTTTGAGGTTTCTACATTGTTGGTCTTGCAATGTAGTAGCATTACACTAAGAGCTAATCTACGAAGCATTTACTGATGTTGAGATTTTTGTTTCCACCAAGTCTTTCTTAGTCATTCACAAATGAAACGTTTTGACCAATTCATCAGCATTGTTGGTCTCATACCAGTGATCATCAATTAAAACAAAGCATTCAAAACTAACCAGTTTTCGGAAACATGAACTTGGTTATGAAGTAGACTATCTATGCTTGATATCCATAAGATGTCTTGATTACTATTGATGCTTTGCAATTGAGCTTTAGGTGTGAAAAGATTTTATATTATCTCGTTTTTTTGCTGAGATGCTCCAAATTGAGGGCGACAATATTGAGATTAAGCTGCCGGCATCTTAATGTGAAAGTTGAAAGATTTTAGAGGAGCTTCGAGCTCCAGTATGACTGGTGGCTGAACTCTGTAGTTTAATAAATAAAGTTATACATATTCAGGCTTGATATTTTCATTTTTGGTTATGTCATCAAGTCTTTTACTTTCATGTGTTGCAGTTGGAATGTAGTGGTAACTACGCCAGCAGGGGATACTGTAGAACTTCCTCATTGTATGAGATACGTGGAAGATTATACTCATGATCAGGTGATTTTTTAAACTTTTCTTTGTTTTGGTTCACTTTTCTGAAACTCCATAAGCCTTGGTGATATTAGTAAACGAATCTATGAGATTGCCGCTGTAACAGTTCGTTGACCAGTTTTTCTCGTCTGCATATGACTTTCCTATATCTCTTATCATATTCTAGATTGGAGATAACTAAGGCGACTTATATTGTTGGTCATTGTACTTATGACAAGCATTGATAAAACCTGAGCTATTCGAAGAAGCATAAAAGTGCAACAATTCATGAGGCATATAGCTTTAAGAGAGAGGGGTGTTACCTCTCACTGGTCCTTATTTTTTATTTGAGTTATCATTTCCCGATGTACTCTTATCTGTCATACTATTACAGGATATGGAGGGGTTGCCCGAAAAGACGTCTTGTTTCGAGGGTGTGTTTTATAATTACTTCAGTGTGGGTATGTTTTTGACATTTTGTCCTCTTAAGTGTTTCAGAATTATATAATTTGGCATAATGAACTGCTACACTTTTGATACCGAGTCTTGCATCATTACAACCTACCCTTGAAGGGACTAGTTGCCATATTTAGCCTCTGAACTAGGGTAGGGCATGGGGAAGTTGCACCTTGGTTATTTTTATAACTTTCACCAATGAAAATGCAATTCCTTATCCTGTAAGGAATTATTTTAAGTTCATAAATTTCGTATTTATGATTGTCTTATTCTATCTCATATTTTGGTTCTTTTTAAGTTCATAAATTTCGTGTAACTGTTACATTTGTTGTGTACCTGTAGGTGTTATCTACCTTGGGATGATTTAGTCAGTTTGTGTATTTAAATTGCTTGTTATACAGGAATGGATGCCCAAGTTGCTTATGGATTCCACCATTTGCGTAATGAGAAGCCTTACTTGGCGCAAGGTCCAATAGCAAATAAGGTTGTATTAAATGGCTTTTAGCCCTTAATCCTCATAATTATTTTAGTATGTCTTTCTTTGAATAGCACGCTAGCCAAGTTTGTATCTGTATAAGATAGGAATTACATATTTACATTTATCGATCTTGAACATGTTGCACAGTAGCACGCTTATAGTCCCACCAACAAATACGTTTCACACTTCCACTTTTATATGACTGAATACTCAACACAAAATCATCTTGATTAATGATTCCTAGTTTATAAATACTCGAGATTAATCGAATTTATCTTTTATCAACAGTTAATCTACTCCTCGTATAGTTGCACCCAGGGGTGGTTTTGCACCCCCTGTGTGAGTACTCCAAATTTAAGGTAAGATCAAGTTAATGTAACTATATTGTTTGTTCTTTTCGTTTCTGGGTAGTGTGTGTCTGGAATTTTTGGTTGACCTATTCTATCAGCAGAACCGTTTCTTACGTGCATTTGTAATACTTGAATGCATGTTTACACTTGGTCATACCATTTCTTTATTGTCTGTAAATCGTGCTGTGTTTCACAGCATTTTTTAGTTAATAAATATTGTTGAGCCTTTCAGGTTAAAAACTGCATGCCAGCTTTTACTTGAGAATTTGAGAGCGCTTCTCAGTGTTTTTTTGAGTATGCTTGTACTTGTTCCGTCCTTTTGTTGCGGTAGCTTCCATTCTAGGGATGCTATCATGCTATACTGATAATTGTAATGGTTTAACCAATCTGGCATACTTAGACACTCAATAAACATACACTTGTGTTAATGGTACGTACACCAGTCCTACAGTATGCGAAACTCTGTCTACAAAAGAACTTATAAAATATCTAGAAACATTCTATCCTCTATATGAGGATGAACCGCTGTTTCCAATGGTCCTATTCAATGAAATTGTCAATGCCTGTATAACATTTATTACTATGTATTCACAAATATTAATCCATGCAGGGGACTTAAAAACATCCTAAGGCTGTATATTAAAAAGGTGAATTGCTCAGAGTGGGAGCAGGTGCAAATTCCTTCAAGGTGATTTCCAAAATGTTTGCAGAACTTTTAATTTTGATCTGCTAACTGTTTGCATAACTTCTGTTTGATTGTAAATAGAGAGGCATTTGGTCATTTCCACACATTCTTTTGGTACTCGTTGTCTTTAGTTTGATGGATTGATAGTGGATGGATTTAATACAAGTAGTCATATTTGCACGCTTTAATTTTATAAAACTGATGGAAATCTTTTAGAGGCAAAATCTTAGGTTCCAATAAAGAGAGAAGCTTTGTAGTGTCAATATGCTACATTCTGGTAGGGGATGTTCAGGTGCTCCTTTTTATTTTTTCTATTTCAAGTAAGCTCATAACCTTTCTTCTTTGTATCAGTATTAGGTCCATTGTTTGTTTGAATCTTCATAACTATGGTAGTGGAAGGAATCCTTGGGGTAAGCTGAAACCCAAGTATCTTGAAAAGGTCAGTAATCTGCACGCCGCAAATATTGTTTCATTTGAGTGATGTAAAAATAGAACCTTTTTAACATCATAGGAAGTCATTTGACTTGATTTGAAAAATTTATGTGTGCCCTACTGTCTCTCAACATCGTTTTTTCCAAGTAAGCCACAGTACTAGGAAATAAGAATAGGGTATTAGTTGTTTTTTTTAATCTATGGGGACCGACTTGAGCTCTATATCATATCAAATCTCTCTGAAGTTTCTCTCGCTATATACTTTTTGCAGAGAGGGTTTGTTGAGGCACATGCTGATGATGGACTCCTAGAAATTTTTGGTCTAAAGGAAGGTTGGCATGCATCTTTCGTCATGGTTGAACTAATCTCAGCAAAGCATATTGCGCAGGTACCACAATGAAAGAAGAAAGATCATGTTATGTAAGCGTAATTGCGCAAAACATTGTACAGGTGGTGGTGCCATAATTTTCGTCTTGCTAAAGTGCCTTTCGTGTATGTTCTCAGGCAGCAGCTATTAGAATGGAGGTTAGAGGAGGAGATTGGAAGAAAGGCTATATGCAGATGGATGGGGAGCCATGGAAGCAGCCTATGCACGAAGAATATTCGACATTTGTGGATATTGTTAGAGCTCCATATCAATCACGGATGATAACACGTGAGTGAATTTGCTCTAGATTGCCAGCAACTCAGATCAGTGTATCCCTAGAGAAGTACGTTTTAGAGATTTATGGTTTGGATTCGTTGTATAGCATATCATTCAATTTAGGGTATGTATTATGTGTCAAAAAAGTTAATATGAAACCCGTTTTCATACTTAAGATATGAGTCTCCTTTCATGTAGTAACACTTCGTCATTTTTTTACCTCCCAATGTATAAAACCGCTTCAATTTAAATTATTAAAAAAAATAAACCTTTTTATAACTGTTTTTTCGATAATGTTATATAAGAGGGGATTCATATATGGAGTATAAAAACGGGCTCCATACTAACCGGACCGTGGTTGTCAAGAGCTTGTAATTCCAAAGTTTTAACTATAATTGGATTTTGTTATTCCTGTCTGGCCACACGTTAATATTTCTTTTAGCTCTTTAACAAGTGCTTTTGGAGTATCAATATAAAGAAACCCATGTTTAAAATTTGGGAGTCCACAAATGTTTTATTGATTAGTAGTGTCAGGATGGAAGGCGACACATAACGGTCCTGACACTACTAGTCAATAAAGCATTTGTGGACTCTCAAATTCAACAAATAATTAAACAAACTAACTGTATGTATTGAGGCGAGTAATCTCTTTACTTAAGAAATTTAATGCCCTGCCCTAGATGCTGATACAGATGTTTGCGGAGAAAACGAAGTTGACGGCTAATTTAGGAAAAGTGGGGTTAGCAAGTGATAATTCTTCTAATCCTTAAACATTTCTACTGTTGAAGTACTTTCTTTAGATTCGAGAGATCAATCTGTACAATCCTGGCCTAAACCAAGCAATGACCGTTCCATTCTTGCTTCAGTCACACAAAGGAGAATGAGAAGGGTTGATCTTAGGGAGGGAAGCGAGAGAAAAAGATGAGGTCAGAGTATCAGACTCTGTAGGATGTGATTGGTGTAAATATATATGAACAATTTCTCTATGTGTGAGAAAATGTAATGATCGAGTTGTTCGACTTATGTCTTCTATGTTAGACATAGACTTGTCTATCCTTCCTTATGTTCAATAGACTAAGGAGTCTATTTATAATTATAGCTATTGCAACCGTTCACCTGACCTCCTCTCTGGAAGAAAGTGTCGATGGTTGAGTAGTGGTAGAGTGAAGAAGGTGGAGAAAGTGTTAGTAACTGTTCCCACTTCGATTGATGTTGAATGGACGGTTGCTCAACCCACTACTCCTTTGTTCAACTGCTGATCGAACTTTCCAGAGTTTTCTTTTTTGTGGATGCACTGCTGCACCATATGTCGTAGACCACAAGACCAATACCTTAATGAATACCCCCCCATTTGTGACATCTTTGATGTCTTGTGTAATTTTGTAATATTAAGCACTATTGATGTTAAGTCGAATAGGGCTTGTTTGATTAGTCTTTTGACTGAAGGCTTGTCTTGATTGACTAACCTGATGAGTCTAGCAAGACCAACTTAAAATAAAATATGTATTTACTTTATTTTATTTATGAAGAACAATGCGAGTTCAACTAGGTTAATTAGCATTGACATGTTTTATAGAAAAATAAGTGTATCATGCTGAGTATAAGAATTACATGTTTTATAGAAAAATAAGTGTATCATGCTGACTATAAGAATATGTATGTGAAGGCACACATGAAAATATATGTGTGTGAGGACACATATAAAAATATCTGAGTGAGGCCTTGTATGGCCTTTGATAGATAAGGTGAGGTTTGGAAACTTGGTCGGACAAGTTAGGGTTTGGATGAACAAGCTTAGCTAGGTATCTAAGGTGAATAAGCTTAGCTAGGTGCATAGGCAGACAAGCAAGTATTGTTAAGTAAGACGGACAAGCAAGTTAGCATAGATAGACAAGCTTTGGTAACTTGGACGGACAAGCTTTGTACGTGAAGCTAAGGCGGACAAGGTAAAGGGTTAAGCTAAAACGCACGTGAACTGTTGCTATAAGCTAAGACACACATGAACTGTGGCCATACGCTAAGACGCACATGAACTGTGACCATAGCATTTGCAATGCTTATAAGAGTTGCAAACCAGTATTGATCCATCGTCTTTACCAATTAGGGTTTGAGAATTTCATTGATTTTTCGAAACACTTACAAGTGTTGCGCACTTGTCTTTTAGTGTTTCCAAAGCCTCAAATTGGATTATTTTTTACGCCATTCTAATTAGTTATCTCCCTAAGCAAGGATTAATGTGATCAGGGCTAAATTTAACTAGTAAAAGCTATAAGATTGTGCTTGGTACAATGTTGACTTGGAATCTAAGCGCAGTTGTGGCACTATAGTCAAGTAAATTCGTATGTAATCTCTATACAATATCTATATAGGTATTTTAGTGAGTCAATATTGTTCAATTGAGCATGAACATTGGCATAAGGTAATTTTGGGAATTCAACTGCGGAATATAACACCCAAATAATACTCAAATTGCTCTATACTAGTGGGCGATCCATCTAGGAGCTTGAGATTTTTTGTAAAGATCATAGAATATCTGGGAAAGTCGTCGTAAGTGTTATTCTGATGATTTCGTACAATAATGAATATTGATTTTCATTTAGTATATGTATCTGGATATACATATAGAGAAAGGACAGGGATAAGCACATGCCTAAAATTCTTTGCAGAATTCTAAGTTTTAATATTTCTCAGACCCGAGTCCGAGACATAATTTTACTATTTTACCCTTGACAAAAACCCACAATCTATATTAAGTCCCCTGCTTAGAGCGGAACGAAATAAAACGAAATATAACTTTTATAGTTTAATGGTTAGATATTACCAGAAGAGTAGCAGTCGGCTTGAACTTTCAAATAAGCAAGCTGGGAAGTCATTTTGGATGGATAAGTAGAGACCCACAACTGGAGGGTTAAAGTAGGGCTTGGAATTGGTCAAACAAGTATAGCTCGTAACTAATACAGACAATCCTGTTATGATCCATTAAACGGACAATCCTTGGATGGAGCTGATGCAGAAAGCTGGAACTTTTGGATAAACTTGGCTAGAGATGACAAACAAGCTTAGGGTTGATAGACACATTTTCGTGTCTTGATCGTTCTCATATTTATATTGTTATTTCTCAATATTTGTATTAATATTATTATTTTTTATGTGTTTTTTAGGTATTTTTGAAGAATAAACATTTGTGGAAAAATTGACTCCAAAACTGTTAAAGGCACCCATGCCTTGGATAAAGGCGCCCACCTTTCATTTCAAATTTGAAATTGATTTTGGCGAGAAAATTACTTATCAAATGCTCGAATTCGTGAAAGCTTTGTATGAATTTACTTGGAGATTTTTTGGGTTTTTATTACAAGAATATACTCTTAATATTTTGTACGAGTTGGAAGACAAAGAAATCTGAAGAGAATCGTGTTAATATGGGAGATTCGATAAAACAGGGAAGGTTAAAGAGAATCGTGTTAACAATCACTTGCAACAGTTAGAAACCGTTGCCAATTTCAAATGGTTAAATCTTGACCGTTAGATTCCATCTCTTGGATATGGATTAATTAGTACCATTAGATCGTAATTGACTATATTAGATGTATCCCTTATGTTTCAACTTAACACAATTATCATTTATCTTGGACATGGGATTAGGTGGCTATCCTAAGCCCAATTTCCAACAATCCCTCACATGAATGAAATTGTCACACAAAAAAGCAAGATGCTTGACTCTAACCTAAACTCTAATGCAGACCTTAGAGAGTTTGTGCGCGAAACGTCATTGCATAAGGAAAAATGGCTATTGGCCTTGAATCTTCCTTAGCGAATATCTACCGGGATTACGGATTGATTAGTTAACGTGATGTCTCGAACTATTCAACCTTATGATGTAATCCGATACAATAGATATCACACATCTTATTTCCTTACATATCTGGTTCTCAATTGTGTTCTTTTTGGTCTTGAACGATACTGGAATTCTATGAGTGTTAGAGTAACATATCCTTATAGTTCTCATAGAAGCGTCCCCACTTCTCACTCATATAGGTGATCTTCTATCAAAAGTATCCTGCCATATTTTAATTAGTCAAAGTAATCTACATGAGTCGTTAAATGAAATTCTTATTCTCATCCGTGACAAACGACGATGACACTCATCTTAGGAATGAGAAAGAGAAAGATCTCTTTCAGGGTTTTCTGGCGAGTAATTCACAACTTAGTTGTCCCTTTTGAACCTAGACCTTGGGATCTCTAATCCTTAGGTTGGGTTACCGCTGCAACTTACTCTTTTAGTAGGCTATAATCCCATTCCTCTTGATGATGCAATTTATGCTCTCTGGAATTTTTATCCTTAGTCGACTTGATACAATTTCCCGAGCACTATTTCATTTTGATGTGCGCATTTAAGAGCAATTGCTTTATGGTGTTACATCGTCGATGTATTTTTCGACACGTACCATAATATCCCAAACTATGTATTTTTTTCCAAATAACTGTTTGATAAGGACAATATTTATTTTGAAATGCATATACTCTGTCCACACGAGTATATATATTTAAGAAAATTTTGAATTTACTTATATTCTATCTCCGACATTGCGTCCAAAGCTTCAGAGTCCATAGTTGATTTCGCTATCAACTTTCATTTAAATGATTTCCTTTCCATCGCATTTCTTTTACAAAAAACGCATAGTTTCCTTTAATTTGAATCAACCGTAATATACCGTTCAAGCACATCTTGATAAGCCGCATAGAGTAATTTCCAAAATTTCACTATTTGATATCTTAGGATTCTAACTGTGGCTTACAAATTATCTAATTTGTCACACATCAATCAATCGACGTTCCACTAACATATGAACCATACTTTATATTCATAACATCCAAACTATGGATTTTCTTACTATGTGATAATATATCATCTATTCTTTCCCCCACATATCATGACTATTACCAATTTTCATGAAATCACAATCCATACACTTATATATGCAAGTGTCATGCGTATCAATCACTTTAATCATGATAGACCAGTTTATACATGATAGAGATCATTATAGGGTTTCAAACAAACCACATAATTGATACATAATCAAGGAAATAAATTTAAAATACATAGTAAACAACCGTTTTAACGTATTTTTCATTTTCTCGACAAACATGCGCAACAATTTTAGGATTACTGTATCTCTCACATAGTAATTCGAAATAGAGAATTTCAAAGTGGAAATTCAGGATAAGTTCTTGACCTTCAATTTTATTTTACCAATCAAAAGAGCAATATAAAAATTGGAAAATCACTCTGAACTAGGGATGATTTTCCTGCTCTTCAGAATTTTTGAAGGAACAAACTCCGCTTTCTAAAATTTCTAACAAATACTCCACTAATCCAAAAAATCTGAAAAGGATATCTTTTATACACAATTAAAAGGATTAACCCAAAATCCTTTTCAATTGGGAGATATACCCATTTATGTAACATGGGTACAGAATTCAACCTTTCAGTTAAGATTTATTTTCATCCATGCACCACCGTGTTCATATTAAAATGTACGAATACTAGACACTCAAATTAGTGCCCTCTTGGTGGTGGACCATCAAGTTCAAATTTGTTCTTTTGCCGAGCAAAATTTGAGCACAACTTTTACTTTGAACAAAACTTGATTGGTAATATTCTTCATCATTGACGTTTTCTAAAGTTAAAAAGAACATGCATACATTGTAGAATCAAGTCTAGACACCAATCAAGTAAGGCTTTCATTGCTTTCAACAAAGCATTTAAAACAGTAACAAAGATTAATAAGGTTGTTGGAAATTTTGTTACCGATTCACCAATACAAATCGTATTATCACTTTACTAAATCAGTATTAGTAAAGCAAAATTTTGTACAAACTTATAAAGATAATCTTTAAAACAAAAATATAAAAGAGGAAAAGAAGAAGAATAATTGAACAAGCAATTAAACAAACAAACACTGTGTATTGAGGCGAATAATCTCTTTACTTAAGACATTTAATGCCCTTCCCTAGATGCTGATACATGTTATGGCATATGTCTCCAGCATTAAAAAATTCCTTTGGTGTTCTTCAACAACATTTTGATGAACGCCAAACAACGACGCTGATTAATGTAGCACAATCTATCTTTTACAGATTCTCAAAATATCAAATGGAATAAACCAAATTTCTGTGTCTCAAACTCAACAAGAAGATGAGTTTAAGTAGATTTTAAAATAATACTTTTCCTGACGGTTGGTAACAATTATAGCTGTTACAACCATTGCTATTCAAAGGTTATGACTGTTCCCAACAGTCACCTTGCAACAATTTCTTACAAACTGCCACCAAATCGAATGGACGTAACTATTCCCAACATTCACTTCGCAACAGTTTCTAACTGTCACTAATTCAAATGTACGCAACTGTTCCTTAACAGTCACTTGCAACAGTTAGAAACGGTTGTCAATTTCAAACAATTAAATCTTGATCGTTAGATTCCATCTATTGGATATGGATTAATTAGTACCGTTAGATCGTAACTGACCATATTAGATGTAATCTCGACCGTCCATTTGATTTCCCTTATGTTTCAATTTAACACAATTATCATTCAAATTGCACATGGCCACCCAATCCCAATTTCCAACATCCACCTAAATAAATTAGGCTAGCCATAAATTATCCATTACTACTAATATTAGAACTTATTATCTGGTTCGTCTTCTTGTTCTTCATCGTGTTCTACTAACAATATTGGAAATTACTTTTTATAAATAATGTTTGTTATACATATTCCATAATAATTCTTGGTATATGTACAATATTCCCAGCTTCTTCTCTGTTTAGTGTTTCGGCTTTAATATCGTATTTTCAAATAATGTTTTTACCAAAACTAAAATATCGACAAATCAAACAGGTAAGATTTGTCGATAACTCATATTCTTTGAGAACCAAATCTTCTAGAATGATTTGAATGACAACATTTTCCATTCCACTGGATAAAATATCCAATCATATACGCCAAAGAATTTGAAGGAAACAAAAAAACACACACACAAATAACATGTTATGACAGATTTAACTTTATTTGGAGAATTTGTGATCTGAATCCTTTCAAAGAGAAGTGGGTAAAAATGACTTAGGACACGCTTTCCACAATGTTTGTTTATTTTTTCCCCTCAAGTTTTATGAACCTTTTTTTTATCATGCACTAAAAGCTCAATAAGCAAGTTTAACAACGAAGTCGAATAAGATCGATATATTTAAGCAACTTTTTGATAAATATACATTCCATCGATAGCATCAGGATAATTATCGCAGTATTAGGCCCCGACCATTAAAAATCAGTTAGAGTTTGGAATCTACACAGTTAGGAAATTATATGGATTAGGAAATCTAATTATATTAGGAAACGTAGATCCAACATTACGGTTAGCCATGATTAGGTTTGCTGGTTAGGTTAGGATTAACTTTGGTTTGTGGATGAGCCTATAGATTAGTCGGGCCTTAGGCGCTGGTGTATAATTGATCGGGTCATATCAGCCTGGGGCTACAACCCCGGCCATTCGCAGTCCGCTAAAGTTAGGAAACTACACAATTATAAGATGATCTTATCCATGAATTATAACATGGCCTCGTACATTATAGGGTGAAATTTGACTTTGAGGAATTAAACTTGATTTCAATTTTTTAGGCTGAGTCTTACCAACAAACCAAGATCTATGTACGATGAGATTGAAGGCTAAGTGTTACGGTTTCAAAGGGTTAATGGATAAAACATGGATTGATTTAGCACATCTGCGCCAAATTCTTACTCGCAAGACAAAAATGGGCTCATCTCCTTCTTCTTTTAATCTATTATATTTCTAACATGTACTACTCAAAATCAAAATGGACACCTCTGTATCCTTAAATTCTCTTTTGTGCTAAATAATTTAAGGAAAACGTGATTTTGCGTTGAATAGTTACACAATTTTTTTTCTCCTGCGCTAAACTATTAAACTATATATTTTTCCTCTAAGTTTTGTCTTAACCAAAACGTTGAATTCACCGTTTTGGTCATGGTTTTCTATCTTGAATTCAAGTTTTGAAGAAACATAAGACTCAGTCTTAGATAAATGGTTAAATTTAATTTTGTTGAGTAAGTTTATAGGTCCCGATAATTTAATGTTCCCATGTATAATAAGATGATCTCATACATTATCATTGAATTATATATATTTTGAGTTCGTGTTTGTGACTACCAAATCGATGGACTCCACAAATCTTTGGAGGCGCACATCATTTTTTACTTTACTTTGTAGTTACAAATAGTGATTAGTTTTTTTTTTCCATGTGTAAATTTCAGAATAACCATAATTTTTATTTTTTATATATTTCAAAATGTTTGCAGTCTGATATTTTGGATACTCTCATAACTAATAGTGGCATCGATTTGGCATTTCTAGCAAGTCACGTTAAATACTTCAACATTATGTTATAGATAACGAAATGGTATATGTGAAAGTAGATGCACAAATACAATAAACCATATGAATGTAAACAGTGTAGAGTACATGGATGGATATTGCAATAAATAAAAACATGTGTAAAGCCTAAAGCCATGGATAAAATATTTGTTCAACTTCTTCAATTTTTTCATGTTGTATGGTTTGTGTTTTAACGTTATAGAAAATGTTCGGTTTTTTAGTTCATAAACGATATCAAAAAAGTATTTTACTGAGAATAGAACAAAGAAGAACATGTAGGAAAAAATGAGGCTTTCATTTACATTTGTAGTACAGCTCAACTCAGAACTTACATTGCAGTATCGCACACATCGTATCCTAAGTTAAACTGTATCGATTAGGAAATCCAGTTATATTAAGAAACATAGACCCCACAACAAGGTCATCCGGGCCTACGACCCGGGGGTAAAGCCTATATAGATAAGAAGGCACATTGATAGAGGGAGATTTATGGAAAATAAATTTATTACTTTATTTTGTATCTAATTAATGATATTTTTAGTAAAAAATAATTAATTTTCGGATTTATTATTTAGGATAATTTTACAATAGTCTAGAAGTTTATTTTAAGAGTTTTAACAAGTTAGGAAAGTTTTCTAAAGGTAGTAGATACCTTGGGAAACAAGTTTTTAAGTTTTTGATAACTTTAGAGTTTGCTTAGTATGCGTTATCTATATAGGGAGCTCCAAAAACGAAAATTGGGGGACTCTTTTGATTAATAAAATTATTTTTTTATTGCTAAACTTTGTTTATCTTTATTTTTATTTTTATTTATAGTCAGGCTCACCCTTAGGTCTAAATAATTATCTTATCCGTAGTTGTGATTCTTCGGAATTGCGAGGTCTGGATCATTCGTTCATAATCGTTATTCGTAAGAATAATTTAAGGTCCGAACAATCTATCATCTCTTTCTTCCATTTACATATATTCGCTGCATCATTATCAATTTTATCGGTAACTTTACAATTTCTACTCCGCTGCAAGAATTTTATTATCACATTAACGCTTTCGATCTGTATCAGTTGGTATCAGTTGGCAAAGTCGATTCTAGTTGTCGCCAATAATAACAAATAAGAAGAATCTTGAAGGTGACTTAGATGATTTCATAAGAAGTAAAGATTATATTCATTCATGAATGGAATTGGGGAAGAGATTCGTGAAAATTTTCAACAAGTTCATTCGAAGAAGTCACATCAATTTCTTGCTAATCAGTCTCGCCCAGGGAAGAAAATAATAGCGAAAAATATGACGACGTTGAAGATTTTGCTTGCTATCATGAGGGTGAAAAAAAATCATGTTGATTGGAATACAAATCCGATCTCCTATAAATATCCTGACGACGAGGAGTATATGAAATTTACTTCTCAAAAAAGCGAAGAACATCATTTTTGCTAACAAAGAAAAAAAATCCCAAGAAGTTTCACATGATTTGATGGAGTTTCATGATGAGTCATCTAATCCTGATAAAGTTATTGATTTGGTAATTCCTATTATTAATGAGTTGTGTTTGCCCGAGAGTAAGCTAGTTGTTTTGATATACAAATTGTCTCCCATTTTTACCCTAACAAGAGAGAATTTTTTGATCAACTTATGAAGATCCGTTCTGGGTTTCCATCATACCTCCTGCTAATATACGACGAAAAGATATTTTTTTTACAACATCAACTTATGTGCTTGAAGATTGTCATCAACAACATACACATACAAAATACAGTATCGGCATAAATCGAGGACAAATCTTCTCCAACACCAGTAGAATGATGGAGGGAGATTTATGAAAAATAAATTTATTATTTTGTTATTATTATTAATTGTATTCTATTAATGATATTTTTAGTAGAAAATAATTAATTTTCGGATTTATTATTTACAGTAATTTTAGAATAGTCTAGAAGTTTATTTTAAAAGTTTTAACAAGTTAGGAAAGTTGTCTAAAGGTAGTAGACATCTTGGGAAACAAGTTTTTAGGTTTTTGATAAGTTTAGGATTTGTTTAGTAAGAATTATCCATATAAGGAGCTCCAAAAATCAAAATTAGTAGACTCTTTTGATTAATAAAATAATGTTATTGTTATATTTTATTTAACTATATTTTGATTTTTATTTATAGTCGGGTTTACCCTGAGGTCTGAATAAGTATCTCATCTATAGTTGTGATTCTTCGAAATTGTGAAGTCTGGATTATTCATTCATAGTCGTTATTCATAAGAATAATTTGAGGTATGAAACAATCTATCATCTCTTTCTTCCATTTACATATATCCGCTGCGTCATTATCAATGTTGTCGGTTACTTTACAATTTTAACTCCGCTGCAATTTTATTATCACTATAACGCTTCCGATCTGCATCAAACATATGGCTATGGTCTTTAGTTAGTCGGGTCACAGTAGTTGGGTCTTATGGCCCCCAGCCATTAAGAATTTACACAATTAGGAAACTGTATGGATTAGGAAATCTAGTTATATTATAAAAGGTAAAACTCACATTAAAGTCTTCCGGGCCTACGTCTCGGGGGTTGAGCCTATACACTAGCTTTGGCGTACAATCCCGGCGTTTAGTTAGTCAGGTAATAGTAGCCAAGGGCTACGACCTCGGCCATTAGAAATCTGTTAAAGTTAAGAAACTACACAATACTACATGGATTAGGAAACCTAATAATATTAGGAAACATGAATCCCTCATTAAAGTCATCCGATCCTACGGTTCAGGGGTTGAGCTTATAGGTTAATCGGGGACTATGATCCCAGTGTTTATTTAATCAGATCCTAGTAGCCGTGGCCTATGACCCAGTCGTTAGAAATATGTTAAAGTTATGAAACTACGTAATTTTGAATTGTATGAACTAGAAAATTTGTCCGCCCATATTTTTTTTTCACGATTTATCCAAAAATAAAGACATTTTTTTTAAGAAAAATCACTAAACTGTTAAATGACATGTCTTAATATGAGGGATGACTCACTTTTTTGGATTAATATACTGGCAACAGGTGACCTATACATGTCCTATTTCCTCTCCTTCTTAACATGCAAAGCGGTCTATAAATACCCATACAGGGTACGTGTAAAAGTGAAGTGATAAAAGGTTAATAATATCTTTCATCTTCAATACCTATCTTCTGTATCATTAGAAAGTGAAGTGGGTCTGATATTATAAACTTTCCATATATATACTTAGTAACTAAACTGTTAATAGATATATAGTAATTCAATATATATCACTAGTCTTAATACTCACTTATTGGCCCGTAACAGTTGGTTCATTAGTTAATATATATCACTAGTCTTAATACTTATTTATTGGTCCGTAACAGTTGGTTCATTAGTTATTGTATTTTTGTAAATTATAAAACGTTATCAACACGAATGTTCTACGATGATCAGTGTAGGGAATGGTGATACGAAAAAAGATAGTTATCTTCAATCCTTATATTTTTCTTTTATTTTTATTGCAGTACATTTGTTTTCACCCTAAAACAATTGGCGACCATAGCGGGAGATCAACCTCTCGATTATAAAAGCTAATTTTCAGTTACTTCAAAAATGGTGGATCTTCGGTCTGGAGCGGTTACAATTCCTAATGTTGGTTCAGGTAGTACTGGTGGTGGTGATTCTAAAAACACCCCTATTGTTACTGAACCTCCTCGTACCAATTCTACTACTACACCTCCTTTTGGTGAAAAAACCGCTGAAGACACCGAGAATACTCGTACTCAATTCAATATAGCCAATCTGATGAAGAAACAAGAAACCCTTGCCAGAACTCAGGTGGACATGACCACGACCCAGAAAGAAGTACTCGCTTGCTTCAAGACTCTAACGGAACAAATCTTCCCGTAATGGATCCGTCACCAGTTGCAGCAAGCAATGATTCCAAGCCTACCAATGTCAACAGTACCAGAATCAATATTCAAGATGATGACGAGATCTGCATCCAAGGAGGACAACTTCAAGTAGGACAATTTTAAGGAGGACAGTACTTGGAAAGACTTTTACAATTTCAAGGAAAAGAGAGACCAGCCTCACTTCAGCAGCACCTCTTGGTCCCGGAGCCTCCTCTTGGTCCTGACGCCTCCTCCTGGTCCCGATGCCTCCTCATGGTCCCGACACTCCTCCTGGTCCCGGTACCTCCTCTTGGTCCCAGCGCGTCTTCTCTGTTGGAGCAGCCGTCTGGTAAGTAAGCACTATAACATCCGATCATCCATGAGGAATTGTCAGAACGAATGGGTCAAGATGGAAGCTTCATCTCATGAAGCGTCATGAATCGAACGCTCACCATTATCCTCAGCCCAAGCTCTATCCTCAACCTCAACACCAGAAAGACAAGCTCTACTCCATGTCCCATACAAAAAAATCTATAACCATAACAAAAGCCAAAGCCATCTATGACATTCTCAAATTTTTCTTTTCACATGGAAACCATTTTATTCTAGTACGAGTCTCTTCACTCAAGTACCAATCCATTTCATCCGGGTCCCTTCACTCAGGCACCAGACCTTTTCATCCTGGTCCCTTCACCCAGGTACCCGTCCTTTTCATCCTGGTCCCTTCACTCAAGTACTAGAAATTTTCATCATAGTCCCTCCACTCAGATACCAGTCCATTTCATCCTGGTACCTTCACTCAGGTACCATTCCGTTTCATCCTGGTCCTTTCACTCAGGTACCAGACCTTCTCACTCTGGTACCCATCTCTTTATTCCGGTACCAGTCCTTTTAGCAAGGTGCTACCTATTTCACGCTCCCGTGTAGCTCCCTGATGGCGATAAATTCATGCAATTCCAAGATCAGAATTATCAGCTTCACCTACAACTTCTTCCCATTTCGAGGACGACTCAAATTTCACTCTAAGCGAGATGGATTATTACAAATAAGTATAAAACGATGAAATAGTGAAACCCCATCACGAGAGTACCCTGGTAGGGTCCTACCAAAGAGGAATCAACGATAACACCCGCATTAGGGTATTCAACTAGCACATTTCCTACTACACCACCATTCTGCACATCAACGTCAGTAGGAGCATCATCCTCAACAATTACGCGAAGGGGAGCTCGCATATGGTTTTCAGTATGGTGAGGTACACTATCCACATCAAAATCAACGGTAACTCTTGTTCCCTCTTTAACAAGCCCAACTCTCTGATTTGATCACTCCTCCCCTAAAAGTAGAGAGGATCCAGGCATATTAGGTAAGAACATCTCAAACATGAAATTCTTGAGCATGAACAACAAAACCTACTATAAATATTCACAAACATCATATAAATTTGTTAACGATTGGTAATTAATATAGGCATGGTTCTTACATAAAATGTTCTTATTTGTGTCTACTACAACTTGTTAAAAGGGCGCATTAATCGGACAAGCGAGCTAGGAGTTATGGAAAAAACGGCCAACGGAGTCGAGTCTGAAAACTCTCAGGATTTTCCTGGATACTTCATGAGTTCTACTGTTTGGTCGTTTTGACACCCCAAACAAACTCAAAACATGTATTCCTTTATAATAGGATGTAGGGAATTATTTTCTAATAAGTATAGAAGGGTCAATCATCAATAAAGGAGGTCGTATGAAGATTCTAGAGCGTTTTTCCCAAGCACTATACTCCTGAAATTTTCTAGTGACGGAATCTATAAAATTCTTTGTGAATTTGAGCATGACTATGTTTATATGAGAATTTTGAAGAGTTTACATGTTCCGCCATGAGGGAGTTGAAACTTACTCGATATGGTTCCAAACCCACATAGGAGTCTGGCGTTACTTTATTGCTTACTTCTCCATCGACATCAGTAGATTCAGATTCTTCACAAAGGTCTTCAATGTGGGGAACCGCGTCCAGGTTTTCATCCTTCAACTTATCCTCATCCTCTATATCCACGGCGACTCCGAAAGTCTCAGAAGCATGGAAGAATTATTCGTAGTCCTCTTCTCGCATACTGGGGAGCGTCAAATGCGATAGAAGTATTGTCCACTCAAGAGCACACCACACGTACCTGCTGAAAGAAGTAAGCCAATGAGTCAAGTCATGCTTTGAGTCAATAAGAATAAAGAAGAATGACTTTGCATCTCAATAGCCCAAACGACAACGATGACTTCAGCTTCAATTTAGATACTCGCTCCAACCATGACGCTTCAACGACAACAAAGAACGACTCCAATCTTCATGATTTCCCATGCCCTCTCAGATTCTTGGAAGCATGGACCTATGATGACACCAAAAATTATCTTCTGCCAGGTAGTGGATCCAAGTGAGTTACACCTGGGGACTGACGACTTCCTCACTTTTGAAGACTCAATACAGTAACATCCTTCGACTAGAATGTCTGATCAGCAACGGTCGTGGCGACAAAACCTCTCTACATCAATACCCCAGAGGCCTCCGCATCTTACCTGATCAGTCCATAAAGGTAACCCCATCCTTGTTGCTTTTAATTACTTCAACCACATGATTCTACTATTGGACACGCTCCGGGCTTGGAAGCCACAATCATCTCCATCTCAGAAATTCAAGGACACGGTCACCTCAGATTCAGGCTTCTCCTCTCAACTTCTCGAATATTAGTTTACAAGTTGCCAGTCAGAAATCCAGTAATATGTTCACCATGGTAAAATCGCACACCTTGTCCTCCTGGTACCTGTCTTGTCTCTTGGTACTTGTCCTGTCTCGTGATACCTGTCTTGTCTCCTGGTACCTGTCCTGCTCCCTCGCACCAGCTCGGTTCACTCCTATATTTATTGATGTTTTTGTCAGTACCTCTTCAATTTAAAAATTTAGAAATCCACAATAATCGGTGAAGAACGGGTCAAAACATCCTTCACGAGGAGTGTTTGTCTACGTCTCTACTATGACGTAGCAGAATGGAACATCAATCGGAGATCTGAGTTAGGAGATATGGATCTTAGATTAAAGTCTACGAGGTCTAAAAATTCACACGGGATTACTAATCACAGATGTTTACACAGACCTATCCAACTTCGAATTGAGTGATTCTTTTTTCATATGATAGGTCGGTCTCTTGGCTTTAAAATTTAGTATCAAACGTCAAAATCCTACATCGTATGAAACTTCAACAACTTCGGAAGCGAATAGTGTGCAAACTAGGGTTTCCAAACGGGAATTAGAAGACTCAGTTTTATAGAGACCTTGTCTTCCCATGGACTTTCATCTTTTCAGACATACCATCCTGTCAGTTCGCACTGCATCTCCCAAGAAGACCTCATCAACTTTTCTACGACAAGAGAACTGGAATCCACCGCCAACCTCACTTGCAGTTCTGATCTACCATCAGTTTCTTCTATCGGTGTTAATACTTCCAATTTTGATGCTACTAGCTACAACTCAGAGCGTCGTCTCCGGGAGTCTTGTCTCTCATCTACTGCCACTTTACTGAGGCTCTCACTAGCACTTAATTGCTGCATACTCAAAATATAAGCAAGCACCGGAACCAACTACTTGCTTATAAGGAAGTTTAAATCTAAGACTTAATTCTGCATCAAAGGCATTGCCTGGAGGAGACAAAGCTAACAATATTTCTTCCTGGACACATACATGAAGAATTGATCCATCTGAGTTGATCCTCTATTTGAGATAAGGCGGACCTGTTTCAGAAAGAAAGAAAGAGAGAAAACGCCGACCATATCCCCACTTTTGTTCACCGTAAGATAGCATTCCTGACAAGAACGAGGGCGCCTACTATTCCCAATCAAGGTTCGTGCTAAGAGGCACATATCTCAATCTCGGGTAAGACATAGCCAACCAAGTTTTTCCTTGACCAATGGGGCTCCTCATAAACGTACTCTCCATGACCCTGCTGGTAGCTACTCAACCAACGTGAATGGATCAGAAGTTCAACCTAGATATATATGCTTCCTTTGGCTCACGAGTTGGAAATTCCGGGCAGGAACGTGGGCATCTACTAATCACAACCAAGACTCACGCTAAGAGGCACTTACCCCAGTATCTAAAAGCTAGAAATTTAAATTATGCATATGTAATCACTGTAAGCATATTGTCACCGTTTAATGCTTACCTGCAACATTACTATTCCTCACTAAGCAGGGGACTTAATGTAGATGGTGGGTTTTTGACAAGGGTTAGAAATGTAAAATCGCCATTCTGTCTAGTTGCAGGAACATAAAAACATTCGCACATACTAGTGAACATACTTCTGACTTCATATCAGAACACAAAATATTATATTTTTCCTTATATTCCGCAGACAAATTGAGGATACAATCTCTACAAAAGGCTACATGCATTCCATGCTAACAATGTAGTCTGTAATCTCTATATAATAAGTCTCAAGCTCATAGATGGGTTTTCCACGAGTATAGAGCAAACTTGAGTCTTCTATGAACAACTACAAACATTCTAAACTGGCCTCGTAGCCTCCTCAATACTTACAATATTTATGCCATATCGAACTTGTAATACCCCAAATCGGCAGCTAGGGTTCGTCGAATAGAATATAGGTAATGGTTTGTCCTTTCCTAACACCGAGGCCTTTTCAGCACAACTGGCTCAGAGTTGGCAAAAATCTTTGCAGGTAAGCGTGCTCGGGCGGGAGTAATCCAGGGATGTGTGACCTCCCGGGAAGCTGCTGCTGGATGACCGCAGCGATGCCCGTAGAAAACCCCACACTGCTGGATGACCGCAGCGGTGCCCGCACCGGCTCTGATACCACTTTGTAATGGCCCGACCTTCCACCGATATTGTCCCCACTTAGCCACTGCGGTCATCCGACAGTGTGTGGTTTTCTACGGGCACCGCTGCGATCATCCAGCAGCAGCTTCCTGGGAGGTCACCCATCCCTGGATTACTCCCGCCCGAGCACGCTTAACTGCAGAGCTTTTTGCCAACTCTGAGCCAGTTGTGCTGAAAAGACCTCGGTATTAGGAAAGGACAAACCATTACCTATATTCCATTCGGCGAACCCTACCTGCCGAATTGGGGTATTACAGAACTAGTCTCAAGTGGCATCGGATGAATTCCTTATACAACGTCCCATAATGATGAAAGATTTCTAAGTAACTGCACTAACTCCTATGGACATGTTTATTTAAACTTACATGTTGGTCCCATCATATCCAAGGTAAAATTTTATGTCATTAGGAAAGAGCCTGAATTTCATATAATACTAGGGCGTCATGGCTACATGACAACAAGGTTGTTCCTTCCACCTACCATCAATGTATGAAAGCAATGTTGAACTGGAAAATCGTGTGCATAACTGCATCACCATCACCTTACACCCTACTATATGATGTTGAGTTCTTTAAACTAGAGGACGACGTCGTCAAACGATCCAACAAGGTCTACATCTCACCGCTACTTGACTGGGCATCGATAGCAGACGAACCATCAACCCCCACCATAAGAGCCGAGTTATCAATAATGACTCCCAACTTATAAGTGCATAATTTACACTATTTGGATATCAATTTCTTATGCTATTTTTAGTTATTTCTCTAATATCTTGTATATTTTACATTTGTTTTGAGTATTTTAGTATTTTGGAATCACATAAAGCAAAAGAAGAGAAAAGCACTTCAAGGCATTGCTCGGAGTCATTGGGTGTTAATGGGCGCAAAGCTAGAAGCACACAAGTCTGAATGGTGTGGAAAACATAAATTACTAGGGGGCTTCCGAGTTTACAAAGCATTATAGATAATTACTAGGGGTAGGCTCATTTTTCTATAGAGATGTGTTATATGGAGTCAAGTACTGTCTGTGGGCAACCACACTGACCAACTATTAGGGCATCCAGACTTGGGGTGCCTAAATCTTAGGTCGAGAAGTTAGTTCACTCTTCTTCAACAGTGACCAGAGAAGTAAGTCTGCCAAGAACTCTTCTTACACCGGCTAGACCTAGGGGTTCAGTGACCATGCCCAAGAGATTAAGACGAGTCTGATGGGTTATCTGGTATACATTCAGGCTTGGGTTTGAAGAGCAAGATAAGAAGATGAATTTGAAATTGATGGGAGTGAAAGGAGAAGGAGCTGATGATTTTTGGCAAGAAAGAGAAATCTCACGTGAATTTGATGGTTGAGCTGAACAAGCATCTGCTACTACCGTTGTTGAAATGGAAGGGAAAAGTAAGCCATGGTTCTGTCGTGAATGAATTGAAGTGAGCTCGAGTTGGGTTGTTTTGAATCAAAAAATCAGGGAGGAGGATGAGGTTGCAAATTGGAGAGATAGGGTTTGAAGCTATTTGGGTTTCTGCAGTTGAAGAAATTGAAATTAGCCACGAATTTTGTTTGTTGTTGTTGTTTTGAGGAGAAGTCAGGGATAGAGCTAAATGGGTTCGATTTGTAACAAAAGAAATAGAGAAAAACAACAATGTTCTCTTCCGTGAAGTTCATGGCATATAGCTAAATTCGAAACAAGAACATATAAAAAGATGATGGGTTTGCTGTGAACAATGGGATGTGTTGGACGTGATGGTTGGAAGAAGAATTGGATTGTATGTGACCAGCGAGAGCCAAGCTTGAAAATATATTGTTGCCGTTAGTTTAGTCTGTGAATGAATACTTGAATGATTGCAGGGAAGAAGATTAGAAAGGCAAAAATTACCAACAAGTTCATGCGAGAATCACAAACAGAGTTGCTCTCAAGATGTTCGATCAAATGCCTCAGTGAAAGAATAGCCGTGAGTGAGTGATTTTGCTTTCTCAGTTATATTGAACTGACAAGACAAGTATTAAATGGTTATGGCCCTTATGGGATTAGTTTTTGTGGCCTGTTTAGATGAGTTTAAAAGTTACCTGGGCTTGACCGAGATTTAGGACGTGAGGTGTTTGTGATATTTTAGGAAAGTGATTCTATTCCTAGGGTTTTTACAAGGGAGAGTCTATAAAAGGGGAGCTACTTTAACAAGAGAGAGATATCTAGGTTTTTACCTAGTTCTTTTCTTACCTCTTCTATTTCTTTTTGTAGGTTCGTGCGGGGAATATTTTTCGACGTCTAGGGTTCGTAATTTATTTCTTCTATTCAATTTTATGAACTCCAAGTTATTATGAGTAGCTATTTTTTTTTTGTTTGTTAGGGAATAGTTGGATTTCTCATACATGATTCTTTGTTTAATGAATTAATTTTGTCTCAATATTATCGATTATGATTCACTATAAATATCCAATTGATTGATTGTTTATTTAGTTAAGTTGCAAATTGATTGAACTCACACTCATATCTAAAGCTAATTTAAGGTTTATTATACGCAAAAGTGATACTCATAGAATACAAGTAGCATAAATATGGTTATTGCTTGTAGTGATACATCCTATTAATCATATGTGACTCATGACCTTTGTTAAATTAAATTAGTGCGTTTTCCTCGTTCAATTGTATTGATTAGCCTGATTTCGTGAATCTTAATGTGTTTGGGGAATTAAACTTGATTAATGTGCTTTCCACGTTAGGTTGTTCTCTATAATAGAATTCATATTCGCATCTTCTAATGTGTTTGTTGATGATTTGAGGAAATTTACGGGATATTCTTGCGATCAAGGTATTCTAGGGCTATTGATAAAACTAGATTAAATATCAATTCTAATTATTGGTACAAGAGCATGTTTGTGAATGAAAAGGAAACCTTGACTAATATTCTCAACTCTTTGATTATTTTCTACAATTTCTTAGCTTTTTTAATTAGATTAATTTACTTTCATTAAATCTGAAAAACCCCCCTTTTACATAAGTAACAACCCAGACCACTCTATAGGAACGATCTTTTCTTACCCTTGCTTCATTAAAAATCTTAAATAGTGAGAAAGTAATAAATAATTTTGGAGTGGTACGACACACATCACCAACACCAAACCTTTTGGACGCCGCTGTGAGACCTCTATTGCCACAAATCCTTCACATGCTAAGAGAGGCCATAACTTCGTAACTAGTTGCAACAACAAGGGAAGGGTGGTCTACCTTCGCCATCGTTGTTAGCAATTAACAAGGGAGGCCCACAAAGAGTCTCCTCGCCCACAGATGTGCAACCACAGCAAAGAGCCATATTATGAAGAGGTCCAAGACGCGCCATGAAAATTACAGGATGATACGGATGCTATGGCTGACACGCTGGAAACCATCAACCTAGGAACGGAAGAAAATCCACGACCTGTTTCAATCAGCTCAGCCTTGTCACAAAAATAAAAACAGGGCTCATGAATCTACTCAAAGAATACCAAGATGTCTTAGCTTGGACCTATGAACGGATTCCATGGTTAGATTACAAACTGGTTACCCATCACTTACATGTTGCTCCTGAAGCCAAACCAGTTAAACAACAGCTTAGACAGTTCAGGCACACAGTCGAGGAGAAAATTAAGATCAAAATTCAGAAGTTGCTAGCAACAGGCTTCATCAAGCCTATTCAATACCCCACATGGTTGGATAATGTCGTCCCTGTCAAGAAAAAGAATAGTCAAATAAGATGTTGCTTGGACTTCAGGAACCTGAACAAATCATTCCCCAAAGATGATTTTCCTCTCCCGAACATTGACATGCTTGTGGATACCACAAGAGGATACGGTATGTCCTCTTTCATGGATGGTTATAGTGGCTATAATCAAATAAAGATGTCCAAATATGATTATGAGAAAACTGCGTTTCGAACCCCTATCGAGAATTTTTATTACACAATGATGCCCCTTGGATTAAAGAATGATGGCGCTACTTACCAAAGAGCTATGACAACAATATTTCATTACATGATGCAAAAGCAAGTAGAATACTATATCGACAACATGGTAGCAAAATCCAAAACCAGAGCATCCCATACGTCCGTACTATGTCAAGTCTTCAAGAGATGTCGTGAATACCATTTGAAGATGAACCATCTGAAATGCGCCTTTTATTTCTCATCCGGGAAGTTTCTAGGATTTCAGGTAACAACAGATGGGATCAACGTGGACCAGACCAAGATGCAAGCTATCACTACCATGCCACCGTCGAACACTGCAAAAGAACTTAAAAGCTTCATGGGAAAGGTATCATATATTCGACGCTTCATTCCCGGAGTAGCTCAATTTGTCGCTTCGTGTACACCCCTGCTAAAGAAAGAGGCGAGTTTTGTCTGGTCATCTACACAACAAAAGGAATTCCACCAGATCCAACAATTACTGCTATCACCATCTGTTATGAAATCTCTGACTTCAAGAAAACCATTACTTCTCTACACAGCCTTTAACGAAGTTGTCATAGGAGCCCTATTGTCTCAAGAATACGACATGAGGACTGAATGTCCAATCTACTATCTCAGTCGTACATTAAAAGATACGGAGCTGAGATATCCCAAGGTTGAAATAGCGTGTCCATCCTTGGTACATGCCATTCAGAATGTTCAACATTATCTACTGGCGAATAAGGTAGTGTTGATGGATAAGGATGACCCTATAAAATTTTTACTGTCGAAACCTTCTTTTATAAGAGGAACAACAAAATGGTTTGCAGAAATGTCAGAATTTGACATATCGTGTGTATCCCCAAAAGCAATAAAGGGACAAGCGGTCTCAAACCTACTTGCGGATTTTCCACTGGAAGATGATACCACAACGCATGAAGACGTACCCAGAGAATTCCCAGACATCTTACTTGCTGAAGAAGAAGCCTGGTTATTATATTTCGATGGCCCTGCTACCCTTAGTAACAACACTGGGGGAGCCGGTACTGTGCTATTCTCTCTAACTGGCGAAGTTTTCTCGTATTCATTCAAGATAGACTATAAGTGTACCGAAAACTCCGCTGAGTATGAAGCCTTCAACTGGGATTGTCACTACACATCTCAAAATAAGAGGAAACTTGAAATTAGTAGTGAACCAGATGATTGGGATATATTTTCTTAAGGAAAAAATCCTAGCCCCGTATAGGGCGGTAGCAAAAAAGCTCCTAACTCACTTTGTCGAGGCAACGGTCATACATACAGGGCGCGCCAACAACAGACACGATGACTGCTTGGAAAATCAAGCCTCAAGACTTCAATTCGAAGATTTGGAGACGACTTTCTCTGTACAGAGGTGTACCATGCCTTCAATCTGGATGAACAAGCTTGATGAAGAACATGCCAACAACTGGAGGACGCCTATCATCCAAGAGCTCAGTAACTCACATAGCCAAGGAAGGATCATTCTTAAAGATTTAAAGAATTTCTTCCTATTACATGTAGTATTATATCATAGAAACTCAGATGGATCTCTGTCGAGATGTCTGAGAGATGATGAAACACAAGGGAAACTTAATCGAGTACACCATGAAATGTGTGATCAGACTCTAGTGGTAACCCTGTATAGACGTCTCCAACGTCTTGGGTATTATTGGCCCACCATGGAAACCCAATCCCGATCATTGCAGGGGTCTTGCTCTAATTATCAGATTCCACCACAGCAATCAGAGATACTGAGTATGCACCATATTGGGGACTGGTAGGACATATATTAAATATCTCCAAGATAATGTCCTACCTTAGAAAAAGAGGGAAGCGACACGCTTGATCCGAAAATCCAAAAGATTTGTCTTTCACGAAGGAGTTCTCTATCGAAAGAGCTTTGGTGGATATTTGTTGTGATGCTTAGCAGAAGAGGATATTCAGACCGTCCTGAAAGAAATGCACGAAAGGGAGCACCAGGGAAAGAGAAAATTATTTCTCCAATTGCATGAGTGTTAGTACCTAAAAATTGATTCTAGGCAAAATGATGTACTGTAGAAGTACTTTGTTTAGATTCGTGAATCAAAATCGTACAGAGCAAGCCTAAACCACGATAGTAGCTGTTCTGCTATGTTTCGGTCATAATGAGAGAAAATGGGTTGATCTTAGGGGAGGTAAGCAAAGAAAGTTGAAGGAAACAAATGTATTGTATTGTGTCTAAAGTTGTAGAACTACGGAGAAAAGTAACAAAGATTGAGAGATTCGTAAGCTTGTTCTCCTTTCCAAATGGCCCGAGTAGCCTATTTATAATAGTAAAGAGCTCACACATTTCCTTGTAAAGTTGTGGAGATACTGAAGAGGTGAGGAAGTGAAAGTCGTGGGGTTAATGGCTTAACCGCCTTGAAATCTTCGAGAAACCATTATTCCGATATCTATTAACTGATTCACACTTTCCACGACTTTGTAAATTACTTATCATGGGATGTCATTACACCTATGTTGCTATAACCGACAGACTAAACCCCCATGTTTTATCCCCCCGTGTGTTATGATATGATTTCTTGTAAAGTTAGTGGAGTCAAAGACTCAAGACATGTGAATAATTTGACTCAAATGAGCAATAATCGCATAGGTGCACAAGTGGAGAGCCAAAATATATGTGAAAAGTCAATGAGAAGAAGGCTAGCATTGGAGTTAATATTGGGCTACTAGTTAGCGCCGGTGCTGGCCGGGATGGAGCGCTACTAGCAACGCTTACTAGTTAGCGCCGGTGCTGGCCGGGATGGAGCCCTACCAGTAGCGCTAACTAGTTAGCGCCTGTGCTAGCACAGGTGCTAACGCCCCTGGCAGCGCTAACTAGTTAGCCAAAAGTTTCTTTTTTGGAATATTGTCTTTGTTGACTTTCTGGCCTTTTGGAACATGTATGTTCTACTTTTTTGTGTTAGGAGCATGGCTACGTTTTTTCCAAGGCTAGCACTTGCTGGTACTATGGTTATTGTTTATGCACCACTAGCTTTGGCACTTGTTAATATTGTGGCCATATTTATGGCTTGTTTTAGATCTTCTCAGTCGCATGAGATTTTAATGTTAGCATTGTGCTTAACTTTTATGTAGTGCATATATAACATATTCAAGAGATTCAGTCGTGAAAGTTTGCAATCTTGAGATTATGCTTGATGCGACTCTGTAATTAGATGGTATGCATCTAAATTAAAGTTTTTATCCATATGTGGGGTAACCTCTGTTTTGAATGTCCAAAATTTTGTATAATCAGTGTTTGATTAACACAAATGGTTTATATAAATGCACATGAAATAAAGAGGGTTTAGCTAGGTAAAGCCCTGAAATTCTGGAAGTATATAAATATATAAAGAGCTTCAGAGCTAATTTATCCATGAGCTGAATATGCATTCTCAATTCTCTTGCGAATGTATGATAACAATATGTATTTATAATTCTGATGTCGGGTCAGGAATTTATACATATTTATTTCATGCTTCAACAACTAGGCGAAAAACAATATTAAAATTTTCTCCTTTGTCAAAAGTCCACCATCAACAATGAGAAATACTACTGGCCAACCATGGAGGACGACATAACTTCATTTGTTCAGAAATGTCACCAGTGTCAAATCCACGTCAACCTCATTCACACACCTTGCCTTCCTTTTCATTCGATAAGCATCCATTGGCCATTTTATAGATGGGGACTGGATCTCATTAGAAAAATCAATCTTTCCTCGTCAAAGAAATATGAGTACATACTCACTTCCACGGAGTACTTCACCAAATGGGTCAAAGCCGTACCTCTCAAAAGCAAGACCGGAGCAACCATAGCAGCCTTCATCAAAGAACATATTATATGCAGATTCGGGATACGAAAACACATCATAACTGACAATGGTACTCTATTCACAAATAAATACTTCTGGAAGTTACTCAAGGGGTGTCAAGTAGGTATTCCCCACACCATCTACCCCCAAGGGAATGGTCAAGGCGAAAGCACCAACAAGACCCTTATCAGAATTCTAAGTCGTACTGTTTATGACCATCCAAGAACATGGAACGAGCAATTACATGTTGCCTTGTGGGCATACTGGGACGAGTCTGAAATACCCAACTCCCGAATAGAAGATTTAGATGTACTTGAATCCAGACGAGCCAAAGTAGAAAAATCTACGGAAACATATCAACGCAGAATCTCCAGGGCATACGACAAAGCAGTTCAACCACGAGTATTTCAAGTAGGGGATTTGGTACTTAAAACATTTAAACATATTCAACAAGATATGTCTTCTCCAAAATTTGCTCCAAAATGGAAAGGACCTTATGTAGTCTCCAAAGCCATGCCAAACGGGTATTACAAGATTGTTAATATGAATGGAGAAGCCGTAGGAAAATCATTAATGGTAAATGGCTCAAGGCATATTATGCCTAAAACACCTTCACCTCTCACAAGTTCAATATAACTTCAAAATATATATGAGATTTCAAATTCAAAACCCATTACATCCATCCGAATCATCCGAAACATTCTTTATTCAAACTACTCAAAACCCAAAATAAAAAATAAAAAACAGGAATGCTTCACTACTCATCATATGGCCTAGAACATATCTCTAAGCAGAGGGTAATTGTGGATGTAAAATCTTCCCAGCCTCTCCTCATATCTCTCTGAACGAGTCTGCAGGTCTCGGGCCATTTCCTCAATCTTGGCCGATTCTTCCTTCAATGCCTTCTCCTCTTACAAAGTTGCCACATGATCCTCTCTGACATTCTCTAGATATTGAGGCAACCAGTTTATGTTGAAACGGAGACCCTCACGAGTAGTCAATATCTCGTCCCATTCCTGGATTTTTGAGTCTGCAATATTATACAGAGATGTGTTATCCATCTCGACAATAATAGGTAACAGTCCTGCGAAGGCTGTTACGAGTATGGGGGAATAATTCTTCACCAGCTCTGTTGTAGCAATATGATCGTATTTCTCCCATATCTTCGTGTAAAGATCTGCATGACACTTCGGCACGAAAAATCCTCTCACTACTTCATACTTCCGAGATAAGGATTTTATCTCCAACTCAAAGGAGAGTCCGGCATTGGGGTAATCATGAACAAGAAGACTCAAGTCGGCGTCTGCAAGAGAAGCCATGGGATTATGAGGAGTCTTAGGGACAACATCAATGTTTGATCCACCATTCACTGGTACATATTCTTCATTCTCTTTAATTTCAATATGTTCGATGTTTGTCTCCTCTTACAACCAAACAAACATACAAGTGTTAAAAAAAGAAGGAGAGGCGGTTTCAGCAGGGAAGAGAGGCCTTCTTACCATTTCTTTGAGACTCCTAGTCTCTACACGTCGTTGTGGTACCTTTTTGTCCCGAGAAACCTAAAAATAATAATAATGACAATCATCTTCAAACTTTCATCATGATAATCATACACATGCGATAAGCTTGGGAATAAAGAGAAGCTCACCGTACTTCCGATCTAAGTAGTATGCTTGACGAATGAGTTGTCCTGGTTCGAACTATTGTTATTATCAGAAATGCTGAAGTGACAAAGTGATGCTATTCTAGACTCCAGAGAAGAATACAAGTGAGGATGGTTAAAAGTTATCCGCTTATTTAAATAGACAAGGGGGCGAAACCCTAAAACTTCAAATATACAAGATTCTTTTTTCAAATTGAAATTTATCTCGAGGGGAATGGATCTAAGCATGACTATTGACTAAAATACTAAGACCGACCGTTGTCAATAAGTTGATATAAGAAAAGATGACGGACCCCACCAGATGGCTGACCCGGTGTACTCCCAAACGGTGCAGCTTGTGCAGACAAAGATCATTCACGCCCCCAGCACGCCAAAGCTTGTGGCCTTGACTCCCCTTTCGCTCGTACGGACGATAATGCATGTTATGTCCGACACTGCGTGTAGCCGCTACCGAGGACCATTAGTACCACAGGTACTGTCAAGACAAGTTTTTTCACAACAAGCCTATGATGACATAACAAGTCTATTATGACATTGCGGGAAAAGATGATTAATATTCCTGGTCTTATGAATTTTATGTCTTTGAAGTCTTCATAGTGTCAATATCACCATCTAGTGCTTACCATGGAACACATTATCGTTCCGCGTTATGCAGGGGACTTAATGTAGATGATGAGTTTTGACAAGGGAGACAATTATAATATTTCCATTACTCAGTTGCAGAGACATAAAATAAATGGAATCAGAATTATGGATACGTACTTCTATCTTATATTCCATAAGAGTATTGAAAATGTGTATTCATCTCATGGATACGTTAATCCTGTAACTCTTTCATATATATGTGCCTGTAAAATTTTAGGGTTTTACTCGTCTAAACCCTCGTTATTTCATGTGCGTCCATACAAACTATCTGTATTAATAAGAATATGCTGATTATGTAAAATTATGAACATTCGGAGTGAGCCTCTATGCCATCCTTGAATGAAGACACCAATTAGATGCAAACCATCTAAATGCAGAATCGTATCGAACATCGCCTCAAGTCGCAGACTTCCACGGTTAAATTCCTTGAATATGTTCTGGATGCACTACAAAAAAGTCAAGCATAATCCCAACACTAAATCTCATGCGATTATGAAGGCATAAGCAGGCCATGGCTAAGGCCATAACACCATGCCAGCGCAAGCAACACATTGGTCATATCCAAGGCACTGAAAAGTTCTAGCGCTAACGACGCATAGCCCACGACCATGGCACTGGCAAGTGCTAGCGCTAGCATCTTAGTCCATAGCCACAGAGCTAGCAAATGCCAACACTAGCAGTGTGGACCATGATCACGACGCTGGTAAAAGCTAGCGCTAGCGCGTGGGCCATGGCCGTGGTGCTAGGAAGCGCCAACGCTAGCATCATGGACCATGGTTGCGGCGTTAGGAGCACAGGATACGATACTGGCAAGTGCTAGTGCTAGCGCGTGGGCCATGGCCATGGTGCTGGAAAGCGCCAACGCTAGCAGGGTAGGCTATGGCTACGGTGGTAGCAAGTTCCAATGCCGTAACACTGCCAGCACCAACGCCATCACCTTGCTAGCGCCCGTCCCATCACTTTGCCAATGTTACCATCTTCTAGCATGCCTGAACATAAATACTTGCAGCATCTAGTCATAGCCATGACACTAGCATGTGCTAGCAACACCTCAATCATGCCAATAGCACTCACATGCGCCATTGTTGCTAGCACAACTTACATGTTGAAAATATGCTACAAATATGACATTGCCATGATGAGTTGGCATAATCTTGTTGGTAGTAATATCTTACGACAAATTCCTAATTACTCACGTTTTTTGAGTCTAATAGTCCATGACTCCACTAACTCCTACGAGAAATCAAAAAATGTTACATGGGGGGATTTTTCATGGGGTTTTGGTCTGGTGGTTTATAGCAACATGCAGTGTGGCATCACCCCATGATAGGAAAGTTATAAGTAGTGGTGACAGTTATAGCACCAAACTTACTATAGGCCTCTCTTACTCTCTTGCTAACTCGCTCAATATTGGCTCCCATTATTGGTGTTTTCCAGTGTCTCTCCATCCTTGGTGCAAAACTGAGCCTTCAACCTTGGTGCAAGACCAATCCTTCTTCTTACTCATGTCTTCCTCCAGTATGAGTTGCCTTCTCGAAGCCATGAGACGTAAAATATTCTCTGAACTAATATCTCAACTGAGATCATCATTAAGACTCCATCATTGGTCATTCACATTATCGCTGAGTACCTATCTTACTCAAATACCCACGGCAGGCATCACTACTTACAATCTATCACTTACAACTCATCGCTCATATCCTATTGCTAAGAGATAATCACTTACAAATTATCGTCAGAGATCAACGCTCAAGTCATGACAATACATCTACGCTAGCGCCAACATTGCTACTCGAGCATAATCTCTCCAGGAGGTATCACTCCTCGAGTACAGTCTTTCGAGGAAGTACCATAGCGTCATCTTTACTCCTCGAGCACAGTCTGTTGAGGAAGCATCCTAGCACCATCTTCGCTACTCGAACACAGTCTCTCGAGGAAGCATCCTAGCGCGAGTTTTGCTAATCGAGCATAGTCTCTCAAGGAAACATCCTAGTGCCAACTTCACTCCTCGAGCACAGTTTCACGAAAAAACATCATAGCGCCATCTTCACTTCTCGAGAAGAGTCTCTCGAGCAAGGTTTTTAAATCTTGAATGGAATCATGACTCACTTTTTACTTTTAAGAATTAATTTATATATTGAATCGTAAATTGAAGATTCCTGAAAAATTATTTTTAATACATGGTTTTTAGGGGATTGTGATATTTCACACGGCATAAATGGAATGAAAAATAAATGTTAACATATAAAATGGTTAATTTTATCATTTATCCATCTTAAATATTAGACATTCAAAAATACACCACGCGGCAATGTCAGTCTAAACATTTGGCATCCTAGCTGCTGTTTTTTTGTTGGAACCTAATGAAAAAACTACACAAATGTTAAGCAAGTGCCATGTAGAATACCACTTTGTATACGTGTTGGATGATATTCAAAAAGAGTGTAGTTAGTGAATCTTATAACCTATTCAATAAACCCATTGCCTCCATCCTATTATAATCCTATGCATTCATTCTCTTATACGCATATATCTTACTCATCTTTGAATCGCATCAAATATAAATTATGTCATTACAATATGAAGTTTGTCTTGTAAAATTGAAGCTATAGCAACATGGCTCAGTCAAACCTCAAAAATTATTTCACTAATCATTATCATCCTCCTACTTAACAATACCATAAATAAGTCATAGCAGAAGCAACTGGAGGATAAAGTAGTAGTAATATCAGTAACAATGGTGGAGGTTGTGGAAACAAATCATTTGGAGTTGGTGTGGATACCACTTAGTTTATCATGCTTAATTTTGTTGTCTAAACAACAATTATCATATGTTCAAGATTGAAGATGAAGAAAAAGATAAGAAAATTACCCATTTTTATCATTTAATTTGATGCTCACATAATGGTACGGGTATGGTTATAACTGAATCTGAGAAAAAAATAATCTATTTATTGTTGTCCTATTTGCTTTCATTCTGAATTTTTTTATTTTATTGTTTGAATTATGTTTAAATTGATTAAAAGTGTTTGAGTTCACTATAATCAAAATCTAATTGTTCTTCCTTGATGCGAAGAGTATATTGTGATTCATGAAAATACACCAAAATCAAGATCTTATGAAAATTGGGGCTCAAAATATGAGAATTCTTAGCGAAAAAAAAAAGAAAAAAAGAAACGTGAATCGTAGAAAGTAAAACGAATCTACAATTCAAAAATTAAAACCACGAGTTTTAGGAAAAATGATTCACACATCCGATGCGCACCACGAGTCTTAGGAAAAGTGATTCACACATCCGATGCGCACCGTTTTACAAATTGTTAAAGTGACTCGTACGAGACGAATCGTGATTCGTACGTGTCTAAAAACCATGCTCTCGAGGAAGTGTCCTAGCGTAAACTTCACTTCTCGAGCAGAGTATCTCGAGGAAGCACTCTAGTGCCAGCTTCACTCCTCCGGTAAAGTCTTTCGAAGAAGCATCCTAGTCAAAGCTTCACTACTCGAGAACATTATCTCGAGGAAGCCTCACAACTCAAGTTCGTTACTCATGGACACGCCAAGGCCTTATCCCTGTCTCTCTTGGACGCGGCATTGCTCCACGGTGCTGTCCTGGTGTCAGCGCCATCCTCTCTACAATGTTAGTAAAAATATATCGTTAGCCATTCTTATGGCGTTGGCCTAGTGCCACAACCTTCTCATGGCGCTAGCTCAATGATAGCGCCAAAAAACTCATAGCGCTGGCCTAATGTCGGTGTTAACCCTAACCTAATTTCAGCGCCATCCCTAGCTTATCCTTGAGGGCATGGTGACTATCTTGTTCCCGGTTCTTGAAAACTTCTACAAACTTTGACTTCAAAGACTTCTAAATTTGTGATATTAACAAGTCTTGTAAATTTCAAGTTTGCGCACAACTACTAGACTTACTTTTTTCACTAGACTTGACACTAATCAGTCTACTTGACTACTTAGGGAACTGAGCGACTTGCCTCACTAATTTAGCAGGTTATTGAATTAACTTAATCAAATTGGTAGTAGTCCATGACTCCACTATTTTCTACGAGATATCAACTACATCACATCAGGGATTCTCATTGGGGTATTGGTCTGGCGGTCTACGAAAACATGTGATTTAGCAATACACCCACGACGAGAAAGTAATAAGTAGGACGGTTAGGAGCATTTGAGAGGATGAGGGAGTAGTGGTCATACAATCCTCTTGACTTAGCGGACATGACTTTACTACAATCTTCATGATCATCACTTCTCCATCTCTTCACAACTTCCACAACTTTCGAGAAATCAGTGTGTTCACTGCAAGAATATAAATAGATAGCTTCATCTATTCGAAAATGAGAACATAGATGAGATCTATCTCAGAGATAATCAAACCCATAGTCATGAATCCAGTTTTCAACTACACACTACCATTTTCATCAAACAATGATTTTTCTACCTTTTCTGCTTCCCTCCCCTAAGATTAACCCATCATTTCCACCTTTGTGACCGAAGCAAGACGTGAACAATCGTTTCTTGGTTTAGGATCGTCTTGTACGATTTTGATCTCTCGAACCTACTGAAAGTATTATTTTCTGTATATATTTGTTACTCTAAAATAATTGGCGACCACATCGGGAGATCAACTTCTCGTTTGTAAAATCATTTTCTTCAAAAACAGTTGAGATTAGGTTGGGTTTAGAAATTTTAATTATATTTCTCCAACAAACACAAGGATACCACTTCGGTTACTCCAAATATCACTAATTTTACTCCTGGTGTTACTTCGACCACCAACCACTGTCTTCCCGGTTAGATTCCTGAAGAAGATAACGCTACTCCAGATCTACCAAGTATGGATTTGATGGCATCTACTCAGAAGGAGATCCTCGCCTTTCTTAAAACTCTCATGAAAAAACTGACTCCAAAGCAAAGTTATCACCAGACACATCCAACCAACGCTTTTAAGGCCACTAACGTCAATATCTCTAGAATCAACATTCATTATGATGACAAGATCCTCATTTAAAGAGAACAACCAGGGAGCCAATGACCTAACTTCATCACCCATGGATATTTAGATATAATTTTAAGATTTCTAGGCAAGGAGGGTTTAGTATCACTTCATCAGCACTAACCTCCATACCCGCTCGCCACACAAAAGATCCTTTTGCCAAGAGGATACATCTCTCCCCATTCTCACTCTATGATGGGGCTAAAAAGTGCTCACGAGCATGTCTCACGCTTCTTGGAGTCATTAGTAGAGCATAAGTATAATCGTAAAGTATTTCTTTGTTTTTGAGAAAATCACCTTATGAGATTTGAGAAGATTGCTCCAGAGGTACGATGAACATCCTGATGACTATGTACACCGATTCAAGATCCAGACTCTCGACTGCCATGATTCGAAAATAAATGAACTACAATTGGTAGGGATTTGCATCAATTGTGTTATCATCAACGAAAGGGTCAAAGAAAAGGCTTCATCTCAGCAAGCGTCACAAGCTAAGCGTTCACCATCAGCCTCAATCCTTTCTCCAGCCTTACACCACCATCCTAAGGACAAGCTCAACTCCATGGTCCATCCAAAGCTACCCGACAACAACAACAACAACAGAAGCCATATCTAGTTCTGACATTCTCGAATTTTCCCTTTCACGTGGAAGAGTAACTTCACTCTCTCCATAGAGCATGTCAAACGAAGAGTTACAATCTTGATAATATCCTATACTTCTCAAAGTCACAATAAAATATATCTTCACCACCCTTAACTATATCTTATCTGATAGGCGCATGCAAATCCCAGACGAGGATGAAACGCACCGCAAACGTACTTCAAAGAACATGATTCTAATAACTAAAGAGAAGTGTGACCGGGGACTTCTCAACACAACTCATCCCTTACAACAACCAAAATTTAGAAGGTAGCTAAAAAATACGCTTATGAACATTTAATCCTTGAGGGTTCCCATGTATATCATCAAGAAGGTACCTCGCATCTCATATTTTTGTCCTCGACGTCTCCGGAGAATTCAATCCATTTGGTGACCCAAGCATCCCATTAATACCTCTATATGAATGCAATAAGAGTATAATTCTAAGGATCAGGATAAGGCACGATGTCACTCATACTCACAAGGTAGGAAAACAGCCCTGTTACAACTCAACAACCCAGACACCAACGATGGATTCAACTTCAATTCAGATACTCGCTCAAGCTCCTGTGCTTCAATAACAACAAAGGACGGATCCAACCTTCATGACTTCCATTTTCCTGTCAAATTACTGGAGGCATGGATCCGTGGTGATACCGTCATATTATCTAGATCCAAGTAAGCTAAACTTAGGGATTGAAGGCTCCTTCACTTTTGAAGATTCAACACAGTCACATCCTTCAACCAGAAGGTCTGATCAACAGTACTAGCGACAATACCATATACATCAAAACTCAAACCCTCTTGGCAATGTGATACTAAATCTTCATCTGTTTTATTTTCACCTCTTACCCAATAGAGCCTCATCGCTCGTATGAGGATATATGCTAGGGATAACTCATCACACAACCAAGGGGAGCATGAAGCCCCAATACCCTTTAAGTAGACGCTTGTATAGTACATGCAACATAATTCACCCATGGATGTCATGAACTTATTCAACATATATTTATCTGTCTAGTGACTGAACACCTCTTGGATGTTCTTCATTTGGGGACTTTATCTTGTTAGAAAAATTAACTCAAATCCATTTCAACAAATGTGATACCTAAAACCAAGTTAAAAATATGTCAGTGTCATCGACAAAACCTCTCTACATCAGTATCCCATACGACTAGGAAGCTTCATCCTCTTACCTGATCACATCCTGAACGGTGACTTCCTCCTTGTTGCTGCTACGTACTTCAACCACACTGGTCTACTTTTGGAGATACACTGAACTTGGAATTCTCAAGTGACATCGTCAAGTCCTTACATTATTCGTGCAACCCCTCAAGGATAATACCCGTGGTCATGATATTCATCTCAGATATAACTGGTAACGAGGAATCCACAACCATCTCCATCCCAGGATGAACATCCAACGAGCACGACCACTTCCAATTCAGACTTTTCCTCTCAATTTCTGAGATATTGATTTACAAGATGTTGGTCAGGGATTCAGTGACGTGTTCATCAAAATTACTTTTGAAGAAAAATCCCACGCCTTGTTTCCTTCTTCTTAGATCGATCCATGGTTGTGGTCCAGTTATCTTCATCAACTACCCATTATGCTTCTTCAGCTTTCATTCTAGAAATATGGCCCTGATGAGGTACGATACTCTAAAGCTAGAAATTCTTCTAAAAGATGAAAAGTGAGTCTTTCCTGCTCAAGAATTAGTTTCTCCACCTCTGATCCAGCTTCTCAAAAATCCCATCCTATTAGAGACTTCAAAGCGTGAAGCCTTCACCGTCTGTCATGAGGTCCTCACCTCCTATGAGACCCTTACTCCCTTCTCAGAGTATCACTTCGTCTTAGAGTTCTCACGAAATTATAGCATGCTCATGACGTTAATATCTTCAACGCTAGTTCCTTCCACGGAACTGGAATATCCCCAAAGCTAAAATTTCCAAAAAACTTTTCCCAGAGCCAGGATTTCTCTGAATTAAGATTCTTCCTAGAGTTAGCATCCTCATGGAGTCAACATATTCGCAACGAAAACCATCCTCAATTCCATCTCAAGATGGTTCCAGTGGTTCCAGCATGACCTTTCACGTCATCACCAAACGCCAACTTCTCCCTCTCCAAAAAGGCAACCTCTATTCTTCTCCTTACTGACGCTGGCCTACTCACTCATATCTGTTCAACGACAACCATTCACTAACTTACTTCAATATTTGATTAAAGTACCATCTCATTCCGCTCCTCTTTTCATCATTGTTGCTCATACCATTACCTTTTTATTCCATAAGCTAAGAAATTGACAACAATCGATAGAGGAAATGGCAATACATATTTCACGAGAAGTATTTATATATGTCTCTATTATGAGATACCTAAAGGGCACGTCAATCAGATACTCGAGCTAAGAGATATGGCTCTTGCGCTAAAGTCTATATAATCTGAAAAATTACACAGGATTACTAATGACGAATGATTGGATAACCTAGCAAACTCCAAATCATCTGATTCTTTTTGCATATAATAGATTGGTATCATGTATTTAAAAGTTGGGGTCAAACATCAAAATATGATATCATATGGAGTGTTTACGACTTCTGGAGAGATTGGAGTGCAAACAAGGGTTTCCAAACGAGATTCAAGAAAACCAGCTTCACAGAGACTAAATTATTCAAAAGATACCTAAATATACAATGAAGGAAGTTCATACAAGTGTAAGATCACCCTTGATTGATTATAAAAAGTTTGGAGCTTAAATGTTGTCGAAAAGGTGAAAAAATACTCAAGTTTCCCAGGAAGGACCAACCACACTCACCAAGGCTCAGTTAGGACCGGTGACCAAACTACAAACCGAGTTCATGAGATTTTCTTAGAGTTGGTCCATCAATGGTTGATTATACCTGCCTAGGGTCGGTCAGATACAATTGATTGCGACAAATGGGATTCAATCAATTCTGATTGACTCACTACTTGCTTCACGAAACTTTGAGTTTAAAATGCAGGTCGTGCACGAAATTTTCTACACCTATAAATACCTGTGGAATACATCTCCCAATTGGAATTTTGAAAACTTTTTAAGGACATAACACCCGTGGGGGAAGGGGTGATTTAGGGTTTCACTCTGGAGCTTGGAGATCACCGTCATCTTTCTAGGGTTTGCATCATCTTCGACCTCCAAATATTTTCTATGGGTTTTGAGAAACCCATGAGTATCTAATTTCTTTATATATGCTAATGATGAAATCGGAACTCCAAAAAATATTACTTGATCAATGTACAATCAATTTTTTTTTATCCGCAATCTCTTGGTTATCATTCATGTTCTACTACGTATAACTTTTGCATGATTACTTTCTTGTTTGTAAAATTAGTGAACTGAATTAGCATAAATAGATATATTAAGCTATATTAGTGTTTGGAAATACATAATCATTGAAAAACCCTAGTAACAAGTAGCATGTTGTATTTATTAACAATAGTGATATTGCCAAATAACTGCATGTAGAACTTGATATATATTGAAATGGACTACTCGGGTGTGTTTATCGCATAGACT
Organism: Papaver californicum; assembly: GCA_023531435.1. Classification (NCBI taxonomy): domain Eukaryota; kingdom Viridiplantae; phylum Streptophyta; class Magnoliopsida; order Ranunculales; family Papaveraceae; genus Papaver; species Papaver californicum. The sequence continues at coordinate 3,933,582 of JAJJMC010010030.1, forward strand.
AAAATATTTCATAGACCCCATTACTTGCATTAAATATAATCATACTTACGTTAGGTTATTCAATAAGAAAGATTCTTATATGCGCACTTGCGGTATTAGATGACATAAGGAAATTCTATGAGTATATTCATATTGGATTTTTCTAGAGATTTTGTAATGAAAGATTAAATAATGATTCTGAAATTTAACGAAATGAATTTTTTGTGATAGTAGATGAAACCTTAACCAGTATTCTTATCATATTATTAAACTTTAGTTTTGCCTTTTTTAAAGTAATTTAATTTACTTTTTTACAAAATCATCAGAAACACCCTTTGTGTTACTAAAGTTTGATAAACCAATAACAATTCCTCATTCCCTGATGAACGAGTTCTATCGCTATACTCTTATAAAATATTTGTGGGTGAAAAATATACATTTTGACGGATTGACAAACGATCAACTTCTTATAATGATTGCACCAATTTTAACTAGTCTGTATGAATACAGACCAAGATAGAAAAAGGGGTGGGAATTTTTCCAGTTGAACAATATTATAACTAATTGTTTTAATTTATCCGTTTATCCTGTAATTAGATGTTTTGATAACTTGGGTTTCCGGGTATTAATTTGATTATTGTTAAAAGTAAACTTACTGCTAGATTCTATATGCCCCAAATAAGGCTTAAGGCTTGAATTTAAAACTAGAAACCCCTCATTTTTATTATTATTTTTATTTTCATAATTCGGGAGTTTCTCTTACTTAAACACTCATATTTTAGGATCACTGTAAAAACTTCATAATCAGGTGCCCGCTTTGATATTGACTGATATTATAATTATTATTTCTAATTTCTCATTTATATATGGTTCTTGTTTACGCACTTTCTCGTTATTATAATCAACATATTTTAAAAATGAATAAGTTATAAAATAAAATAAGAAAGAGAATGCCAACGAAATATATATACCTATAGTATAATTTTTGAATAACCAACGGTTTGAAAAAGTGAGTAGGTATATACAACCCTTTGGTTAAAATTTATACAAATGATTACACACAACAAATTTAATTAGAGAGGAAGAATAAAATCATTAGAGAGTTGAATCAATTATATGTTGAATTATTTCTAGCAAATTCCGTTCAATCTCCGCTAATCATAAGAGATTGGGATGGAACCCTTTTAATCTCCACAAATGTAGAATATTCATTGTTCACTGATTGTTTCCATGGTTCTCCATCCATTTGCATAAAGGCTTCTCTCCACTCCCCGCCTCTTATTTCCAACCTAATTGCTGCTGCCTGTAAATCAATATTATATATATATATATATAGTCAACCACAGTTTAAGAATAATCTCCAAGATCAATAAGATTAAAGTTTAAAGGGTAAATTTGTTACTTTTTCTCACTCACCCCATCATCATCCCAGATTGAAGTATTTTTGACATCTATACATTCCTTAAAGTTTGATTAAAAGTCACCTGACCCGTAAAATTGTGTGGGTTGTTATTTATTTCTATATTTTTTATCACATTCCATTTTCAGAATATAAATAACAAAGTACTTAGCATGTTTAAAGCTACCAGATTCCATAAATTCTATAATTACTTCCATGAGAGTTTAGATGAAAGTTATTTTTACCCTTCACCTGCATGAATTTTTTTAAAATGCTAATATTCATAAACTAAATAGTAAAACTCCAGAAAAGTTTTCGTACCTGAGCAATATGTTTTGCAGAGATAAGCTCAACCATAACTAAAGAAGCGTGCCATCCATGCTTTAAGCCAAATATTTCAAGTAACCCGTCATCTGCATGGGCCTCGACAAAGCCTCTCTGTTAAAGAATAAATATGAACATTAACTACATATTTGAAATATTATTCTTAATTCGATGTATCAATTCATTGTATTTTTCAGTTTTTGTCCAAACCAAGGTTTGTCTGGCATCTATTGAATCTCAATTATTTATAACTAAATGTCCACTCTAGTATCTAACCCAGCACCTTTAAGGTGATCAAGTAAGTTTTTATTATTTATCAAAATACTTTCATAATTAATATATTTGTTATTGTACGTATTTATCAGAATATTTTTATATATTGGATATACGTACAATTATAGATTATTTTTTACATTGATACGTATAATATGGATAAACCATACCTTTTCCAAATATTCTGGTTTGAGATTACCCCATGGATTCCTTCCACTTCCATAGTGGTGAAGATTTAAAACAACTATCGCCCTAACTCTAAAAAAGAGAATACAAGAACAATTATCAAGTTCAAGAAAATAACAAAAATAGTAACAATAACACAAAAGCGTTTTTATAAAACTCACAACAATACCAAACTAAACCTAAGACTCACAGATATTTCATGGACGAATGGAGAAACCAGAAAACATTTTTTTGCATAAATTACATTATACGAGTAACAATATACGAACAGAGAAAAAGCATACCCGGAAGGAACGGGAACCTTTTCCCATTTGGAACAATTTGCTTTCATAATATGCACCTGTAGAATGTTCTTGAGGCCCCTACGTGCATTAAGTTTTGACAATCATCATCTATATACATGATACTATCTTAAACAATAATCAAAGTTTTATAAAAATTTGTTAATGCAAAATAATATTTTTCCAAATATTTTATTATATTTTGATATATTTAACGTATCTAAAGAAATTGATACAAAACCTTTTACAATTCTATAAAAGACATTTTTAAGTTCTATTAGCTTTAACCATTGATAATACAACATCATGTTGTAGTATAGTTTACTGAAAAATTAGATAAGAGTTCGGAATCTTTGGATAAGGATGACATAACTTCATCATAAAAATAATAAAATAGACTACTAATATGATATAAAGGGAACAAAAATATTCTCAGAAGATACTACTAACCTTAAGCTAGGATCACTCATGCAAGGTGTGCAGAACCACCCTTGACCACAACCATATCCAGAGTAGATCAACTACAATAAGAGAGAATGTGAAATTATTTTAAAATGCTTAAAGAAAATACATAACTATTAACTTTAAGGTAACAACTAAGATGACCAATAAGAAATAATTCTTAAGCACCATATAGTTATTACTATGATACTAATTATTCTAATGATTTATATGATAACCATTGTAACATGCAAAGTATAGTTTTAACCAACTAAGGGAGAAAAATATTTCTATCATAGTTAGACGTTAATGCTAGACAAATTCGGAAAAGACATTCGTCTACAAATAACACCAGTGAACATTAAATTATTAAGTTATGATGAATAAAAATAATGTAACAGACTTATGCTGAACTATATATCTATAAAAAATCAAAATTATGTTAAGAAACATAGTGTCTAGTAGTTAGAACTTAAAACGTCGATCCATGATGTTCAAATTTAGAATATTCTTAGGAATATGTTCCAAAGTTGAAAGGAAATAGAGTCTTTAAAAAAGGAATTATTTATTCAAAATTGGTATATTCCAAAAACAAACAAATAAACAAACAAACAAAATGCTTGAAAATAATCAATCGGTACTCATGCTTGAAGTTGAAGATGATTCAATTAATAACATATACTGCAAACATAATATTCCCGCTATTCACTGCCTCAGGCTTTTTATATTAAATACAACACAATATAAAAGGAAAATAAATATAGTCAAACCTTATTTGATATTGGACCTTGTGCCAAGTATGGTTTCTCATCCCGTAAGTGGTGGAATCCGTAAGCAACTTGAGCATCCATTCCTATATGGTAACAATTTTGAAAATAAGAAACATCACAAAATTTATTTAATATGTAGAGATAATGTTACTAATAAATTAAAAGTTTTGACATTAAATTAATGATTCATGAAAGACACCACTGTTTCACGTTACCCAACGAAAAGATGGGAATATTCCTCACCTTTGATCATCTTTTCTATCTAATGTTAACTTACACCACTTTCCAAACAAATAATATCCACATCATAAACTTGATACAATGAAGTTTCACACATTATTACCTCGATAAATTATCGGGTTTGTAACTAGCAACACAAGCAAAATAACATAAACTCCCTCTTTATCTAAATTTGAACAAATAAAGTGTGTCTTGTAGAAAACAGTTCCACCATATAAAATATAATTGATGTTTTTTCTATTTAATTAGTTTGAAAAATTGATCAACTTCAAAATGAAAGAATACCAATGCTATAATAGTTGTAAAATACGCCTTCAAAGCATGTAGATGTTTCAGATATCTCCCCCTCGACATCCAAATCCTGTAAGTATATTAATTAAAAAATATTTAAGATACGCTTTCCAAGATTCACTTAAAATAAATACTAGAGAAAATTAAACATTGGTAAAGAAATTAATACTGACCAATTTTACCAACTTGTGAAGGGTTGGAAGATCAATTTTAATTAACTTTTTGAGACATATTTATATACACCTTTGTTTAATATTTCAGTATAATAATTTAATATTTAAAGTAAAACGTTCGACCAATACGAACTAAACTTATTTTGAGTTAATGTTTTGTATAAAAATTTAGAACTGACTTGATGATGACGCACACACCTTGTATTAGAATAAAATGATAAAGCATGTTCTTAAAGAAAATTAAAATTTAAAATTGATTAAATCAATATGTCTTTCAAACCTTGTCAATAGAACATTCCTCTGTAGGTTTTAACGAGTAGGGAAGTTCAACAGATTCTCCAGAAGACGTAGAGACTATAATATGCCAGCTGTATCAACACGAAGAAATATTAACCAAGAGAATTTATAAGGAGTTGTGAAGGACAATATAAAAAATAGAATAACTGAGATATATAAGTTATATACATTCATAAAAAAATGTGATTATTGAACTTAGATGTTTTATAAACAACTCACAATCTAACGTCCGGAAAGTATAAATTTTGTTTTTTTCATTATATTTAAGCACGTGATAATTGTTACTGAGGAGAACATTATCCACTAGGTAACTATTAAGTTATTTTATACCTATAATATCATCCTTTAAAACACTATTAACCTAATACGTAATATAAAATTAGTGATATAAATGATTATCTATCGTAAGGATATAATAATAATGTTTTTTTATTTTTCATCTGTGTGATAACAATCTAAAAGCGCTTGCCTATCAAGACGGCAAATTGGACCTGTAACAGCCTTGTGGAGAAATCTCTTGATGGCCGACTTCCATGCGAAAGGAAATGAACCTCCCTGGTAACAAATTTCATCTTGTTTTAGTATAAGGATAGATTTGCAGTCACTCTTAACGAATTTCCACCACATTAAATTTCTTACCCAACCAAAGCTTCTGGATAGGTCATTGCCTGTACCAAGTGGGATAATTCCTATTGGAGGAACCGGCTCTCGTTTCTGCTGATTAAGTTCTGAAAGGCTTCCTAATACCCAACCCACTGTACCATCACCCCCTGCAACCTGCCAAGAATGATCTTAAAGTCTCTTTAAAGAAAAATAAATTGTGAAAAAAACATCTGAGAAGTCCCTTAATCAACCTCACCATATAAATATGCATTCATGTACTATTGTTGATGTGCAAATTTGGATTACTGAAATATTGAATTAATATATTCATGGAAATAATTCAAGTGTACGAGTAGTTAGTGTTCTGATGGTTCATGTTGACAAATTAATTGAAGTTAGTTTAAAAATAACTTTCAGGTTTAAGTTCATGTCAATATGCAAGTAAAAGATTGGTTAGTTAATAGATAAAAGAATACATACCACTATCCTCATCTTTTCACGAACTTCTTTTGCACATTCGTCGCCAAGAGAAGCCAATTTCTCCAAACAACCCAATCCGTACTGGACAAAACTTGAAGGTTTTACAGTTGAAAGATCAAAAACCTGCATTATATATGATAATAAAATTATACAATTGTAAAAATATTAAAAAGTATTTTTTTTTCTTAAATGTTATGAATTAATGTTCAAATATAAATAATGCATAAAAAGATATTACAATTGTAGAAATATCAACATATAGACTTGAAAAAAATTTAATATAGCATATTCAATAATTTAATCAAGTATTTCATGCAAATAACTAGAAACAAAGACAGAATGTGTTTACTTCATATATCTTACAATATAATTAAGAATGATAAACTTCAAAACTCTTTCATTGATTTTTTGGATTTATTTGCATCTGTCACCAAAATTAATAACCTTCCTCACCTAGTTTGTAAGTTGTACTTAATTTATATGAATTTACAAAACGTTACTAAAGAATTTGAAGATCTAAGCTCGTTTACCTATTGAGAAAAATTAGGTTCATGTGTAGTGAAATACTGTAGGAAATGTGAGAGGTAAAATGGTAACCTAGGCGCATTAATATAATGTTCGTAGAAACTCTGGCGTATGATTTACATGTTATACCAAAGATTTTCATAAGAAAAACTCCATGAGAAATTCATGTGAATTTGAATGAATCAAGATAGCCAAAAGTATGTATACCATTACTTGTACCAATCTTCTCTTTGTCAGTTTAAAATTTAAATATTGACACATATAATAGTTGTATTAACACTTTATAAGTTTAATGAATTTGTAAGTCATCTTTTATTTCCCTTAATTGTGTCGACTGCGAAGATAATATTCTGTCGTATTCTTAACATTATATATACAGAGGTCTCTAGTCTTCATTAGTATCAACTTATTTTTCTCTTTTCTCAGATCTGAAAATTTAAATGAAAAAATTCAATAATATGTTTTTCACAATTTCAATATTAAGCTGTAATAAACCTCTAACATAACATTCACTAAAATATTTGCTTGGACAATCAATTCCAAATGCCTCGTTGTACTTAGTTAAGCCAAGTTTTATGGTTTTATTATCAAAAACCATATAACATCTGATTCATTCATGCAAAATCAAATAAAAAACACTATTTATGGCTCTTTATTCAATTAAACATTACCTAGGCCCTTTTAATGAAAACAAGTTTCAAACTTTAATTTCCTCTCTCCTAGTTTTTTAAGTTTGAAAATATTTTCTCTAGAGAACAATAGTAGGAAAAAGAACTAATTAAACGAATTGAAAAAAAAATGAAGAAGTGATAATGCCATTGTTATGCAGTCATTTGTTGATCATTGTAATATTTAATCTTGTAAATGCTTAATTCTATACATAATACATAATTAAGGTAATTAAAAAATCCAATATAAATATGATTAAGAGAATATATAATACATCTATATCTAATTACCTGTTCATCACCCATTATATCTTGAAGCCTTGATTTTAGAAAGGGACCATGACGACCACCGCTTTTAGAATTAACAAAAACTACCATAGGTGCTTCAGGAGCTTCACAATTAGCATCAGATATTATTGAAACATAAGCATTTATATCTTTTAATAAAATTGTATCTCTCATTGCAAATCGAAGATATTCAGGTATTAATATTTTTTTTCTCAAATCTTCTTTATCAATTCTACCGATAGCAGAAAGACGGACACTTCTAAATGATTCAACAAAGGAAGAACGTGATGTTGTTAACCAATGAGTTGATTCACTTGTACCTGATGACGGTGAATCCATTTTCTTCTCTGAGATTTTTTTAAAAAAATATATATTTTGTTTTGTTTCAGAGATGAAAAAATTGGATCACCCTTATGAACAGAAGAGGTAGTTTTTCCTGGTTCTTTTCCGAATACATGATTGTACTAAGATAAGAAATTCTAGTTTCAAATAATATTTTGGTAGAGAGAAATACTGAAATATCCTGTAAACCTACCGAAATTTATGTAAAAATATTCATATTTTACATATAAATAGAAAATTAGTACAATTTTTGTATTTGATAATTATTCTTTTATGTATAAACGCTGGTTATTATTTTACTAATTTTGTTCTCATATTGCCAATAATATTATTTTTTTCATATTTGGAAACACATGTCATTATGTAAATAGTACAGAAAGAATAACATAATAACGAAAAAAGACAGACAATTTGAATCCCCACATCCTTTATTCTCTCTTTATTGTTAAAAGGTTAATAAATACTTGTTATTTATTACAAAAATTTCCTAAAATTTCGACTAAGATTTTTACATTTCCATATATTTAGACTATTATTATGGATTCCATAAACAATACACCAAACAGAATGTCACGACTATTTTACATTAGAAATTGTCTTTTTTTTTTTCTAGAATTAACAAATAAAATAAAAAATGAAATGATAGAATGTATCAAATGTCTTACTTTGGACAAGTAGGCATCCATGTGTAACCCATAAATTGAATAAAATAGCAATACATAGTGTAGAATGTGTATTCACATTTCTTATCAATTAATACAAAGCAAAAAATTGTCAAAAAATATTTAATTTCTTTTACCATTTTAACATTTAGAGATGAAATTTTCTCCCACAAAAATACCAGTAGAACGAATGAATACAAGAATGTGTACAACCTCAATTGTATATCAAAATGAGCATGAATATTTCAGATTGAAGAAAGATAATTTTGGGTGTTATGTTTTATGTGCTTCTAACCTTTTATAAGATTGAGCTAAAGGTGAGGGTTTACATTCCAATACAACTAGGTTGTTTTAAGGTGAGATTTGTCTTGTTCGTCACAAGTGACTAAGACCGAACCATCATCAATTTTGACTTCTTGCTTGGTTTGATTACTCTTTTTCTGGCTCTTGTTTTTCTTCATTGATTTGTGATGAAGGGAGTTATTATCACGACGTGCTTTGGTACAAGAGACTTCAGAAGACATAAAATCCTTTTTTATTCTATCAATGAGACTCACGTAATGAATATTACCAATATTTATCACTTGAGTATCATTTTTGTGACAAACTTTTGATCTTTCTTTGGATGCTTTCGGAATCCATTTTTTAATGGGTTTCACAAAAGTTGATCTTTGATTTATTTTTTTTGGACTACTATCCTTTTGGATAATTTTTGAGTTAACCTTTCTCCAATTTGGAACATCAGATCTTGTTTTTGCATTTACAAAGTTATTTCTCTTTCTATAATTAGGATGATTCTGAGAAAACTTTGTTGAGCGTTGATAGGAAAACCTTGCTTGCACTATCATTATAATAATTCTTTTGCCTAAATTTTATACAATAACGACCTAAGTTATTGATGGGACCAAAATTATTCGAAGCAAATTTAGTCATTTCACCCGTCACCCAAGTTATTGTGTCGTGAATCTCGCTAACCTTCACATCTCTTTATATAACCCTACAACTTATTTACGGGTGGCCTTTGTTTCCACAATAATGACATTGCTAAGTAACACAAGGAATGTGATGCTTAATATTACTATATTGTAGAATCACTTTCTTCGGAGATTGACGGTTTTTGTTCTTTTCATCATTTGAGGATATTGTACCTTTGACATTAGTAGAAGCGTTTCCTATGATGATTAATACTGAGGTGATTCGTTGGATGACTTTGACAAATTTTACCTCTTACAAGAACTATGATCATCTATTCCTTTATAACCCAATCCTCGTGTATCACGATGATTTCTACTTTCTCATAACATTGAGGTTAATTTGTTCGAGTTATCATTGGACTTATTCAAATCCTTTTCTTATTACTTTTGATATTTTTAATATCATCATCTGGATCTTTCTCCAATTGTTTTACCCGAGAAAGACTAGCACTTACTTTGTTTTCATGTACTCGTTGAGAATCATTTATCTCAACTTTTTGAGATCGTGACCAAGCTTTTCACATTCAACAGTATTATGGCCAAGTCACCAATCCTAAATTCATAGTAGCAATCTTAATCCGCATGATATGTTTTCAATGAATAAAGACTTGTAAGAACAAAGGTAGAAATGGAACAAGTCAAGGCTGTTGTTACTACCTCGAACTGAAGGATGAAGTCTTCGATACGTCTTCAGGTATTCATGAGTAACTAGATAAAGTCACAACATTTGTATGTTCCAACTCTAACCTAAGGAAGTTTGCTTTAGTAATCTACTCAAGCTACTCGAGTTTTGGAAACAAACTTGACATACCAACGTGGGTGGGTTCAACCGAGAATTGCTATAACACTTACCATTTTACTCATTTTAAATCACAATTTCTCTACAACTTCTCTTATCACTTAAAAAAAAAATTCAATCCAAATTTCTTTGAAAACAAGTTCGCAATCAAGATCATCCCAAGCTTTTGATAGAGTTTGTTGTGCAAAGTATTCAATCGTTAAAGAATAATCTATTTGTAGGAATTATGTATATTTTACAAACGATACTACCAGTGGTGCACGTAGGCAATACCTTTTATCAAAAAAAAATTTATAAAAATTTGCTGAAGAAATTGGGAATCTCAATCACCGTGATAGAGATGAGATGTCTCATCATTTTCATTCTATTAGAAAAGAAGTTAATGAATATTTAGGTTTGATCATGCAAATGAATCTCTTGAAGAAACGGTGAAACTGAATATGATGTGGTAAGTATAATTCAAAATTTTGAATTTAAAAAAACAATTCGTTAAATTATTGTGATCTTTAAATTTAATTGTTTTCCCAAATTGGAAGAATGAAAATAGATAGAAGAGTGGCAAAGAACGCACAAAATTGGTTTCAATATGAAAGTTGTTACAACAATGAAAAAAATTAATCCGTACTTGTTGGAAGGTAATTAGGTGCCATTTAAATACCCATATTCAACTATTTCATAAGGATTTCAAAATGATGCACAATATTCCTTACCGAAACAACTTTAAACCAAGAGAATGCAAATCAAAGGAACATTCGAATTCCAATCTCAATGTTCATAGCAATTCCAAAAGAAGAAGTGGCGGGGGTCAACGTGCTGCAAAATTAGCCGAAGTCGAAGCCCAAAAAGTTTCAAAAACTGAGTTTAACATATCCGGGTACATGGAACACGAGTGTCAGGTAGAACTACATAGATCAGCACAACAAGGCTTGGTGATAAGGCAACTTTGAAAAATTTGTCATACGCGGGATAAACATAACTCATTCAATTAATAAGAACAACATTGTTTCCATGAACACTTCAACAATGTAGAGTATGGCAAAGGGAATTTGACAAGATCCATAAATAATTGGATGAAGAAGAAAGGGCACAACCTGGACTATCTGAAGACGATGACACCTCTGATAAAGAAAAAAAAAGATCCTTACCATGTTGACAAAAAGGTTTTTCTTCGAAGTAGTAATAGTTTTGTTTTAAGCTAGTTGAACGTAGTAGTTAGTTTTAAGTTAGTTTTAATTATATTCAGTAGTTTGTTTAAGTTAAAGCCAATCAAATTTAGTAGTTTGCTTAAACTTAAGTGTAACTGTAATAGTTAAAACTTAAACGTGTTATCTTTTAATTTAATTTTTTGTTTTCATTAAATCTTTTTCAAATTACCACAATTAAAATGCTAAAAAACTAAACGAAACTTAATTAGTTGTGCGCTCAGCAACACGCCTAGCTCCATGTTGATTCCAAATGTAACGTCCCAAAATTTACCTAATTATAAATCTAATAAACCAATCTATATCCCGAGGCATTAAGGATCTCAATCACATAATTAAAAGCATCAATTCAGGGTCTAAATAAAGATTAATCTAAATCTAAAATCCTTTTTAGTATTATATACAAGAACTCCTCTCAAATGATACATATAAAATAATATATTGGTTTTAAATAATATACAAAGATAAAAATAATAAATCTAACTCACGAAAAACGCTGGTCCCCTAATCTTCCAATACTACAACGATCATCTATACGTGCACTATCTTATCCTGTCTCTGAGACAGAAAGTAAGAATTGAGTGAGCACATCATCCCAAAATCCCCAAAGAGCTGCATAATAGAAAAATAACTAACTTCTAAGTAACCAATAAAATGATTTGAGAACTATTGAGGTCTTAAGAAAACCAATAAAACATAAAACACGAAAAAAAACAGATAAAGCATATAGAGATAATATTTTGAACATAAATATAAATCGTTATCAATCAACCGTCCCACAGTCACAACAAGAGTATAGTTGAGTGACATAATCCTTCGGAGTAGTAAGGTTAGCTTTTGCGGATTCTTCAATGATCATTAATGCGCCACCTTAATAGTCAGATTTAGATTTGTAACCTTACCAGTACCTCATTCATACACATACCCGACTTAGTACTCAAAGAAACAAATAGTGGTAACATTATATCCGATAATTTTTTTTATCATGCAGTGCCCACTCAAACAATGGGTCTCACATAAGATTCCCATTACCCTTCTCTCTAAATATGAAAACATATTATACAGTTTTGTCAAAGTAACTTTAAAGAACAATAAGAATCCATATATGAGACACGGATTTCCCGACAAAACTAATATTAATATTGTGTGTCATTTTGCACCTGTAATGTGAATAAAAAATAATATACATGGGACTCATATCTCATACCAATCAACATGAATCCTCCTTCATTCCATTCAAACAATAAGTAAAGTTTGTAACATTAAAAAATAAATAAATACTCTCAAAACACAGATATTAGTTGGTTTTGAAGATCCAATCCCATCCCAAAATATAAGAAAATTATTTTAATTACAGACATATATGTATCATGCTTACATATATCATATAATAAAAAATATATTTATGGATTTCATAATAGATAGCTTTGTAAAACAATAATGAATACAAGAGAATTTGTTATCGATCCCCACCTCCTTTCATGACAAGCCACGCGTACCTCGTATTCCTTAATTAACTGGTTCATCCATTGAACCGATCTTGTTAATAATGACTATTTTTAATCACACAATTTATCTAAAAATATAGACAACGAAATCACATAATATACATAACAGAATATCATACAACTTCTCAATTATTAGTTAAGTGAAAATACTAGTATTTCTAATTCTATTAATTATTTTATGATCAACTTATCCAAATTAAGTGAAATAAATGTTATTAAAAAGGTCTCGCAAAACTCTACAACTTCCGAGTAGGAATCAGAACTAATTCAGAGACTAAGTGGTCCAAAAACACAGATTAAGAAAAATGACATTAAGCCCATGTATAAGCACAACAGGCCTAACTTAGACTGATCGGATAACCAACCCACTTACCCATTAGGATCAACCCTACCTATTAACCCTTCTATTAATCCATTTACTGACCCATTAACCCATTTGATTCAAGCTGACTCAATTGAGTCAGAAATAAACTTGTCTGACTTGGTTTGATGACCATACGTATATGATCTGAATCAATACGTATTGATTGTAATATTTATTCTTGTAAATGTTTAAATCTATACAAGATTATTATTAAAAGTGATATAATAATACATAATTAAGGTAATTAAAAAATCCAATATAAATATGATTAAGAGAATATATAATACATTTACATCTAGTTACATGTTCATCACCAATTATATCTTGAAGCCTTGATTTTAGAAAGGGACCTGACGACCACCGCTTTTAGAATTAACAAAAACTACCATAGGTGCTTCAGGAGCTTCACAATTAGCATCAGATATTATTGAAACATAAGCATTTATATCTTTTAATAAAATTGTATCTCTCATTGCAAATCGAAGATATTCAGGTATTAATAAAAAAAAAATTAAATCTTCTTTATCAATTCTACCGATAATAGAAAGACGGACACTTCTAAATGATTCAACAAAGGAAGAACGTGATGTTGTTAACCAATGAGTTGATTCACTTGTACCTGATGACGTTGAATCCATTTTCTTCTCTGAGATTTTTTTAAATTTTTTTTTTTTTTTTGTTTCAAGGATGAAAAAATTGGATCACCCTTATGACGGAAGAGATAGTTTTTCCTGGTTCTTTTCCGAATACATGATTGTACAAAGATAAGAAATTCTAGTTTCAAATAATATTTTGGTAGAGAGAAATACTGAAATATCATGTAATCCTACCGAAATTTATGTAAAAAATATTCATATTTTACATATAAATAGAAAATTAGTACAATTTTTGTATTTGATAGTTATTCTTTTATGTATAAACGCTGGTTATTATTTTACTAATTTTGTTCTCATATTGCCAATAATATTATTATTTTCATATTTGGAAACACATGTCATGATGTAAATAGTACAGAAAGAATAACATAATAACGAAAAAAGATAGACAATTTGAATCCCCGCATCCTTTATTCTCTCTTTATTGTTAGAAGGTTAATAAATACTTGTTATTTATTACACAAATTTCCCAAAATTTCGACTAAGATTTTTACATTTCCATATATTAAGACTACTATTATGGATTCCATTAAAGAATACACCAAACAGAATGTCACGACTATTTTACTTTAGAAATTGTCTTTTTTTTTTCTTCTAGAACTAACAAAAAAAATAAACAAAATGAAATGATAGAATGTATGAAATGTCTTACTTTGGACAAGTAGGCATCCATGTGTAACCCATAAATTGAATAAAATAGCAATACAAAGTGTTGAATGTGTATTCACATTTCTTATCAATTAATACAAAGCAAAAAATTGTCAAAAATATTTAATTTCTTTTACCATTTTAACATTTAAAGACCACAAAAATACCAGTAGATTGAATGAATACAAGAATGTGTACAATCTCAATTGTATATCAAAATGAGCATGAATATTTTCAGATTGAAGAAAGATAATTTTGGGTGTTATGTTTTATGTGCTTCTAACCTTTTATAAGATTGAGCTAAAGGTGAGGGTTTACATTCCAATACAACTAGGTTGTTTTAAGGTGAGATTTGTCTTGTTCGTCACAAGTGACTAAGACCGAACCATCATCAATTTTGGCTTCTTGCTTGGTTTGATTACTCTTTTTCTGGCTCTTGTTTTTCTTCCTTGATTTGTGATGAAGGGAGTTATTATCACGACGTGCTTTGGTACAAGAGACTTCAGAAGACATGAAATCCTTTTTTATTCTATCAATGAGACTCACGTAATCAATATTACCAATATTTATCACTTGAGTATCATTTTTGTGACAAACTTTTGATCTTTCTTTTGATGATTTCGGAATCCATTTTTTAATGGGTTTCACAAAAGTTGATATTTGATTTATTTTGTTTGGACTACTATCCTTTTGGATAACTTTTGAGTTAACCTTTCTCCAATTTGGAACATCAGATCTTGTTTTTGCATTTACAAAGTTATTTCTCTTTCTATAATTAGGATGATTTTGAGAGAACTTTGTTGAGCTTTGATAGGAAAACCTTGCTTGCACTATCATTATAATAATTCTTTTTCCTAAATTACAATAACGACCTAAGTTATTGATGGGTCCAAAATTATTCGAAGCAAATTTAGTCATTTCACCCGTCACCCAAGTTATTGTGTCTTGAATCTCGCTAACCTTCACATCTCTTTATATAACCCTACAACTCATTTGCGGGTGGCCTTTGTTTCCACAATAATGACATTGCTAAGTAACACAAGGAATGTGATGCTTAATATTACTATATTGCAGAACCACTTTCTTCGGAGATTGACGGTTTTTGTTCTTTTCATCATTTGAGGATATTTTACCTTTGACATTATTTGAAGCGCTTTCTATGATGATTAATACTGAGGTGATTCGTTGGATTACTTTGACAAATTTTACCTCTTACAAGAACTATGATCTTTTATTCCTTTATAACCCAATCCTCGTGTATCACGATGATTTCAACTTTCTCATAACATTGAGGTTAATTTGTTCGATTTATCATTGGACTTATTCAAATCCTTTTCTTTTTAGAACCTTTTGATATTTTTAATATCATCATCTGGATCTTTCTCCAATTTTTTTATCCGAGAAAGACTAGCACTTACTTTGTTTTCATGTATTCGTTGAGAATCATTTTATCTCAAGTTTTTGAGATCTTGACCAAGCTTTTCACATTCAACAGTATTATGACCAAGTCACCAATCCTAAATTCATAGTAGTAATCTTAATTCGTATGATATGTTTTCAATGAATAAAGACTTGTAAGAACAAAGGTAGAAATGGAACAAGTCAAGTCTGTAGTTACTACCTCAAACTGAAGGATGAAGTCTTCGATACGTCTTCAGGTATTCATGAGTAACTAGAAAAAGTCACAACATTTTTATGTTCCAACTCTAACCTAAGGAAGTTGGCTTTAGTAATCTACTCAAGCTACTCGAGTTTTGGAACCAAACTTGACATACCAACGTTTGGTGGGTTCAACCGAGAATTGCTATAACACTTACCATTTTACTCATTTTAAATCACAATTTATCTACAACTTCTCTTATCACTCAAAAAAAAAATTCAATCCAAATTTCTTTGAAAACAGGTTCGCAACCAAGATCATCCCAAGCTCTTGATATAGTTTGTTGTGCAAAGTATTCAATGGTTAAAGAAGAATCTATTTGTAGGAATTATGTATATTTTACAAATGATACTACCAGTGGTGCACGATAAATAGGCAATACCTTTTATCAAAAACAAATTTATAAAAATTTGCTGAAGAAATTGGGAATCTCAATTACCGTGATAGAGATGAGATGTCTCATCATTTTCATTCTATTAGAAAAGAAGTTAATGAATATTTAGGTTTGATCATGCAAATGAATCTCTAGAAGAAACGTTGAAACTGAATATGATGTGGTAATTCAAAATTTTGAATTTAAAAAAATAATTCGTTAAATTATTGTGATCTTTAAATTTAATTGTTTTCCCAAATTGGAAGAATGAAAATGGATAGAAGAGTGGCAAAGAACGCACAAAAATGGTTTCAATATGAAAGTTGTTACAACAATGAAAAAATTTAATCCATACTTGTTGGAAGGTAATTAGGTGCCATTTAAATACCCATATTCAACTATTTCATAAGGATTTCAAAATGATGCACAATATTCCTTACCGCAAACAACTTCAAACCAAGAGAATTCAAATCAAAGGAACATTCAAATTCCAATCTCAATGTTCATAACAATTCCAAAAGAAGAAGAGGCGGGGGTCAACATGCTGCAAAAATAGCCGAAGTCGAAGCCTAAAAAGTTTCAAAAACTGATTATACCATATCCGGGTACATGGAACACGAGTGTCAGGTAGAACTACATAGATCAGCACAACAAGGCTTGGTGATAAGGCAACTTTGAAAAATTTGTCATTCGCGGGATAAACATAACTCATTCAATTAATAAGAACAACATTATTTCCATGAACACTTCAACAGTGTAGAATATGGCAAAGGGAATTTGACAAGATCCATAAATAATTGGATGAAGAAGAAAGGGCACAACCTGGATTGTCTGAAGACGACGACACCTCTGATAAAGATAAAAAAAGATACTTACCGTGTTGACAAAAAGGTTTTTCTTCGAAGTAGTAATAGTTTTGTTTTAAGCTAGTTGAACGTAGTAGTTAGTTTTAAGTTAGTTTTAATTATATTCAGTAGTTTGTTTAAGTTAAAGCCAATCAAATTTAGTAGTTTGATTAAACTTAAGTGTAACTGTAATAGTTAAAACTTAAACGTGTTATCTTTTAATTTAATTTTTTGTTTTCATTAAATCTATTTCAAATTACCACAATTAAAATGCTAAAAAACTAAACGAAACTTCATTAGTTGTGCGTTCAGCAACACGCCTAGCTCCATGTTGATTCCAAATGTAACGTCCCAAAATTTACCTAATTATAAATCTAATAGACCAATCTATATCCCGAGGCATTAAGGATCTAAATCACATATTTAAAAGCATCATTTCAGGTTCTAAATAAAGATTAATCTAAATCTAAAATCCTTTTTATTATTATATACAAGAACTCCTCTCAAATGATACATATAAAATAATATATTGATTTTTAAATAATATATAAAAATAAAAATAATAAAATCTAACTCACGAAAAACGCTGGTCCCCTAATCTTCCAATACTACAACGATCATCGATACGTGCACTATTTATCCTGTCTTTGAAACAAAAGTAAGAATTGAGTGAGCACAACATCCCAAAATCTCCAAAGAGCTGCATAATAGAAAAATAACTAACTTCCAAGTAACCAATAAAATGATTTGAGAACTATTGAGGTCTTAAGAAAACCGATAAAACATAAAACATGAAAAAAAAACAGATAAAGCATATAGAGATAATATTTTGAACATAAATATAAATCGTTATCAATCAACCGTCCCACAGTCACAACAAGAGTATAGTTGAGTGACATAATCCTTTGGAGTAGTAAGGTTAGCTTTTGCGGATTCTTCAATGATCATTAATGTGTCATCTTAATAGTCAGATTTAGATTTGTAACCTTACCAGTACCTTATTCATACACAAACCCGACTTATCAAGTACTCAAAGAAACAAATAATGGTAACATTATATCCGACAATTTTTTTTATCATGGAGTGCCCACTCAAACAATGGGTCTCACATAAGATTCCTATTACCCTTCTCTCTAAATACGAAAACATGCTATACAGTTTTGTCAAAGTAACTTTAAAGAACAATAAGAATCCATATATGAGACACGGATTTCATGACAAAACTAATATTAATATTGTGTGTCATTTTGCACCTGTAATGTGAATAAAAATAATATAAATGGGACTCATATCTCATACCAATAAACATGAAGCCTCCTTCATTCCATTCAAACAATAAGTAAAGTTTGTAACTACTTTTTAGCCAATGAGAAATAACTTTAAAAAATAAATAAATACTCCCAAAACACGTATATTAGTTGGTTTTGAAGATCCAATCCCATCCCAAAATATAAAAGAAAATTATTTTAATTACAGACATATATGTATGATGCTTACATATATCATATAATAACAAATATATTTATGGATTTCATAATATATAGCTTTGTAAAACAATAATGAATACAAGAGAATTTGTTATCGATCCCCACCTCCTTTCATGACAAGCCACGCCTACCTCGTATTCCTTAATTAACTGGTTCATCGATTGAACCGATCTTGTTAATAATGACTATTTTTAATCACACAATTTATCTAAAAATATAGACAACGAAATCACATAATATACATATCAGAATATCATACAACTTCTCAATTATTAGCTAAGTGAAAATACTAGTATTTCTAATTCTATTAATTATTTTATGATCAACTTATCCAAATTAAGTGAACTAAATGTTATTAAAAAGGTCTCGTAAAACTCTACAACTTCCGAGTAGGAATCAGAAATCTAATTCAGAGCCTAAGTGGTCCAAAAACACAGATTAAAAAAAATAACATTAATCCCATGTATAAGGACAACAGGCCTAACTTAGACTGATCGGATAACCAACCCACTTACCCATTTGGATCAACCCTACCTATTAACCCTTCTATTGATCCATTTACTGACCCATTAACCCATTTGATTCAAGCTGACTCAATTGAGTCAGAAATAAACTTGTCTGACTTGGTTTAATGACCATACGTATATAATCTGGATCAATGACAAGTTTGGTTACACGATTGTCTGAATACCCGTAAAGATATAAATTGAACATAATCATCTAAGCAACTCTTAGTTGATCATATATATATATATATGCCTAATTATATATTTATGATAATCATTTCTAATGAAAATTTATCTTGAACATCAACAAAAACAACCATCCATCGAGGATACAATAACATTAAACAACTGCAAAATGCACAAAATAATTTGGTCAGCAATAAGGAAGATGTAATAAACTCATTCTGGATCATTTCTCGGAGCAATACTCTGCAATGCCCACAATCATTGATGAAAACTTGTTTGTAGATATCACCCCTAGATTAACTCCCAGCAAATGTAGATCACTCACATAGGAAGTCTCTCCAACAGAAATTAAAAATGCACTTTTTTCAATTGGCTCAGATCGTTCCCCATGCCCAGACAGATTTACAAGTAACTTTTCCAAATGTATCTGGGAGACCACTCACATCCAGCTTATTGCTATGGTCCGCAGCTTTTTCAAATCCCTTACCATTCACCCGCTCATGAACCATTCCAATCTTACCCCCATCCCTAAAATAGATCATCCCTCAAAATCTTCGCAATTCAGACCTATAGGACCATGTAATGTCACTTATAAAATCATAGCCAAAAAATTTGTTAACCGAATTTGGCCAATTCTCCCTTTCCTCATCAGTCCCTATCAAAGCGCCTTTGTTCCCCAAGTTCAATTCATGACAACATTGCAATGCCGGAGAATTATTCCATCATATCTGAACTTCGGCCCCATCTAAGAATCCAAAAATAGCACTAAACTAGATATTCAAAAATCTTATGACAGCTTAGATTGGGGTTTCATCCAAACCGCATTCACTAAACTAGGTTTTCCTTCAATTTTTATGGACTATATTATGCTCTGTGTCACCATAGTAACTTGTTCCATCAACATAAACGGTACACCGCATGGATATTTCTCTCCAACAAGAGGCATCAGGCAAGGAAACCCGCTCTCTTTCTACACTTTCATAATATACGCAGAAATCTTATCTACAAACTAAGGAAACCTCGAATACCAAAATCTTTTAGAAGAAATCCGCATATCCCACAAAGCACCACCAATACTATATCTCATGTATGCAGATGACCTCCTCATCACCTTTACAGCAACCAAAAAAAGTAATCATCAACTCCTCAACTCTCTCCGCACCTACACCCAGTTCGGAAGGTTAGAACATCAACACTTCCAAATCCACGATCATACACCATCCAAGACTAGATCAGCAACAGATGGACATTCTTGCACATTTTTTCGGTATGCCAACCACTCTAACTCCACCAACGTACTTAGGAGTCCAATTCAAGCACGAAAGATCTTCTCGCCATATTTTCAAACCTTTTCTTCAGAGGCTAGTGAGAAAAGTAAAAGGCTAGATGTCGAAATACCTAACGTATGCAAGCAGGTTAGTTCTCATCAACATATCCTTAACGCCCACCTCTAATCATATTATGCAAACGCAGATCCTACCTTCTCATGTGCACAATAAGATAGATCGCATTACAATCATTAACATTCACCTACCCCAAGATGCTCCACAAGATTTAATCATCTGGCCACATTCGAAAACCGGAAAATATACGACTACGTCTGGTTATTCCTGCCTGAATTTTGAAACAAATCTCTCTTCCCAAAACCCCAGTCCACCCACCAAATTCCTTTGGACTCTAACTTTGATAGGATTTCGGAATACCCTATATAAATAACCACAATCGCACGGTGTTTACAATGCAGACAACGGCAAGTACGGGTCGAACCCACAGGGAGCAGGGACAATACTGCAACCAATATTCTTAATAAACTAACCAGAAATAATATTTTAGGATTTTTAAAAATTCTAATGAACGAGAAAATACTAAAATAAACTATCTAAAATGTACAATGTGATCAAGTAGAGAGGGCACTAGGGTTTTCAGTGTTCGCCAATTTGATATATAGAACTCACATTTAATCTCCAAAATTATCGTTTCACCACTGTATTTATCTTCGCTTCCAAGTTGACATTTCTAAAGAATTGCTTATCAATCGAAAAGTATATCCCATCTAATGTTGTTAAGCATGGCATATCAGTTCAAAGCATAAACAATCAGTAGAAATATCTAACCAATATATAGTTTCAATGAATCAAATATCTATTTGATTGCATACACCGTCTAAGAATCTAATCCAAGCACGACGTATCAAAAGGAAAGCATATATGATCAAATCTACTATTTATGCAATAATTAATCAAGCTAACAATGAAAAAAGATTACTAAACATTTAAACCATTTATTTCTAAATTTTCCATAATCAAAATTGGTTTCTACCTAAAACCCTAGCTACAAATCAATTAGAACATGGAGTTGGGTTTCTCAAAACCCATAAAAATAATTAAGATAAAGAAAGAGAGAAAAGATTAAACCCTTTAAATTTTGGTTCTGCAATTCCAGTCGCGTCTTGTTTTTCTACAAAACAATAGACCCCTACTTCTCCCCAAACCGTATACCTTCGATCAGCGTCAGACCTTCTCACCCTCTTCTCGGAACTTATCTCATACACAACCTACAAACCTCTTCCACCTTCTCTCTATCTCTCTAGCCTAACCTACCCTCTCTCCCTACTCCACCGTACCAGGAGAAGAGAAATAGAAAAACTCCAACCCCTTTTTCACTGCGTCAGCCTTTCCTTTTTATACTCATCATTTTTAGGTTTTGACTCTCTCTTTCACGCCTCTTCATGGGCTCCATTCCTATACTCTCTCTCACTTTAACCCGCCTAGGTTTAGCTCCACCTGACACTTTTGTTTTCTTTTCTTTTTTTGTTTTACTTCACCCAAGACCACAACAGAAAAGTCTGACTCCACCTTTATGCCCCAGTTTCTTCCTATGCCAACCCAACACCAACTTCCACTTTCTGTCCGCCTGATAGACACATTTTAGTGTCTGAATTGCACCTTAATTTCTAGTGAGTTAGTATTCGATTTTGTATCTATTACGTGTTTTTATGCTTTTGTAGGTACATTAGAAGAATAAAGATTTGTGGAAAAATTGGCTCAAAAAGTGTTCAAGGC
>JAJJMC010010033.1:0-30000 GCA_023531435.1 Papaver californicum
AAAAAAATGAAGTATCCAGGCTCCGTTCAAAAAAACCCAATCGGTAAAATATGTATGATTACCTTTTGTATCATAAAGAATTCCTATATTATACCAGCGACCTCAAACCGCCAATCAATCGACGGAGTGAGTCATCATACTTTTCCAGTGATTGGCGGAAGCGGAAGACATAAAATGAATAAAAAAAGTATTAGCAAACAAAAGAAGCGGTATTGGGATCATTTGTCCTATATGTGCAAATAGAGGTCGGGTAAATCTTTCCCCGGAGTAGAGCATAAACCTAAACGAATTGAAGAGGCCCATTCCGGAACAAGAAAATGACATCGTAATCGGAATTGGATTTCGATGAAACAATATATCAATGAGGGTAAATTTAGTGAGCTCTTTTTAGGGGTAAGTGAGTCAAAACCCTGCTCTGCTTTCTTGAAAAATAGAAGACTAAAGGCCCTTCATTCATTAGGAGTTAGAAAAATCCTCCTATGAAAAAAGGGGAAAATAAAGAGGGCTGGAATCGACACATTGATTCTTTTTTTTTGAACCGTATGCATCTAAAGGTGCGTGTACGGTCCCTAAGGGATACAATTTTGTCCTAATCAACCGACTTCATCGAGAAAGAATACTTTTTTTAGGCCAACAAGTCGATAGCGAGATCGCAAATCAACTTATGGGTCTCATGATATATCTCACTATAGAGGATGATACAAAAGATGTTTATTTGTTTATAAACTCCCCCGGTGGGTGGGTAACACCCGGAATAGCTATGTATGATACTATGCAATTTGTGCAACCAGATGTACATACAATATGCATGGGATTAGCCGCTTCAATGGGGTCTTTCGTCCTGGTCGGAGGAGAAATTACCAAACGTCTAGCATTCCCTCACGCTTGGCGCCAATGAGTTTTTTATTTGAGAGAAAAAAGAAGACTATGCCTTCGCCAGATAAAATATGAAAAATAAAGTAATAATAGCATGGCACTTCGAGTTCGATATGAGCAAACCATCATTGTTCTTTTATAACATGAGATTCCGTATCGAGAGAGTAGTATGAGACAAAAGGAATTTCTGATTTGATTTTATCTATCGGGGTTCGATTTCAGCGTCACAAACTTTTTTGTTTTCACATCACACATCAGAGGGCTCTTTCCTATATTTCTGTTACGAAATAGTATTAAAATGAAAAAACATACACAAGATTATCCTTTCCCTATTTGATCGGATCAAAAAGAAACTTTGGGATTGCTGAATTACAGACGAGATAAATATATAAAGCAACGGAACCATCATAGTATTTTTTAACTCTCCCGAAAGAAAGGGTGGTAAATGGATTATTTACCGATCTGGGTTTGATAGATCCTCCACTTTAGGTAAAAGTAGATTCCATTCTAGAGCCGTATGCAATGCGCAAAAAATGCCTGTACGGTTCTTCAATTCGATTTTTTCTTGTCTCTTTCTATCATTGAGACAGAGGAAGCATTCATTATGTTATATCATCAGGGTAATGATCCACCAACCTGCTAGCTCTTTTTACGAGGCACAAACAGGAGAATTTGTCCTGGAAGCGGAAGAACTGCTGAAACTTCGCGAAACCCTCACAAGGGTTTATGTACAAAGAACGGGCAATCCATTATGGGTTGTATCCGAAGACATGGAAAGGGACGTTTTTATGTCAGCAACAGAAGCCCAAGCTCATGGAATTGTTGATCTTGTAGCGGTCGAAAATACCGGGGACTTCACGTAAATCTGTGATTCCATTCCGTTTCGAACCATAATTGACTGAGCTATGTTATTTCCTATTTTATTTTCTTACCGAGGTTAAAAGTGGTAGTGGGAAAATATTCAATGAAACGAGAGGAATTCATAATCATCCGGTTAGGATCGATCTAAACCAGCCCATTCTGTATACGATCCAGCATGCCAACTATTAAACAACTTATTAGAAATACAAGACAGCCAATCAGAAATGTCACAAAATCCCCCGCCCTTCGGGGATGTCCTCAGCGTCGAGGAACATGTACTAGGGTGTATGTGCGACTCGTTCAGATCATGAACTGGAACAAAAGAAAGGAGATTTTTTTGACAGTATCAATGATCGGTACCAATGAATAGGAATGGAAAAACCCCATATCACTATCGAAAAAAGGACCTCTATTGTGTATGAAATTTATGGTTTCCTTTGGTATAAATCCAATCATCTCAACTGGAGATGAGAAGCAACTCCCCATTGGTAGCAAATGGTTATCCATTAAGCGGGGGAATGGAATGGTATTTTAGAAGCAGAAAGATTATGCTCCCATTCTTGCAAAAACGGACTAACAGGGTCAGCTACCTAACCAACCTTCATAATGAAATGCCGTTACTGTATGGGTAGATCTAGTTGTGAAAAGACCTATTACTGGATAATTCATGGGTAGAGCCAAAGAGTGTGAACTGTACAAGTTACTAAATAGGTAAGAGGCTCCGGTGTATAGAAAGGACCTCACCGTTTAAACCGTAACCATAGAAACGATGGAACCCACAATTTTTCGTTTTTTATTTACTTTTTTTTTGATACCAAGTATCAATACAATTTCTTATTTCGAGGTGAAATGAAATGCCTCAAAAAAATCGTGGTTGGGAAGGTCATAGTAGCAAAAGCCATTGGAATTTTTTTTTTATACATCGGAAGAATCAGTTTTGTTATTAATAGACTAGGGGGGGAAAGAATGACTGAAAGAAAAGAAATCAATTAGTTATTCATCAAAGTTTCATTTGATTCAATGACCAGAATTAAACGAGGATATATAGCTCGGAGACGTAGAACAAAAATGCGTTTATTTGCATCAACCTTTCGAGGGGCGCATTCAAGACTTACTCGAACTATGACTCAACAGAAAATGAGAGCTTTAGTTTCGGCTCATCGGGATAGGGGCAGGCAAAAGAGAGATTTTCGTCGTTTGTGGATCACTCGTATAAATGCAGTAATTCGTGAGAATAGGATATCTTATAGTTATAGTCGATTAATACATGATCTGCGCAAGGGGCAGTTACTTCTTAATCGTAAAATACTTGCACAAATAGCTATATCAAATAGGAATTGTCTTTACATGATTTCCAACGAGATCATTAAATAAGGGGATTGTAAGGAATCCACCAGAATGATCTAAACGGAGTTCCCCGGAGAATGAACTCCGGGAGGGTAGGGTATAAATTACTATAATAAAGTAGTAAAAAGAAATTAACACGTTTCCATAATAATAATTAAGGACTTTCTCTTTTTCTTCCCCAATTCTTTTTTTCTTATGACATGACAATACAATCTAGATTCTCGAATTTTTGAACAAAACACCAACCAGAGTTGGGGTTCGGGTTGGAATTTTTATTCAATTGAGGCATGGGCGGCCTATTTATTTCTGGTTCTAGGACCAGTAGTTCTAGGGGTCGACTCGGTTCTCTCAAATTGTTTCTCATTATTAAGAAAAGGTAACGAAGATAAAATACGGGCTTGTTTTATAGCAATAGTAATTAATCGTTGTTGTTTCAAGGTTAATCTATTCACTCGTCTAGATAATATTTTTCCTTGTTCACTAATAAATCGACTAATTAAACTCATGTTTCTATAATCAATTCGATCCCCCGATCCAATTGGGGGCAAACGCCTACGAAAAGATCGCTTGGATTTAAGAAAAGGTCGCTTGGGTTTTTCCATTGTTTATTCCTTATCCCGAAAATCCTATTTCTGAATTCGAATTCTTTTTTGATCCGACTGAAATAGGATTTGATTTGTTTCTATATATTATATGTAATTTATTCTTGTTACTTCGAAGGGTAGCACACACACCCTCTACCTCTGGTTCGGTCTATTTCTTTATCTCCCCATGAATTGTATGTTTGCAACAATAGGGACAGAATTTTCTCAATTCCAATCGACTAGGCGTATTGTGTCGATTCTTTTGAGTAATATATCTGGAAACGCCCGATGATTCCTTATTAACACGGTTTCGTATACAACTGGTACATTCCAAAATAACTCTGACTCTAACATCTTTACCCTTGCCCATGAACCTCCCTTGAATTTTGGATTTACCCAACTCTTTGATTTTCGACCCGAAATCAAATTTCAAAAGATTTTGTTGCAATCAATAGAGTAATATAAAGAATAAGTAATACAACAATTTATAACTATCAATTATTTTGAATCCTAGTACATACAGTATTTCATTTAAATATCTTGTATGATTTCTTTAGTTTCCCTAGATCCCATTTATTTCTATTTTCTTAGGCCCTTTGAGTCTAACCCAAGTTTCACTGAGATTGAATCCACTTTTGTTTTTTCCTTTTCTGTCCTTCTATATTTTGAAAATAGGAAAAAAGAATAAAACAAAGAGAGGAAGAAGGATTAGTCACAGATAATTTATTATCTCACTAATCTTCTTCATCCCTTCCCATGTCAATAACTAGAATGAAAAAAACGGGAATGTCAACGCATCTGGGAATAAATGATTAATCTCTATCAATAGCCCTGCTAAAGACCCAAACCATAGAGTACTTAGCACAGGTGCCACAGAGAGATATGTTTTTATATCTCGCATTGCAAACTCTCCTTCTTTATTGTAATACATATATGATCAGATGCATATGTGGTTAAGGATCACTTGTATTAGTAAGTGAAATCCCTAACAAAAATAGATATATACAACGACCCGGTAGATAAGATTTCCCTTTCCTTAAAACAGAAAAAGACGCCCCCCTCTTCCTGAGTATTACCGACAAATATTCATTTCTCTATCCGACGGATTTCATATGTAAATAATTCTTTTATTATATGTTATATGAGACCAAAAAGAACAAATTGCAAGCGAAATTTTTTATTATAGGGGGGAAATAATGATGTGGAAAACAAGACAGGGATTCTCTACAATGACACTGTATACCAATTGAAAGGGATGTAGCGCAGCTTGGTAGCGCGTTTGTTTTGGGTACAAAATGTCACGGGTTCAAATCCTGTCATCCCTACCTATTACTTTTCCCGTGGACAGTAATTGAGATCGATCCTAATTGTACATACATTATGATACTATAGACATACAAAGTATATTAGGCCTACAAAGATAATACTTTTTTATGGTCTTATCTATTGTGATAAGAAGGCGCTCTTAGTTCAGTTCGGTAGAACGTGGGTCTCCAAAACCCGATGTCGTAGGTTCAAATCCTACAGAGCGTGATTCTGTTCTCGAATTACAATGAAATAACTCCACCAACTTAAACAGCAACCTTAATTTGGCCTCCTTGAATTAAAAAAGGAGGAGGTCAATCAAAAACGAGATGTTACTTAATCAAAGGTCCAACTGATCACCGCGTCTGTATTGTAAATATGCAGTTACGAATAATCCAGCCAAAGTAATAGGAATTAGACCTAACACGATTCCAAATAGTAAAACTTCAATCATTTCGGTTTGTTTGAAAGAGGAAAAAGAGAGGTAATATCTATTCTTAAATATAAATCCGAAGCAATAATGAATCTCAATGATCAAGAATTGACAATTGACGCGGGAAGTCACTATAGAATACCTAGAATCTCACAGAAAAAGGTTTTTTTATTAATTGTTCATTCAATTCATTTCAAATAAGTCGTATCTTGCTCAGACCAATAAAAAGAGCGGGAGTTATAGTTGAAGCCGCCAGTAGAAAACCGAAATAACTAGTTAGAGTAGGCATAAAGGAGCTAAATAAGATACGGTCTTTTTATACATATGGTGATAAAACATTTACCTAAGTTTACATAAAAAAAAAAACTGACAAAATCTGCTCCAATGAAAAGTTTTTGATTCATCAATCATTATAGACGGCACTAACAAAGATAGGGTGACAGAAGTAGAAAAAAGATTGATCTAGTGATCCATCATCTCTAACATCTACCGATTCCGTTATTTTGAATCAACAGATTCGTTGAGCAACTATTGAGTCAAGTAAAAAGAAAAAACTTTGTAGTGGAATTTCATTCATTTCATAAAGTAAACTCTTTTTTAATCACTATGGAATCAAATAGAAAATCTTTTCTATTTTGATCATTTCTTTTTCAATTGTATATAATCAAGTTTCCTTTTTGGAGCAAAGGACCTTATCACAACACCTTTAACCTCATAAAAAAAGTCGTAGGCTCTTTAATTGTACATAATATCTCACAAATGCTAAGAAAAAAGTATCGCACGATCGCTGGACGAAATAAAAGCTTTATTTCGGGACAACTCAATTCTAAAACTAGTCATTCTATTATCTTTTCCTTTTAGGTTCTACATGCCGCCTTTCCATATTAGGGAATCCCTCTCTTGTATCTAGGTCAAGAAGGAAAAGAACCTTTGGCTGTAATACGACAATGGTTGCATCACGAATATTGATTGATTCTTCCTTTTTTTCTTTGGTCAAATACTATCTACTCCTATTATTGTACTACTAATCCATTCCTTGAACTCAAAGGATCCGAAGAAAAACCCGTTATATACAACCAAGAAAAGAGGTTTCTAGATTTCGTATCTAATAGAATTGTGTGAATATGATAACATCTTTCATTAATTATTAGAACCCAACCCGGCGAACTCAAGCTTTACCAGATCTTCAGTTTCTAGCCCAAAGCGAGTAATGAAAAGAACCCTATACTACTACAGTACAGAAATTTTGGGTTGAATAGCACATCATCCTTATATATAAGGAACAAAAAAGGAAGAAAGAGTTTATGTAACACTTCTTTTGGATACTGATTTAAATTGCGTTGCTGTGTCAGAAGAAGGGTAGCTATACTGATTCGGTATACTCTAAAGACGCCTTCGGTACACTATTGACGATCTAACAAAGATTAAGGATCCGTGGGTTTCCACTTACTGATCCCATCTTTCACGGAATCGATCCCCTTTGACTGTACAAGAATATGTGGAGCTCAGCATGTCTGGAAGCACGGGAGAACGCGCTTTTGGTGATATTATTACCAGTATTCGATACTGGGTCATTCATAGCATTACTATACCTTCCCTATTCATTGCGGGTTGGTTATTCGTCAGCACGGGTTTAGCTTACGATGTGTTTGGAAGCCCTCGGCCAAACGAGTATTTTACAGAGAGTCGACAAGGAATTCCATTAATAACTGGCCGTTTTGATCCTTTGGCACAACTCGATGAATTTAGTAGATCCTTTTAGGAGGCCCCAATGACTATAGATCGAACCTATCCAATTTTTACAGTGCGATGGTTAGCTATTCACGGACTAGCTGTACCTACCGTTTCTTTTTTGGGGTCAATATCAGCAATGCAGTTCATCCAACGATAAACCTAACCCGAATTGAATTATAGAGCTATGACACAATCAAACCCGAACGAACAAAATGTTGAATTGAATCGTACCAGTCTTTACTGGGGGTTATTACTCATTTTTGTACTTGCTGTTTTATTTTCCAATTATTTCTTCAATTAAGAAAAAGGGAGAGAATAGTGCGAATTCTCTATATCCCACTCGGAAGGATCTCATCTCAAAATTATCCATGGCTGTTTATGTCTCTAGCATGACCACTTGATGAAATGTGGAGGGAAGTGGGGTAAATGGCCGATACTACTGGAAGGATTCCTCTTTGGTTGATAGGTACTGTAGCCGGTATTCCTGTGATCGGTTCAATAGGTGTTTTCTTTTACGGTTCATATTCCGGGTTGGGCTCATCCCTGTAATAATAATATGAACTGAGTTGTAGACAGGAAAAAGTAAGAGCTCAACGGGACCTTACCCCTTTTGTTTAATTCGAGGGGTAAGGTCCCGTTGAGCTCTTACTTTTTCAACGAAATTTTTTTTCATTCCATAAAAAAAGTTTGCAGATAATCCAGTTAATACAAGCACACTATTCTATTCGTAAAAAAAAAGTGGGCCTTTTGCTCCGATGTTTCAAATAGCTCTTTTTTAAGATGATGCTTGCTTTTGGAGAATTAACTCTATTGATTGGATTCATAATACCTGTTCCTACATAGTAGGTATTCGTCCGAAATCGAAAAAAAGGGCGGGAATTAATCTATTTTCTGAATGACATACATAATGTGGATTCCTGTATATGAGACATCATCCAAAGAATTTCTATACTAATAGAAGCTTACTCCATTTATTTTATTATCTCATCAAAGTTTTCCTTTTTTTTTTTAGTTCATCGAAGAAGTTCGAGTTACTCAACGAGCGAATCCACCCCCCTTTTTTATTGTCCACTACTTTTTATAAATCCAAAGAGGCGAGGTTCCGATAAACCTAAAAAAAGGGAATAGTACTTTTTAGGCGTAAGGGGATTAAGAATCATTATTCTTTTGACACAAGAAAAGAAAATTTCACCCTTTTCTTGTGTCGAAGATTAGAAAGAGAAAAAATCCCTCCTATAATAGGTTGTTCCTTTCATTTATTCCTTGCTTTATATTCTCCTACCACTTATGTCGATTATCTACTCCTATTCGAATTTGATTCCCTTTTTCTATATAGAATAGGATACTTTTGATTTCATGTATTTCGTGGCATTTCAAATTTGACAATAGTGAGATAGTAACGCCACTCCTTTTTGGATTGAAAAAGGGAGTTGGATTCACGTCAAATAACGCGTTCTTCACAATATAATACTAGTCTATTACTAGCAGTAAAAGTCAAAGCTAAGTACTTTCCAATATCTTGTATAAAAACAAACAGTAGCAACAAAGCAAGTAAACTAAATCATATTTTTAACCATACATAATTACATCGATCAAGAAGAATTTGGTTTTTATGAACTTTATGTTAATAAATCCGTGGACCTAAAAATTCATTTCAGACAATTGAACCTTCTCGAATTGTTTCTTTTTCAAAACCAAAAATATTTGTGCCAGAATAACAGATGCCAAGAAGAACAAAAGGCCTTGGACACGTGATGGATCTTGAAGTACTATTTCTGCGTCTCCCTGACCAAATCCACCCACGTTGGGATTACTTGTTAGTGGTTGATCAAGCTTGATAGATTCGCCTTCTG
Organism: Papaver californicum; assembly: GCA_023531435.1. NCBI lineage: Eukaryota > Viridiplantae > Streptophyta > Magnoliopsida > Ranunculales > Papaveraceae > Papaver > Papaver californicum. The sequence goes on from JAJJMC010010033.1 coordinate 8,994, forward strand.
ACACAAGAAGTTCCGGTCCTCGAGGTATAATATCGACCACTTGGTGACCGTCTGACGTATCTGCTATGCTTATTTCATATCCCCCTTTTTCTTTACGTACAATTTTACTTACTATACCTGCTGATGTAGCATTATAGACTGTATTGTTACTCTTACTCCCATCGGGATAAATCTGACCCCTACCTCTGTTCCCACCTACATATATAGGATATTTTAAGAAGTGAACGTCTTTGTTAATAGCGGGGTCTGGGGAAAGAATTGGAAAGGTGATTTCACTATATTTCTGACCTGGAACAGGACCTATCACAAGAATATTTTTTTTTGTGGGACGATAACTCTGAAAAGAAAGATTGCCCATCTTTTCTTTCATTTCGGGAGAAATACGATCGGGGGGGGCTAATTCGAATCCCTCAGGCAAAATAAGAACAGCCCCTACATTCAAAGCCCCCTTTTTCCCATTAGCAAGAACCTGTTTCAGTTGCATATCATAAGGGATTCTTACAACTGCTTCAAATACAGTATCAGGAAGTATCGCTTGTGGAACCTCAATATCCACAGGCTTATTAGCTAAATGGCAATTGGCACAGACAATACGCCCAGTCGCCTCTCGTGGATTTTCATAACCTTGCTGCGCAAAAATGGGATATGCATATGAAGTAGATGGCCAAGTTATTACATATAGCATGATCGATACAGAAATGGATCGAGCCATCTGCTCCTTTATCCGAGAAAAGATATTTCTTTTTTGCATGGTCCAATCGTTGATCCCGAGAATTTCTACAATAAATTAGGTAGGTTACTAGTATAGTTCCCTATCCACGATTCTGCTATTGTAATGGAATAATTTTACTGGAATGGAATACAGGAAGAATCTCTGGGATGGGTATAAATAGAAAAGGTAAGTAAGATTTGGAATGCTTTGTTTATGTATGTACAAACAAAGTAACAAACATTATGATTTGATTAATATCGGTGAATCAGCCTTTAGTCATTCATTGAATGATAAATCACTACAAGTGACGGAGATACGCGATTTAAATAACGGAAAATCCAATATTTTAAAAGTGTATCTAGAATTACTGGGAAAGTGGAAACAAGACCAGATATAATTTGATCATTATGATAAAATCCAAAATCCTTGGAGATAGAGCCAATCATTAGTTCCCAACCATGAGGCGAATGGAATCCGATACATAAATCAGTTAATAAAAGAATAGAAAAAGCTTTTATTGTGTCACTTAAGTTATAGAGGAATTCTTTCACCCAAGAATTAAGAACGAGAAGTTCTTCATTACCTAGAATAGAATAACCACTTAGAATAGCGAAACAGATTATATTTGTCGAGAAGTGCAAAATGCTATGAATATGACCCTCATTGTGCATCTTGACCAATTGTAGCGTTTCCTTGTGGATTTCTATACGTAGTTTTTGTATATGTGTCTCCGGGTACTCCTTTATCATTTCGTCCAAAAAGAAAAGTTCTTCTAATTCTATGAATTTTTCTAGAAGATTCTTTTCTTTAATATCAGTCAAAAACATTTCGGATTGCCTAGTATTCCACCAATTTGTAACCCAGGATTCCATATTTTTATTAAATGAGAGAGAAACCCACCAGGGTAAAAATATAATAGATGCAAGATATGTGAGGGTAGTGAATGTTTTCTTTTGTGGCATTTTTAATCTGTAAATTACTAATGAAACTACCTCTTTCGTCGACTCTATCCGATCGAATATTTCTATGAAGCATGAGTTCGATAACAAGGTATCGAACCTATGGATCTACGCCTCCTTTTTTTTTTAGTTAGTCCTTGGATCAAGAAAGAACATAGAAATAAGAGTAAGGGTTTGCTTCGCTTCGAATGAAGAAAAAAGTTTCCGGGTCTTTCAATTAGTCAAATTAGAAACATTAGTCAAATTAGAAACAATTGCATCTTTTCGATTAATGTCCGAAAGAGCCGCCTTTGTTAGATCAATTATTGCGAAGGGCTACCTACAGCCCAGGAATAATGGAGGGAAATTTTGAAAAATATTGAGATAATGGTGAAATCAAAAATGAGTGGCAAAACCTGAGAAAGTTTGGATATTTATAGTTATTAAGGGATCTAATCATTGATGATCAAGCAGGAAAAAGGCGTAGAAAAAGAAAAATCGCTTGACAAAAAAAAAGAGGAGTTATTTACAATATAGAATCCATCTGTATCTAACGTAACAATTCAAAATAGTAGACCCCCAAAAAAGAAAAATTATAGTCTGAAAGAATTGCGTTTTTTTTGTTTCCACAAAAAAAGTTTCGTTTTCTGTTTATTCCATATACATCCACTTTTGCTCGAATGAACGTTCTGAAAAAACTTAAGTTAAGTTCTATAAAATGAAGATTCATTAGTTCTGTTTCTTTCCCCATGCTAACAAAACATTAATTCTTCGCAGTTCATTTCAAAATACTTCAATTGGTACGCGCAAGAAATAGGCCAATTCCGCCGCTTTTTGTTCAATTTCTCGTGGAGTCAGGTTCTCATCAGTACGAGTCAAGGGAATGGCTCCCTGACCTCTGATTTCCATATAAAGGACACGACGCGGAAAAAGACCCTCTTTAATTTCGATTCTAATCGACTGGACATCTCTCATAAGGAATCGAAGGAAGATACGACGATTTATTCCAGGAAATCCCCAACGAAAAATACACACTATTCCTTCTTTTCGATCGAATCGGTCATAACCACTACCTACATTCCACGAAATTGTGCACCACAAATAGGAGCTAATGAACAGACCCGCGATCCCATAGAAAGACATAACGATGCCTTGTGGAAAAAAGAGGATTTCCTGAGACGGGAATAAGGATATTAGATTCCTACCAAGATAACTAGAAGTTCCAACCAATAAGAACCCTAGTGAACCTAAAAGAAGGATACAGGCCCAGCAGAAATTACTTGTTTTTCGAGACCCCGTTATAAGTTCTATCCATATACGTTCTGAGCGCCAGTTCATACTAGATCAAGTTGCATTTTTTTGGAATTGAGAGAATAACCCAAATGAATTTTACTTTACTTTTTTTGTTCCCGAAGTAACTCTCATCAACTAGCACTATTACGATGTGAACCATTAGAAATAATTCATCAAATTGGTTAGATATAAAAGCGTCTGCTTCATAGGGATCTAGACAATCTTATTTTTTTGAACATGAAGAAATAAAGAAGCCATTGCAATTGCCGGGAAAACTAGGCCCACTAAAGGCACAAAAATAGAGGGTAAATCAAAAGTTGTCATAGAATGGATACCTCGATTTAAAATTTGTACCTGTTATAAAGATATCTTATGATAAGTATATCTATTTATTATAAGTATAGAATAATAAGTGCAAGGAATGTAGAACTAAATATGAGTTCTCACGGGAGATATTGAAATAGGCACGATTTCAATTCTATTATTTTATATATTTGAATTTTTCTATATCTATAATACGTAAGAGGATAAGATGAAATTCTTTTTCTTCATAAAATTTTGCCAAAACAAAAGAAGAATGCATTCTTTTATCCTGTTGATCGAAACTTCCTGATTACTAATCATGAATATAGCACCAATTATAGGTATAAAATACAGCTCTAGAGGAAAAATTTTAAAGTAAGTATCCGAAACTTTTGATTCTTCTTACAATATAAATGGATCTTATGCCCGTAATGAAAACGAACTCTTCTTTTTTTTCTTTACCGATAACTAAAAAACTTCTTTTCCGCAAATAAAAAAACGGAATTGAATGCTCTACTTGATTGAATTTTGATTTAAGGGAAAGAAACCGTGAAGCTGAAATAACTCATTCAGAACACTTTTTAAAGGATTACGTGGTACGATTGAGTCCAATAAGCCCTTGTGGAATAAATACTCAGCCGCCTGGGAACCATCAGGTACTGTCTTATTCAATGTTTGTTCAATTACTCTTTTACCCGCAAATGCAATGTAGGCATTAGGCTCGGCAATAATGATATCTCCCAACATACCAAAACTTGCAGTCACCCCACCGGTTGTAGGAGATGTAAGGATTGATACATAGAATAACTTTTTATTTGATTGATAATTATATGAAGCGGAAGATATTTTAGCCATTTGCATCAAGCTCAAACTTCCTTCTTGCATGCGCGCTCCTCCCGAAGCACAAACTATAATAAGAGGGAGAGCTTTACGAGTCGCATGCTCGATCAAACGGGTAATTTTCTCGCCTACTACGGATCCCATACTGCCCCCCATGAACTGAAAATCCATAACCCCAATAGCTATGGGAATACCATTTAGTTGACCTATGCCTGTTTGAATAGCCTCGGTTAACCCTGTTTTTCTTTGATAAGAATCGATACGATCTTTATAAGGTTCCTCTTCTGAATGAAATTCAATGGGGTCGATAGAAACCATGTCTTCATTCATAGGATCCCAAGTGCCCGGATCAACCGAAAGCTCGATTCTATCTGAACTGCTCATTTTCAAATGATATCCGCATTGTTCACAAACATTTAGTTTTGACTTAAAAAATTTCTTATAATTTAACCCATAACAACTTTCGCATTGAACCCACAAATGTCTGTATTTTTTATTTATATCGAGATCATTATATCTTCTTCTCATATTGAAATCGCTTCTATTTGTGCTAATTTGTATACTGGAACTCTCGTTGTCACTACTATTTACACTTTCATTACAAATGTAACTATACATGTAACTGTCGCTGTAATTGTAACTACCGGCTGAAATGTAATTATCAATACTGATTTCAGAACGAAGATAACTATCAATGCAATGAAAAATGTGATTATTCCAACTATATTGAGTATCATACATATAACGATCGTAGTTGTGATTGTTACTTTGAGAACCATTATTCAGATAACTAAAAAAGGCACTTTCTAGTTCATTCATAAAAGAGCGATCGTTATCAATCTCGAAAAGAAAATTTTCAATATTTAAATATATCGAATAACTGTTACCATTACGATCCCTAACTAAAAAGAGGTCATCAGAGATCAAACTCCGAATGTCCCTGACATCGAAAAAAGTATCCATATTATTAGAACTGGAATTATCACTATCGTCCCAACTATCAATTTTTTTATCCCTATCATATATAACGGGATCTTCACTTCCACTGGTATTTTCAATAGGACCAAGACTATCCATTGATTTACTTAGCCCAGACCTATGTTTTAATTCCTCGTTAAACAACATCGAATGGAACCACCTTTTTTCCATAGAGCTTGCCTGCCCCCCTATTTGAATGTAAATACAATAGATGAATAGTCATTCGATGAATAATCATTTGAATATATCCTCTCGGAATAAGCATATAGATCCAATAGAATAATTAACTAATCACGGATGAGTCTTGAAAAAAAATCTTTTTTTGTGGGAATCTGGATATCACTTCACTATCAATCTATATGATGGAACCCTTTCTTCAATTAGAATAGAAAGAGAGGGTTATCCCGTGCCATGTACAAATTCGAATCAAAAAAATTTGTTCTCTCCTAGGAAGAATTCATTTTTGGAGAACTTTGGAGAATAATAAGTTTCTATTGCAATGCGGAAGGAAAAGGACAATATACGGGACGGGGATAAAGCGTTGTGACCATTGGCTCGATTCGACCATAGTCCGGAATTTAGGGGTATAGAAAATATTCTACTAATCCCATCTCAAGGATCCATAGGATTAATTATGGATCCAACAACTGAAGGATTTTCATTGTTGAGTCTTAGATCTTGTATTTAAGATTTTGTATACCGAAATCCAGTATGTATATATGCCTGGAAAATGAAATAGGAACCTTATTCATTATTCGGCTCAATCCTTTTTTAGTAAAAGATTGGGCCGAGTTTAATTGCAATTTAATTAAAGGAACGAATGGTAATTACTGGATTACAAAGTATCCATTGCTTCAAATTCGAATTTGATTTCCTTCCATACTTCACAAGCAGCTGCTAGCTCAGGGCTCCATTTGCAAGCTTCACGGATAATGTCATTACCTTGACGAGCAAGATCACGTCCCTCATTACGCGCTTGTACACACGCTTCTAGGGCTACTCGATTTGCTACGGCACCCGGTGCATTACCCCAAGGGTGTCCTAAAGTTCCTCCACCGAACTGTAGTACAGAGTCATCTCCAAAGATCTCGGTCAGAGCAGGCATATGCCAAACGTGAATACCACCTGAAGCCACAGGCAGAACACCCGGTAGAGAAACCCAATCTTGGGTGAAATAAATACCACGACTTCGGTCTTTTTCAATATAATCATCACGTAGTAAATCAACAAAGCCCAAGGTTATTTCCCTTTCCCCTTCCAGTTTACCTACTACGGTACCAGAGTGAATATGATCTCCACCAGACATACGTAATGCTTTCGCTAGTACACGGAAGTGGATACCATGATTCTTCTGTCTATCAATAACTGCATGCATTGCGCGGTGGATGTGAAGAAGTAAGCCATTATCTCGGCAATAATGAGCCAAGCTAGTATTTGCAGTGAATCCCCCCGTTAAATAGTCATGCATTACGATAGGAACTCCCAATTCTCTGGCAAATACAGCCCTTTTCATCATCTCTTCACATGTACCTGCAGTAGCATTCAAGTAATGTCCTTTGATTTCACCTGTTTCGGCCTGTGCTTTATAAATTGCTTCGGCACAAAATAAGAAACGGTCTCTCCAACGCATAAAGGGTTGTGAGTTCACGTTTTCATCATCCTTGGTAAAATCAAGTCCACCGCGGAGACATTCATAAACCGCCCTACCATAGTTCTTAGCAGATAACCCCAATTTTGGTTTAATAGTACATCCCAATAGGGGACGACCATACTTATTCAATTTATCTCTTTCAACTTGGATACCGTGAGGTGGGCCTTGGAAAGTTTTAACATAAGCAACAGGAATTCGCAGATCCTCCAGACGTAGAGCGCGAAGCGCTTTGAACCCAAATACATTACCCACGATGGAAGTAAACATGTTAGTAACAGAACCTTCTTCAAAAAGATCTAAAGGATAAGCTACATAACAAATATATTGATTTTCTTCTCCAGCAACGGGCTCGATGTCGTAGCATCTTCCTTTGTAACGATCAAGGCTGGTAAGTCCATCGGTCCACACAGTTGTCCATGTACCAGTAGAAGATTCGGCAGCTACCGCGGCCCCTGCTTCCTCAGGTGGAACTCCAGGTTGAGGAGTAACTCGGAATGCTGCCAAGATATCAGTATCCTTGGTTTCATAGTCAGGAGTATAATAAGTCAATTTGTAATCTTTAACACCAGCTTTGAATCCAACACCTGCTTTAGTCTCTGTTTGTGGTGACATAAGTCCCTCCCTACAACGCATGAATTAAGAATTCTCACAACGACAAGGTCTACTCGACATGAATTAGCCGTTAATGAAACCTTTCACAGGAATCTTTCACAAAACTCTCAACAAATATTATCAACTAATCAGAATGGTTGGTTGTTAGACTACGGTATTTGATTCGCCAAATACATCAACATCATTATTGTATACTCTTTCATATGTATGGCGCAACCCAATCCCTGTTTTTCAAGTTTCTAATCCCGTACTTTTTTTAATCTAAATTTAGAAAAAAAAGGAAATTCACTCTTGACAGTGCTATATGTTGTATATGTAAATCCTAGATGTAAAACTATCTGGAATTCGTCCCTGAAAAGGTAGAGAAGAGGCGGAAAACTATATGCTGAAATAAGAAACAATGGCCAATGTGAAAAAAAAAAATGAATCATAAATAGAGTTCAGGTTCGAATTCCATAGAAAATATGGGTGGGATTGTCTATAATGCTAGAGAACTGAAACGCTCCCTCATGGTTTTTATCCATCTACCTTTTTTTTAGGTTGTGAAATTGGAAAATTCACTCATTGAACGAGTAAACAATCGAATTGGAGTCGCTTGAATGGTACCAACGAAATCAAGTGCTAACTCCTATTTATTATTGAATTAACCGATCAACCTGCTTGCTATCGGACATTTTTTCTTCGGTTTACAAAATGCAAAGAATTTCTACATATTTCACTTTATTATCATTATGAAAACAAATCCTACCCCTTCGGGTCTCGGGGTTTCCGCACTTGAAGAAAAAAACCTGGGGCGTGTCGCTCAAATCATTGGTCCGGTGCTAGATGTATCCTTTCCCCCGGGTAAGATGCCTAATATTTATAACGCTTTGGTAGTTAAGGGCCGAAATACTGACGGCGAGCTAATTAATGTTACTTGTGAGGTACAGCAATTATTAGGAAATAATCGAGTGAGAGCTGTAGCTATGAGTGCTACAGATGGTCTGAAGAGAGGAATGGAGGTTATTGACACGGGAGCTGCTCTAAGTGTTCCAGTTGGTGGGGCGACTCTCGGACGAATTTTCAACGTTCTTGGAGAGCCTGTTGATAATTTAGGTCCTGTAGATACTCGCACAACATCTCCTATTCATAGATCTGCGCCTGCCTTTATACAATTAGATACAAAATTATCTATTTTTGAAACAGGGATCAAAGTAGTTGATCTTTTAGCTCCTTATCGACGTGGGGGTAAAATAGGACTATTCGGGGGGGCTGGAGTGGGTAAAACAGTCCTTATCATGGAATTGATCAACAACATTGCCAAAGCTCATGGAGGCGTATCCGTATTTGGCGGAGTGGGCGAGCGTACTCGTGAGGGGAATGATCTTTACATGGAAATGAAAGAGTCTGGAGTAATTAATGAACAAAATCTTGCAGAATCAAAAGTAGCTCTAGTCTATGGTCAGATGAATGAACCGCCGGGAGCTCGTATGAGAGTTGGTTTGACTGCCCTAACCATGGCAGAATATTTCCGGGATGTTAATGAACAAGATGTCCTTCTATTTATCGACAATATTTTCCGATTTGTCCAAGCAGGATCCGAAGTATCTGCTTTATTAGGCAGAATGCCTTCTGCTGTGGGTTATCAACCTACCCTTAGTACAGAAATGGGTACTTTGCAAGAAAGAATTACTTCTACCAAAGAGGGGTCTATAACTTCTATTCAAGCAGTTTATGTACCTGCGGACGATTTGACCGACCCTGCCCCTGCCACGACATTTGCACATTTAGATGCTACTACCGTACTATCAAGAGGACTAGCTTCAAAAGGTATCTATCCAGCAGTAGATCCTCTTGATAGTACGTCAACTATGCTCCAACCTCGCATCGTTGGTGAAGAACATTATGAAATTGCGCAAAGAGTTAAGCAAACTTCACAACGTTACAAAGAACTTCAGGATATTATAGCTATCCTTGGGTTGGACGAATTATCTGAAGAGGATCGTTTAACCGTAGCAAGAGCACGAAAAATTGAGCGTTTCTTATCACAACCCTTCTTCGTAGCAGAAGTATTTACGGGCTCTCCAGGGAAATATGTTGGTCTAGCAGAAACCATTAGGGGGTTTCAACTGATCCTTTCCGGAGAATTAGATGGTCTTCCTGAACAGGCCTTTTATTTGGTAGGTAACATCGATGAAGCTACCGCGAAGGCTGTGAACTTAGAAGTGGAGAGCAAATTGAATAAATGACCTTAAATCTTTGTGTACTAACCCCGAATCAAATTGTTTGGGATTCAGAAGTGAAAGAAATAGTTTTATCTACTAATAGTGGCCAAATCGGTGTATTACCAAACCACGCCCCTATTGCCACAGCTGTAGATATAGGTATTTTGAGACTACGCCTTAATGACCAATGGTTAAAAATAGCTCTGATGGGTGGTTTTGCTAGAGTAGGCAATAATGAGATTACCATTTTAGTAAATGATGCGGAGAAGGGTAGTGACATTGATCCACAAGAAGCTCAGCAAGCTCTTGAAATAGCTGAGGCTAACTTAAGTCGGGCTGAGGGCAAGAGACAAACTATTGAAGCGAATTTAGCCGTCAGACGAGCTAGGACGCGAGTAGAGGCTATCAATTCAATTTCATAACTAATTGGTGCGCCCCAATAAAAAAGTGAATTCCGTTTATACACCATATTTTGGTTCTGCGGATTGAGTCGAATCAACTGTAATGGCATTTCTCTAAAATAAAAGGGAGGGTGGGTAGAAAAACTTATTAGATACTAATTACTCCGGTATCTAATAAGTTCTACCTACTATTGGATTTGAACCAATGACTCCCGCCGTATGAAAGCAATACTCTAACCACTGGGTTAAGTAGGTCATTTATCATCACAAAGAGAAAGAAAGGGGCTTGTCATATCGATGAATTATAGATGCAATCTTATTTCGAAGCAATACCAATTCTTGGCAGGAAACAGATCAGAAGCTATCATGTTGGATCATAGAAGATTCATCTTGACAAGAAATTATTTCCATGATAAACTATCTATCACAAGGGCTATAGCTCAGTTGGTAGAGCAACTCGTTTACACGCGCGCCAATGTTTTTCAGGGGAGTCCATCATGCAATCAAAAAAATTGATCTTATTGATAAATCGGTGTCTTACTCTATATATTCGAGGGAACAATAGCCTGACAAATAGTTGGTTCGGTCCGCTTTGGGTGCCAATTTAGGCTCCAAATAGAACCCATCATTGATTCGATAATTGATAAGGTGAATACACAGCCCATTCAATGCTAGGCATAATGAGTATAAGGACCTCAAAAAAATATCTTTTCGTAATATGAACTTTAAGGTGTATGAAGTTTCATATTTGACTCTTTGAGCAGAGCGATAGAGACTCCATTTAACTTAGGTTGATCTAGGCCAGAGGCAGACCTACGTCAAGGTAACTCTTCTTTGAAACACTTTGGTATTGCTCCTGGATCATAATCTAAATAATGAATCAGAGCACGTGGAGCCATCTCGTTATCTTTCTGTTAAGAAAAAGTATGGCGGACTATCTGATATTTATATCAGTTGATGAAAGAGCCCAATGCAAAAAAAAATGCATGTTGGGTCTTTGGAACAGTTCGAATCATTTCGATAATAAAAAGTTTGATCTGTTTTACCGAGAAGGTCTACGGTTCGAGTCCGTATAGCCCTAAAAATTTTTATAGTTTTCATTTCCTCATTCTTGTTTGTTGGTTGTAGTCGGACAGTCGTTTGGCCCATCGAAATAGAATAATTATCACATGCTCCGAGCGATCCCCGCGGGTGAGCATGAAAGGGACAAAATTCATTTCAGTGGGCCCAATCAGTCTTTGTTTGATCTCGGATAAAAAAACTGTCCTTTCTTCTTTGTGGATAAATTACACACAAATTTTTCCTGTTTTCCTATCCAGGATCAAAGGGTTTGGGATATTCCTTTTCTTTTTGTACAAAATCTCTTTTTCTAGATCTCAATATACCCCAATCCAATTGCTCACCAGTCCAATTCTACCTATGCTTACTTTATGCAAGAAGATTGAGGGTCTGTTTGCACTTGGACGAGTTAAGAAGCCCCCAACTCATCGTTTTTTCGGGAGCAGAACCCAATTCGTTGTTTCAGAGATAATGACTGGTTCCTAACTCTATTAGTGTTTGTACCCCTATCGATTTCCATGAGTTGTTTGGGGATTTGGTCTGTCGAATCATTTGAGTTGATAAAGCGCGATTCGATTAGAAGAAGTTTCTTCTGTAAATTATTTAGGATTCGGCTGACTTTCCCGTTGTGATATACTTCGTTGTATAGGGTTCGTTCAACATAATTTTTTTTTTGCATGAAGGCTAACCCAGCGGTTGGTCTTACTTTTGAAAACTCATTTTAATTACATTAATAAGTATTCTCGCCTTTTCGGACCCATTTCAAGTACTAAAGATCGATATTCTAGATTCTTCTTTTAAGACTTCGAGTTCTAATTAAATAACCCACTTCTTTTTGGGGGGGATGGGTTGCAGGTCGAGGTAGTACAGACTCAAAAAATGTAAATTGGGGATAGAACCCTAGGGTTGTTAGATGTAAGGGTTTCTCTCAATTCAATGCATTGAATAAAATCCATTAAGTCTAGAACAAGGATAAAAAATAGAATAGGGCGATGCATTCAGTTTCCGTATCTAATCAATAGAAACAACAATCCTCTAACTGGATTGGATCTTAATGAAAAGAATAAACCAATACCCTTCGGTTTTATTATATGAATATTCAAAAAGGATATAACATACATATAGAATTGTTCATTTTCTTAATAGTATCTTAATTTAATCTTAATCAAAATTCTATATAAATTAGAACTAAAAAAAGATGTAATGTAATTCTTTTTTCTCTTTTTTTTATAGAAAATTTGAGACAAGATAAAAACGATAAGTTTGTAATAAGAGCATAATATGTCTCTAGCATATCGAAATAAGTGAAAATCGGATTCCACTCGATGAATCTTGAAACAAGAATGACCCACAGCAAAAAAACTGGGGAGTTCAATCAAAATTCATTGGTATTTCGACTAAAAAGTTATAGCTTAATTCAAATTCCAGATCGAATCGAAGAATACGGTATATATTTTTCCACATTCATAGGAGTGCATCTATGTTTCTGCTTTACGAATATGACATTTTCTGGGCATTTCTAATAATATCAAGTCTGATTCCTATTTTGGCTTTTTTCATTTCCGGAGTTTTAGCCCCGACTAGGGAAGGACCGGAGAAACTTTCTAGTTATGAATCGGGCATAGAACCAATGGGCGACGCTTGGTTACAATTCCGAATTCGTTATTATATGTTTGCTCTGGTTTTTGTTGTTTTTGATGTTGAAACGGTTTTTCTTTACCCATGGGCGATGAGTTTCGATGTATTGGGTGTATCCGTTTTTATAGAAGCTTTAATTTTCGTGCTTATCCTAATTGTTGGTTTAGTTTATGCATGGCGAAAAGGAGCGTTGGAATGGTCTTAGCTCCTGAATATTCAGACAATAAAAAGAAAAAAGAAGAAAAAAATGACATTGAGACAGTTATGAATTCCATTGAGTTTCCGGTACTTGATCAAACAACCCAAAATTCAGTTATTTCAACTACATCAAATGATCTTTCAAATTGGTCAAGACTCTCCAGTTTATGGCCGCTTCTGTATGGTACCAGTTGTTGCTTTATTGAATTTGCTTCATTAATAGGCTCGCGCTTCGACTTTGATCGTTATGGCTTGGTACCAAGATCGAGTCCTAGGCAAGCGGACTTAATTTTAACAGCCGGCACAGTAACAATGAAAATGGCTCCCTCTTTAGTAAGATTATATGAGCAAATGCCTGAACCAAAATATGTCATTGCTATGGGAGCCTGCACTATTACAGGAGGGATGTTCAGTACTGATTCTTATAGTACTGTTCGAGGAGTTGATAAGCTAATTCCTGTGGATGTTTATTTGCCGGGTTGCCCGCCTAAACCGGAGGCAGTTATCGATGCTATAACAAAACTTCGTAAGAAGGTATCTCGAGAAATCTACGAGGATAGATTTGGGTCTCAACAGAATAATCGATGTTTTACTACCACTCACAAGTTTTATGTTGGACGCAGCACGCATACTGGAAATTATGATCAAGGATTAGTCTATCAATCGCGATCCACTTCAGAGATACCTTATGAAACATTTTTCAAATACAAAAGTTCAGTATCTTCCCACGAATTAGTGAATTAGGGAGGCTGCTTTTCTTTTGTGCAGAAGAATAGCAAATGCCCTTCACTTCAATTTTCAAAAATTTCGTCGTAAACGTGAACTACTTATACAAATGAAAATCCGGGAGAGATTAAAAAAATGCAGGGTCGTTTGTCTGCTTGGCTAGTCAAGCATGGGTTAGTTCATAGATCTTTAGGCTTCGATTACCAAGGAGTCGAAACTTTACAAATAAAGCCCGAGGATTGGCATTCCATTGCTGTCATTTCATATGTATATGGTTACAATTATCTACGCTCTCAGTGTGCCTATGATGTAGCACCGGGCGGACTCTTAGCTAGTGTGTATCATCTTACGAGAATAGAGTATGGTGTGGATCAGCCAGAGGAGGTATGCATTAAAGTATTTGCCCCAAGGATAAATCCCAGAATTCCGTCTGTTTTTTGGATTTGGAAAAGTGCGGATTTCCAAGAACGGGAATCTTATGATATGTTGGGAATCTCTTATGATAATCATCCACGCCTGAAACGTATTTTGATGCCTGAAAGTTGGATAGGATGGCCCTTACGTAAGGATTATATTGCTCCAAAATTCTATGAAATACAAGATGCTCATTGAATGATACGAACCTAATTTTCTTTTTACGCCGCGAGATATTCAAGGAATTTTTTTACAGTCTCTTCTAGAGCAAACAGAGTAATCGAACTCTTTTTCCTATATATGGATATATGGATGCGCAAAAAAATGGGTCCTCATTGAGATTCCCAAATTTGGAAGATATTCTATTTCTTTTTTTATACAGACTTTAAGAAAAAGGGTAGGATTTTCTCTCTCTAGACATTCGGACGATAGCATGTATGTATGCTGATTCGTATCGAATTTGTATGAGTATCTATTATTAACCTGTGGGTTAATAATGGATGCTCAATGTCAGGAACTTAACAGTAGATACTCAATGTCAGGAACCAGATTTGAACTGGTGACACGAGGATTTTCAGTCCTCTGCTCTACCAACTGAGCTATCCCAACCCTTCTTGAGGCACCATCCCCATCCTACTAGAGGGCTTGGGTATATGTCAATTCAAGAGAATCAAAAAGCATTACAAAATCTTACCCAGGCCCTGGAATTTCCGGAATTTTCAAAAAAGAAAACTTTTGAAGTTGAAAATAATGCTGTGAACTGTGAATGATTCAAACGGGGATTCCTTGATCATAGATTTTCTTTTGTACATATATACCACAAGACTTGTGATACGAGAGAGGCTTTTCTGCTCCGATCCTTTTGTGAAATAGTACAGTGAATGATAAATATAGCTAATTTTCGGGCGCTGCCGAAAAGAAAAAAGAGTAGAAGTATAAATAAACAGTTAGGGAGTAAAACGGGCCTTTTTGTGGGGATAGAGGGACTTGAACCCTCACGATTTATAAAGTCGACGGATTTTCCTCTTACTATAAATTTCATTGTTGTCTGTATTGATATTGACATGTAGAACGGGACTCTATCTTTATTCTCGTCCGATTAATCAGTTCGTCAAAAGATATATCAGACTATGGAGTGAGTGGTTTGATCACTGAATATTCGATTCTTCCTTCAACTTGGAATAGATTCACAAAAATGATTCCTTTTTTTTTATGTAAAAAAAATTTTAGGGCGGCATTCATAGAATCTTTGATATTTCAGTACGTATACGTACGTCTCGTATATAGGTTTATCCCCCATTCTTTATGGAGTTTAAATTCAAATTGAATAGAAGGATTCCTCTACCAACGCAGTCAACTCCATTCATTAGAACAGCTTCCATTGAGTCTCTGCACCTATCCTTTTTTTATTCTCGCTTTCAGAAACCCCTTAATTTATTTTCTGAAAACAGGATTTGGCTCAGGATTGCCCATTTTTAATTCCAGGGTTTCTCTGAATTTGAAAGTTATCACTTAGTAGGTTTCCATACCAAGGCTCAATCCAATCAAGTCCGTAGCGTCTACCGATTTCGCCATATCCCCTTTTTAGTTTGAGCCGAAGATCTGGCCGGGATGCCATCCCTTTCTTTTTTTCGTTCATGCTGGAACCGTTAACCGTTGAATTCATTAGATACAGCTTATCTATCTAAAAGGTTTCTCTCTTTACTCCTCTTTGATTTCTTTTTTATCTACCCCTTTTTCTCTATTGAAGGACCTACATTTGGTTTAATCAGAAATGATTCTATCATTGATGTATCCGCAATTCAATATGGATGGATATATATCACATATATATTCCTCTCTTCCTCTCACTTTTCCCGCCCGATTTTAAATACTTGAACGTTCGATTCTTTTTTTAGAATGCCATATTTTTCTTAATTTCTAATAATTTAGAATTAAGATATTGATAATCATATTCATATAAATTATAAATATAAAAGAGAATTATGGAAAAGAAAAAATGTAGAATTTCTTCCCATTGAAAATTTTGATATCATATATCACTCTATTTATCGTTATATTAATTCTTATGTTATATTATATTGTTATAGAATACCATTCTATTCAGTATTCATTTTTTCTCTATTCATATTCATTATCGATTTTGAATAGCTAAGAGCTAAGTAGTTGACTGAATTCCTATGCACAACACAATTTCTGTTATGTGAGCCCGCTTAGCTCAGAGGTTAGAGCATCGCATTTGTAATGCGATGGTCATCGGTTCGATTCCGATAGCCGGCTTTTCTCTCTTTGTTCCATTTTATACTTTATTACATGATTAATAATGTCTGGTTGAACTCAAGGTATATTGAAAATACTTTTTTCCTTTTCTCAAAAATAGTGGATCTATTATGTCGTAAGAACTTCCAACTATGAATAAAAAACGGATTCGAGCGGTTGGTTAGATCTCTACAGAACAAATTAGGACAAAGTCTCCTTACCTTGCTATATATACAAAAGAGTCTGAATATTGATACAATTCATCTCATTCTTCTTTGTAGTACAGTACTTAACTTCAGTATATTTTTTTCGTTTATCGTTTAGTTCAGTCTTAATTTAGGTTTATTCTGTAAATAAAAAAGGAGTTTTTATGTCTCGTTACCGAGGGCCTCGTTTCAAAAAAATACGCCGTCTGGGGGCTTTACCGGGACTAACTAGTAAACGGCCTAAAGCCGGAAATGATCTTAGAAATCAATCGCGTTCTGGGAAAAAGTCTCAATATCGTATTCGTCTAGAAGAAAAACAAAAATTGCGGTTTCATTATGGTCTGACAGAGCGACAATTACTTAAATATGTTCGTATCGCCGGAAAAGCCAAAGGGTCAACTGGTCAGGTTTTACTACAATTACTTGAAATGCGTTTGGATAACATACTTTTTCGATTGGGTATGGCTTCGACCATTCCTGGAGCTCGGCAATTAGTTAACCATAGACATATTTTAGTTAATGGCCATATAGTAGATATACCAAGTTATCGCTGCAAACCCCGAGATATTATTACGACGAGGGATGAACAAAAATCCAAAGCTCTGATTCAAAATTATCTTGATTCATCCTCCCATGAAGAATTGCCAAAACATTTGACTCTTCACTCATCCCAATATAAAGGGTTAGTCAATCAAATAATAGATAGTAAGTGGGTCGGCTTGAAAATAAACGAGTTGCTAGTCGTAGAATATTATTCCCGTCAGACTTGAACCTAACTCAAATAGCAAGGCAAGGATTCGGAGAATTTTTCCCCCTTTTCGCCGAAGTAAATTGACCGAAGCTAAGGGGTTTGATCCGGATATTTTTCCCATTCATGTATCATAAATGGATCCGCGGGGATTTTTTTATGTCTTGGCGACCCTTTAATCAGTATTTTTCGTACCACCCCAATTAGGAATATAGAATTCATTTCAAAGAAAGGTCTACCTCGTGGAATAATCCTATTCCTTGTTATTTGATCCATTGTGGTCAATAACGCTCTTGAATTAGGCAAAGATAAGGAAAGAGAGGGATTCGAACCCTCGGTAAACAAAAGCCTACATAGCAGTTCCAATGCTACGCCTTCAACCACTCGGCCATCTCTCCTACAAAATTTTATGATTATGACCCAGAAATCGGGTGAATAGCGAGCCATTCATATTTATTTTTGCAATATAGGTACGACTAACCGATTATAACAATTCGAAATATGAAAATGGATGGGATTTTGGTCATAGAATTATTATTCTATTCTTTTTCCTTCTTTGAATCATAATCTGTAGGAAATATTAATTGAATGTTTAGAACGAGTCTTTTTTTATGTTATTTCGTCCTGTACAATTCCTTTGTTTGTGGGATTCTTTTCCCATGCGAGGTAATGAGAAGAATTATAGAATGGATTGCGAACTATGCCTAGATCACGGATAAATGGAAATTTTATTGATAAGACCTCTTCAATTGTGGCCAATATCTTATTACGCATAATTCCGACAACTTCCGGAGAAAAAGAGGCATTTACCTATTATAGAGATGGTGTGATTTGATTCTATTTAGTGTTCTCCGTCTTACGAGTAAAGGCACGCAGGGTTGGATTCGGTATAAAACGAAAGGCGTTTATTGAAATAAATCTGCAAAAAATCTACGCTTCTTGAAGGTGAAGTTTGGAAATAGAACAATTCCTTCTATTGTGTATCCCCGATTGATGCAGCCTCAGATACTTCAATTTTCTAATCTAGTATTGAACGAAAGGTTACACCTATAGGTTCTTCTGTATTAGAGGTCCATCCTACTCCATCAGTACCAATAGGCGGCATAGGGGAAGAAGCACTACACCTAGGAATCAACAAAAAAAACTTTGTTATAAATTATCCCTTTCCTTATCGGGATCGGAACTAACAAGAATGGTTGGGACAACAAACATCCATCTCGTTTGTACTTTGGATACCTATATAACCATCAAAGACTGTTGAAGTGACTAATTCCTGGAAATAGGGGGCGTTGAGGACAAAGAAATTGTTGGAGTAACCTTTTCTATCTAGCAACAACACGATTAGTGTTAAGAAAAGACCTCTTGCAGGAAGGCTGGCTAGAGATTTCTTGTAAAAACACTAGTCCCTGTCAGTTCATAATGAGAATATTTCAATATTCTTTTGGTTCCATGGATTATTATCATTCATTATGCACAGAAGGGAGGAGCCGTATGAGATGAAAATCTCACGTACGGTTCTGAAACGGGGATTCTTTGAATAGAATGAACGACCGTAACGGATGTCAGCTCAATCCGAAGGAAATTATGCGGAAGCTTTACAGAATTATTATGAAGCTATGAGACTAGAAATTGATCCCTATGATCGAAGTTATATACTGTATAACATAGGCCTTATCCACACAAGTAACGGAGAACATACAAAAGCTTTGGAATATTATTTCCGGGCACTAGAACGAAATCCATTCTTACCACAAGCTTTTAATAATATGGCCGTGATCTGTCATTACGTGCGACTATCTCCACTATAGAAAGAGGGAAAGAAAGATAAAATACGCTAGTAAATACTAGAGGATAGGCTTTCTACATATGTATCGTACAAAGCAACGATTTTTATTAGCTGTAGCAAAGAAAGATACTTCATAAAAGCCAAAAAATGAAGAAATGAATATGCCTATAATACTATATTCTATGGATAGATAAAAGATCTAATTGATAGGGGAAGCGCCGTAAAGATCAATTAGTGAGATTTTGGGTCGATACAATAAGAAAAAACTGCTTACTTATGTCATGATATGAGATATAAGTTAGGAATCAACTTATGTAATAGGGTTGATCCACTAAGGTATTGAGCAGCGGTGTAGCATCAGATCCCAAAGATAGTAAGTCCTTTCTTTCTTAGAGAGGAAAGTCTTTTTCAAAGATTCTATATGAAAATGAAACGGAGATAGTTACCTTTCAGAAAAAGATAACTATAGTGGGGTTCATTTTTCTGAAGGTAGGAGAAAAGATAAAACTTATTTTGAATCAAAATGAAAGTTTAAAACTTATGTAAATGTAATTAACCCCTTCTGGTTAACCCGAGAAACAAAAATGGGATAGATTTATGAAAAATCTTATTTAGTTAGATAGGGTCGATTAAGATAAGATGGGACACCAAAATAATTTATTGCTGAGCCGTATGAGGTAGGAAACTCTCAAGTACGGTTCTAAGGGAAGGAATCGACCCACCTATTCCGACCGAGGAGAACAGGCCATTCGGCAGGGAGATTCTGAAATTGCGGAAGCTTGGTCCGATCAAGCTGCGGAGTATTGGAAACAAGCTATAGCGCTTACTCCAGGTAATTATATTGAAGCGCATAATTGGTTGAAGATCACGCGGCGGTTTGAATAAGAACACTCTTTTTATCCGTCAGTAAAAAAAATGGATCTTTCCTCTGGGAAGAGCT
The DNA here is from genome assembly GCA_023531435.1 of Papaver californicum. Lineage (NCBI taxonomy): Eukaryota > Viridiplantae > Streptophyta > Magnoliopsida > Ranunculales > Papaveraceae > Papaver > Papaver californicum. The sequence goes on from JAJJMC010010033.1 coordinate 28,900, forward strand.
AATCAAGGAATTTCATTGTATCCCTTCTAAGATTGTTCTGTTCTATTTCGTTTAGTACCTCGTAGGCATAAACGATACCCGACTACAGTACATCATACATCCCTTTTTGCTATTCAAACTAAAAAAGCCTTTGAATGTGGATACTGGGGTCTTGGTCTTATTCATGACTGCCCCAATGAAGTGATTTGGAATCGAGCAATAGTCATACGTTCTATGTAAGATACGAAGCAGCTCCATCTAAGCACCTGTAATTTACATATGAATCCAAAAAAGAGTTTTTGTGTCAAGTCAAAGCCGGGAAAGGATTTTCAAATATTATAAAGGTCCGTTGAGCGCCTCATGGCTATGTCATAATAGATCCGAACACTTGCCCCGGATCGACTTCCAGATCATAATTGCTCTAGTAAATAACTAAACAAAATAAATAGCTGGGAGATAGGAAGGAAAGGAACTAATTATAAATAGATTTCAGAAGTTCACTAATTACTTGACTGTTGGCAGGTCTCTTTGTATGTGTTGTCCGGAAAGAGGAGGACTCAATGATTATTCGTTCGCCGGAACCAGAAGTTAAAATTTTGGTGGATAGGGATCCCGTAAAAACTTCTTTCGAGGAATGGGCCAGACCAGGTCATTTCTCAAGAACAATAGCTAAGGCCCTGATACTACCACTTGGATCTGGAACCTACATGCCGATGCTCACGATTTCGATAGCCATACCAGTGATTTGGAGGAGATCTCCCGAAAAGTATTTAGTGCCCATTTCGGTCAACTCTCCATCATATTTCTTTGGCTGAGTGGCATGTATTTCCACGGTGCCCGTTTTTCCAATTATGAAGCATGGCTAAGCGATCCTACTCACATTAGACCCAGCGCTCAGGTGGTTTGGCCAATCGTGGGCCAAGAAATATTGAATGGTGATGTGGGTGGGGGTTTCCGAGGAATACAAATAACCTCTGGGTTTTTTCAGATTTGGAGAGCGTCCGGAATAACTAGTGAATTACAACTCTATTGTACTGCAATTGGTGCATTGGTCTTTGCGGCGTTAATGCTTTTTGCTGGTTGGTTCCATTATCACAAAGCTGCTCCAAAGTTTGCTTGGTT
>JAJJMC010010033.1:40000-60995 GCA_023531435.1 Papaver californicum
GTACCCTGCAATTTTTATAGAAAAAAGAAATTAGATGGAATCATGAAAGCAGAAAATATTCTTCGTATTTAGCCATAGCATTACATTATATTGACAATTACAAAAAACTGTTCATACTATGAGTATAGTAGGCGATCCGGCGGGTATGCCCCCATCGTCTAGCGGTTCAGGACATCTCTCTTTCAAGGAGGCAGCGGGGATTCGACTTCCCCTGGGGGTAGGGTACTAAGAAAGGAGGTTGATCATGGATTTATCCATAAGTCTAAAATGGATTCTTCCTGGGTCGATGCCCGAGTGGTTAATGGGGACGGACTGTAAATTCGTTGGCTATATGTCTACGCTGGTTCAAATCCAGCTCGGCCCAAAAATCCGCCGATCCATCATGAGATAATAGAAAAAATTTTGCCTCCAGAAACCAGACAAAGAAACGAAGACTTTTTTATGCTATATCCTTAATTTTTTTGTTCCCATAGATTCTACTTTCTAATGATCTGGTCTGTACCCTTAATTTCTAAGGGAGGGGTAAAGAAAAAAAGACTTTTTCTTTTTTATTTATTATGAAATGATTTGACTACTAGTAATACGTGCCGTTCTCACTAAAGCCCATACCCATATGAATATCAACATATCGCTTCTATCTCTGTTACAATACAGCGATTCTAAATAGAAATATGCTATGAATTTAATAATAAGAATATGTATCCTTTACATCTTATTTCCCTGGGATTGTAGTTCAATTGGTCAGAGCACCGCCCTGTCAAGGCGGAAGCTGCGGGTTCGAGCCCCGTCAGTCCCGACCTAGGATCCGATGAATCCGTCAACTCATTTCTCTATTTTCGGTGAAGAGGGAGGACTGAAAACAAGATCTAATTTCCGCCGGAGGTCTTTTTTATCATCGAAGAAATACAAGAATTTTCATTAATTCTCGACTAGTACTGATTCGTGGGGAGAGCTAGATTGGTACAATTGGTGGTAGGGTCCTATTCGGGATTTCAAGAGATACCGCACAGGTTTTCCTTTTTCTATTGGTTCTGATCCATGGAATTCAATATAATACCCACCCGGTTCCCGAGAGCATACCTACAAATTGAATTCCTTCATTGTGTGATACAAAATTAACTTGACCTTAACATAGTTGGCGCGCCAGAATCCTTTTCAGATTCTATTAAAACCACCTCCTTATTTTCTAGCTCCTATTTTTGGGAACCGCAATTCCTAATTGGAAACAATCTATCTATCTCACTTCCATACCGAATTTCGGATATGATATATGTTCCGGTTTCAATCCAACGAAAGAAGCTTTTATTTTAAAAAAAGAGAGATCAAAGAAAGATCTGCCCTACCCCGCTTAATAAAGAAATTAATAATATTTCTTCTCCTGTTTTTTCTTTGATGAAGGGGTCCTATCGAAGCAAGAGTAAACTCCAAAAAAGTACATTTCTAAAAAAACGAGATCTTTTATACCCGAATCCATCTTTATTACACCTCTTTGTCTTCCAAGAAATTTAGATCATAACAAACTAAATGAGTTTCGAACTTCACTTTTTTCCATTTCATTTCTACTGTTTGGGTTTGTGACCAATTGAAATGGAAGACGGGTCAGATGATACCTCATCAGCTGGTTGTATACGGAAGACGGTAGGTTATAGAAAAGAATGAAAAACGAAAAGGGATTCTTTGTTGTATCAAGAATTCCTTTTTTAATTCGTTATGGATAAAAGATCCTCCTATGTTATACTATTCAATTCTCGACAATGAATCGATCTGAAAGCTCAGATATTGTTATTCATGATATTGATCCGATTCAATATCAAATAACATTGGGATGCAATTCATTTCATTGAATTTAGAGGAGAAGATTTATCATCTCTATGGGATTAGATCCCGAGTTATTGTGAAGTAAAAAACGATGGGATTATGGAAGTAAATATTCTCGCATTTATTGCTACTGCGCTGTTCATTCTAGTTCCTACTGCTTTTTTACTTATCATCTACGTAAAAACAGTCAGTCAAAATAATTGATTCGAATGAAGCTTGACTTCTTTATTCTTATCAATGATTGAAGAAATGAAAGGGATTTTCATTCCACGTCTTAAATGAAATGGGCGGACTAGAATCAGCAGTATATGAGATCCGGTAGTATGGTAGAAAGATATCAATTTCTTTCTACCATACTTTCTATTATTGTATTGTCTCAAGTTGTACTGGTACTGTATAAAGAGGGATAGGCTTCATCTAGATTAATCTACAATATGTATCTTGTATTTTCATATATGTACATATCTATAAATTTCATATATGTGATGTACATCATGTAAATAACACCCCAATTCTAGTTCTTCCTTGCATCTATTTTTTTGTTTGATTGAAAGGTTTTTTTTCATATAGTCCATTACTGTAATTCAATATAATTTGCAAATGGAAATTTCATATTTAAAATCCCTTTACGATATATGAAAAAATGGCTACAGTTTGATTACTCAACTCAATTAGTAGTGCTTTTAGAGTCCACTTCTTCCCCATACTACAAGTGAAAGGGAAAATGTAAAGACTACCATTAAAGCGGCCCAAGCAAGACTTACTATATCCATGTGAATTATGTCCCCTATCTCTATGAATATGAAGGAATTCGTCCATTATTGATCACTAATAATAGTGGAATCTATGGTGCAGAGTCAAAAAGGGATTATGACCAAACGCTATTGATCAAACAATCCAAAAAATCCACCCACAACAAGTTCCTATATGATTTCTGGTAGAAAAGGGAAGGATTAACCACAAGCAAGATACACAGGGACTTTCTTTGTATTATCAAGGAAATCCTCTTTAATGGAAGATGTAGGAATAGTAAGGCCTATTGTTTAGTTTCTTTTGTTGACCTTCATAAGCAAAAAGCATAAAATATACAATCAAGGTAGATCACTACCTACCCCATATCTCTTCAAAAGAGGGTTTTTTCCTTTTGGTTTCCTCTCGAATCTATTGCTTCTGCTGAGCAAAAAAAGAAAGTATTTCTCGGTTTTTGTAGATGAGGCGGCACCCGGATTTGAACTGGGGTAAAAGGATTTGCAGTCCCCCGCCTTACCACTCGGCCATGCCGCCAAACGGATATAAAATAGAGGGAACGCTCTCTTCTTTATTATTTCTTGAATCTCATTGTCTTTATCCCTTTCCTAAACCTAAAAAACCCTTTTTTTTGAACCCAGTTGATTCCCTTCGATTGATTGTATGGTATCTCAAATCTCAAAATAAACAACACCTAAAAACTTCCCCCTTTTTTTATCTTTCAAAAGCGAATGTGCTTTTTCAGTTACAGAATGAAAAATGCAGGGCAAATAGGAACCATTAACTATTGACTTGAATTCATGAAGAGTTCTTGGAACTCCAATTTCGTTTCCTTAACAACGGCATCAAAATGAAGTTGATACACAACTTATCAGTATCAATTCTTTTCAATAATCAATCTTTTTCAATTAAATTTACATTATAACAACAATTATATATATATGTAAACCCCGGAACAGAGATTGTTACAAAGATATCCTAATCAGGTATCTTAGCCATATATGTCTATAAGGAATTATCGTGCTTCCTTTTTTCTTTTTTTCTCTCATTCATAGAGAACAGATCAAACCTTGAATCATTTCTTTTTCTGGTACCCAACCGGATTGTAATATCATAATAATAGGTAGAAATTGGATTCCTTTTGATATTCTATACAAGACTCTAAAAAAAGTATAATCGGCATAATTATGATTCCAGGAATGTTTTATCCTGTTGCAAATTCTAATTTGAGTAGAAAATTCTCCTTATTGCTCCGCTCAATGGTATGAAGTTGGGTAAAATTTCATGTGATTCAGTAAACAGAATATACATTCCATCATTGCTAGATCGATCCATATGGTTCGATGAAGAATGAGCCAATAATGGGATTTTGCTATAAATGGGAAGCTTAAGATGCTCCGGGATGGAAATGAGGGAATGTCTACAATACCTGGGTTTAGTCAGATACAATTTGAGGGGTTTTGTAGGTTCATTGATCAGGGCTTGATGGAAGAACTTTATAAATTTCCAAAAATTGAAGATATAGATCAAGAAATTGAATTTCAATTATTTGTGGAAACTTATCAATTGGTAGAACCCTTGATAAAAGAAAGAGATGCTGTGTATGAATCATTGACATATTCTTCTGAATTATATGTACCTGCGGGATTAATTTGGAAAACCGGTAGGGATATACAAGAACAAACCATATTTATTGGAAACATTCCTCTAATGAATTCCCTGGGAACCTTTATAGTAAATGGAATATACAGAATTGTAATCAATCAAATATTGCAAAGCCCCGGTATTTATTACCGTTCAGAATTGGACCATAACGGAATTTCGGTCTATACCGCCACCATAATATCCGATTGGGGAGGAAGATCAGAATTAGAGATTGATCGAAAAGCAAGGATATGGGCTCGTGTGAGTCGGAAACAAAAAATATCTATTCTAGTTCTATCATCAGCTATGGGTTCGAATCTAAGAGAAATTCTAGATAATGTTTGCTACCCTGAAATTTTCTTGTCTTTCCCGAACGATAAGGAGAAAAAAAAGATTGGGTCAAAAGAAAATGCCATTTTGGAATTTTATCAACAGTTTGCTTGTGTCGGCGGGGATCCGGTATTTTCTGAGTCCTTATGTAAGGAATTACAAAAAAAATTTTTTCAACAAAGATGTGAATTAGGAAGGATTGGTCGACGAAATATGAACCGGAGACTTAATCTTGATATACCTCAGAACAATACATTTTTGTTACCACGAGATGTATTGGCAGCTGCGGATCATTTGATCGGAATGAAATTTGGAATGGGTACACTTGACGATATGAATCACTTGAAAAATAAACGTATTCGCTCTGTAGCGGATCTGTTACAAGACCAATTCGGATTGGCTCTGGTTCGTTTAGAAAATGTGGTTCGAGGAACTATATGTGGAGCTATTAGGCATAAATTTATACCTACTCCCCATAATTTAGTAACATCCACTCCATTAACAACCACTTATGAATCATTTTTCGGTCTACACCCCTTATCTCATATTTTGGATCGAACTAATCCATTGACACAAATAGTTCATGGGCGAAAATTGAGTTATTTAGGTCCTGGAGGATTGACAGGTCGAACTGCTAGTTTTCGGATCCGAGATATCCATCCTAGTCACTATGGCCGTATTTGCCCAATTGACACATCTGAAGGAATCAACGTTGGACTTATTGGATCCTTAGCTATTCATGCTAGGATTGGTCATTGGGGGTCGCTAGAAAGTCCGTTTTTTGAAATTGATGAGAGATTCAAAGGGGTACGGGTAGTTTATTTATCGCCAAGCAGAGATGAATACTATATGGTGTCGGCAGGAAATTCTTTGGCGTTGAATCAGGGCATTCAAGAAGAACAGGTTGTTCCAGCTCGATACCGTCAAGAATACCTGACTATTGCATGGGAACAGATTCATCTTCGAAGCATTTTTCCCTTCCAATATTTTTCTATTGGCGCTTCCCTTATTCCTTTTATCGAACATAATGACGCGAATCGGGCTTTAATGAGTTCTAATATGCAACGTCAAGCAGTTCCGCTTTCTCGGTCCGAAAAGTGCATTGTTGGAACTGGGTTGGAACGCCAAGTAGCTCTAGATTCAGGAGTTTCCGCTATAGCAGAACACGAGGGAAAAGTAGTTTCTACCGATACTGACAAGATCGTTTTCTCAGGTAATGGAGACACTCTAAGCATTCCATTGGTTATGTATCAACGTTCCAACAAAAATACTTGTATGCATCAAAAATCCCAAGTTCAACGGGGTAACTGCATTAAAAAGGGACAAATTTTAGCAGATGGTGTTGCTACTGTTGGTGGCGAACTCGCTTTGGGAAAAAACGTATTAGTAGCTTATATGCCATGGGAAGGCTACAATTTTGAAGACGCCGTACTTATTAGTGAACGTCTAGTATATGGCGATGTTTATACTTCTTTTCATATACGGAAATATGAAATTCAGACTCATGTGACAAGTCAAGGCCCTGAAAGGATAACTAATGAAATACCACATTTAGAAGCCCACTTACTCCGGAATTTAGATAGAAACGGAATTGTGATGTTGGGGTCTTGGGTAGAAACAGGTGATATTTTAGTAGGTAAATTAACGCCTCAGATCACGAAAGAATCATCATATGCCCCGGAAGATAGATTATTACGGGCTATACTTGGTATTCAAGTATCCACTGCAAAGGAAACTTGTCTAAAATTACCTATAGGTAGCAGAGGTCGAGTTATTGATGTGAGATAGATCCAGAAAAAGGGGGGTTCCAGTTATAATCCAGAAATGATTCGTGTATATATTTCACAGAAACGTGAAATCAAAGTAGGGGATAAAGTTGCTGGAAGGCATGGGAATAAAGGTATCATTTCCAAAATTTTGCCTAGACAAGATATGCCGTATTTACAAGACGGAACGCCTGTTGATATGGTCTTCAATCCATTAGGAGTACCTTCACGAATGAATGTAGGACAGATATTTGAATGCTCGCTCGGGTTAGCGGGGGATCTGCTAGACAGGCATTATCGAATAGCACCCTTTGATGAGAGATATGAGCAAGAGGCTTCTAGAAAACTCGTGTTTTCTGAATTATATGAAGCCGGTAAGCAAACAGCGAATCCGTGGGTATTTGAACCCGAGTATCCGGGAAAAAGCAGAATATTTGATGGAAGAACGGGAGATCCTTTTGAACAACCTGTTATAATAGGAAAGTCCTATATCCTAAAATTAATTCATCAAGTTGATGATAAAATTCATGGGCGTTCCAGCGGGCATTATGCGCTTGTTACACAACAACCCCTTAGGGGAAGGGCTAAGCAAGGGGGACAACGGGTAGGAGAAATGGAAGTTTGGGCTCTAGAGGGGTTTGGTGTTGCTCACATTTTACAAGAGATGCTTACTTATAAATCTGATCATATTAGAGCTCGTCAGGAAGTACTTGGTACTACGATCATTGGAGGAACAATACCTAAACCTGAGGATGCTCCAGAATCCTTTCGATTGCTCGTTCGAGAACTACGATCTTTGGCTCTGGAATTGAATCATTTCCTTGTATCTGAGAAGAACTTCCAGATTCAAAGGAAGGAAGCTTGATCGGAATGAATCAGAATTTTTCTTCTATGATCGACCGGTATAAACATCAACACCTTCGAATTGGATCAGTTTCTCCTGAACAAATAAGCGCTTGGGCCAAAAAAATACTACCCAATGGAGAGGTTGTTGGAGAGGTGACAAAACCTTATACTTTTCATTACAAAACCAATAAGCCGGAAAAAGATGGATTGTTTTGTGAAAGAATTTTTGGGCCTATAAAAAGTGGAATTTGTGCCTGTGGAAACTATCGAGTAATCGGAGATGAAAAAGAAGACCCGAAATTTTGTGAACAATGCGGAGTCGAGTTTGTTGATTCTCGGATACGAAGATATCAAATGGGATACATCAAACTGGCATGCCCAGTAACTCATGTGTGGTACTTGAAACGTCTTCCTAGTTATATCGCGAATCTTTTAGATAAACCTCTTAAAGAATTAGAAGGCCTAGTATACTGCGATGTGTGATTTGATCAAAATTCTTATTTTACAGATTGGGACTAAGAAACTGTCATCCCATTCACTCCGATTGGGATGCCCTGACTCTGACATGTCTCGTGGTAGGAGTAACATGAAGCTCAGAATTATGGATATATTTAATACTCCAAAAAAGGGAATTGATCTATGGTCGATTCCGTAACAGAAAAATAGGAATTGCTAGTTGTACCTCGTGAAAAAGACTTCTTTCGTGGAATTAGCCATTCCATTTGTTTTAGAAAGAAATTATGTTCTAGTAAGCAAATATGACATGGTTACAAGGGCCTATTCATCGCGTATAGGCTTTAAGGGCATCATGTCATAACCGTCGAGGTTAAGTAGGGGCCTAAAAGATCGAATGGAATGATACATAGACAAGTAAATCCCTTATGAGTTCCAAGGTATTCTTTTAAAAGGGATTTGGTATTCGAAGGGAGGTAGACTACTCAAGAATTTCACATTTCATTTCATTGAAATGTTGGTTGGTCCTGATTGGGAACTTGAGTAAGGAGTAGATCGTTGGGGGTTTTCTAAAAAAAAATTTTAAACGAGAACCCCTTATTTGATGTAACTACTTGAGCCGGATGAGAGGAAACCCTCGCGTCCGATTTTTAAGGGGGGAAATCCTATACTATAAGGAACCTATCCCAATTTTTCTTTTGCTAGGACCGTAGCTAAAAAACCTACTTTCTTACGATTACGAGGTTCATTCGAATATGAAATCCAATCTTGGAAATACAGCATCCCACTTTTTTTTACTACTCAAGGCTTCGATACATTTCGAAATCGAGAAATCTCTACTGGAGCAAGTGCTATCAGAGAACAATTAGCCGATCTGGATTTGCGACTTATTACAGATTGTTCATTGGTAGAATGGAAAGAATTAGGGGAAGAAGGGCCCACGGGTAATGAATGGGAAGATAGAAAAATAGGAAGAAGAAAGGATTTTTTGGTTAGACGCATGGAATTAGCTAAGCATTTTATTCGAACAAATGTGGAAGCAGAATGGATGGTTTTGTGCCTACTACCAGTCCTTCCCCCCGAATTGAGACCGATCATTCAAATAGATGGGGGTAAACTGATGAGTTCGGATATTAATGAACTCTATAGAAGAGTTATCTATCGGAACAATACTCTTACCGACCTATTAACAACAAGTAGATCTACGCCAGGGGAGTTAGTAATGTGTCAAGAAAAATTAGTGCAAGAGGCCGTGGATACACTTCTTGATAATGGGATCCGCGGACAACCAATGAGGGATGGTCATAATAAAGTTTATAAGTCTTTTTCAGATGTAATTGAAGGCAAAGAAGGAAGATTTCGCGAGACTTTGCTTGGTAAACGTGTCGATTATTCGGGGCGTTCCGTAATTGTCGTGGGCCCTTCGCTTTCATTACATCGATGTGGATTACCTCGCGAAATAGCAATAGAGCTTTTCCAGACATTTGTAATTCGTGGTCTAATCAGACAGCAGGTTGCTTCAAACATAGGAGTTGCTAAAAGTAAAATAAGGGAAAAAGAACCTATTGTATGGGAAATACTTCAAGAAGTTATGCAAGGGCATCCTGTATTGCTGAATAGAGCACCCACTCTACACAGATTAGGCATACAGGCATTCCAACCCATTTTAGTGGAAGGACGTGCTATTTGTTTACATCCATTAGTTCGTAAGGGGTTCAATGCAGACTTTGATGGGGATCAAATGGCTGTTCATGTACCTTTATCTTTGGAGGCTCAAGCGGAGGCTCGCTTACTTATGTTTTCTCATATGAATCTCTTGTCTCCAGCTATTGGGGATCCCATTTCCATACCAACTCAAGATATGCTTATGGGACTCTATGTATTAACGATTGGAAATCGTCGAGGTATTTGTGCAAATAGGTATAATCCATATAATCACCTAAACTATAAAAACGAAAAAATTGACGATAATAACTATAAATATACAAAAGAAAAAGAACCCTATTTTTGTAGTTCCTATGATGCACTTGGAGCTTATCGGCAGAAACGAATAAATTTAGATAGTCCTTTGTGGCTCCGGTGGCGACTAGATCAACGCGTCAGTGGATCGAGAGAAGTTCCCATCGAAGTTCAATATGACTCTTTTGGAACCTATCATGAGATTTATGGACACTATTTAATAGTCAGAAGTGTAAAAAAGGAAACTCTTTGTATATACATTCGAACCACCGTTGGCCATATTTCGTTTTATCGAGAAATTGAAGAAGCCATACAAGGGTTTTGTCGGGCCTCTGCCTATGGTACCTAAGTTAAGTAATTATATGATACCCGCGGGAATTCGGGTCTCTTCGAGTCCACTAGTATCATAATTCCTGAATGTCTACACGACGCAAGATCGAGGAAAGGAAGTCTTCGAATCACTGACTCAAACCTATTGTCGAATCCTACTCAGCGGAATATGGAGGTACTTATGGCAGAAAGGGCCGATCTGGTCTTTCACAATAAAGCGATAGATGGAACTGCCATAAAACGACTTATTAGCAGATTAATAGATCACTTTGGAATGGCATATACATCGCACATCCTGGATCAAGTAAAGACTCTTGGTTTCCATCAAGCCACTGCTACATCCATTTCATTAGGAATTGATGATCTTTTAACAATACCTTCTAAGGGATGGCTAGTCCAAGATGCGGAACAACAAAGTTTGATTTTGGAAAAACACCACCATTATGGAAATGTACACGCGGTAGAAAAATTACGTCAATCCATTGAGATATGGTATGCTACAAGTGAATATTTGCGACAAGAAATGAATCCTAATTTCAGGATGACTGACCCTTTAAATCCAGTCCATATAATGTCTTTTTCAGGAGCTAGGGGAAATGCATCTCAAGTACACCAATTAGTAGGTATGAGAGGATTAATGTCGGATCCCCAAGGACAAATGATTGATTTACCCATTCAAAGCAATTTACGCGAAGGGCTCTCTTTAACGGAATATATAATTTCCTGTTACGGAGCCCGCAAGGGGGTTGTGGATACTGCTGTACGAACTTCAGATGCTGGATACCTCACGCGGAGACTTGTTGAAGTAGTTCAACACATTGTTGTACGGAGAACAGATTGTGGCACCATCCGCGGTATTTCTGTGAGTCCTCGAAATGGGATGATGACAGAACGTATTTTTATCCAAACATTAATTGGTCGTGTATTAGCAGACGATATATATATGGGTTCGCGTTGCATTGCCATTCGAAATCAAGATATAGGTATTGGACTTGTCAACCGATTCATAACTTTTCGAGCACAACCAATATATATTAGAACCCCCTTTACTTGCAGGAGTACATCTTGGATCTGCCGATTATGTTATGGTCGGAGTTCCACTCATGGTGATCTGGTCGAATTGGGAGAAGCAGTAGGTATTATTGCGGGTCAATCTATTGGGGAACCGGGGACCCAGCTAACATTAAGAACTTTTCATACCGGTGGAGTCTTCACGGGCGGTACTGCAGAATATGTACGAGCTCCTTCTAACGGAAAAATAAAATTCAATGAAGATTTGGTTCATCCCACACGTACACGTCATGGACATCCTGCTTTTCTATGTTATATAGACCTGTTTGTAACTATTGAGAGTCAGGATATTCGACATAATGTGAATATTCCGCCAAAAAGTTTTATTTTAGTTCAAAACGATCAATATGTAGAATCAGAACAAGTAATTGCCGAGATTCGCGCGGGAACATCCACCTTAAATTTTAAAGAGAGGGTTCGAAAACATATTTATTCTGACTTAGAGGGGGAAATGCATTGGAGTACCGATGTCTATCATGCACCCGAATATACATATGGTAATGTTCATCTTTTACCAAAAACAAGTCATTTATGGATATTGTCGGGGGGGTTGTGCAGATCCAGTATAGTTCCTTTTTCACTCGGCAAGGATCAAGATCAAACGAATGTTCATTCTCTTTTTGCTAAACGAAGATATATGCCTAGCCTCTCAGTGACTAATGATCAAGTGAAACATAAATTTTTGAGTTCGGAGTCTTCTGGTACAAGTGGGCAGCGGGTTCTTGATTATTCCGGGCCTGATCGAATCATATGCAACGGTCATTGTAATTTCATATATCCTCCCATTCTCCACGAGAATTCTTATTTATTGGCAAAGAGGCGAAGAAATAGATTAATCATTCCCTTTCAATCTAATCAAGAACGAGATAAAGAACGAATACCCCGTTCAGGTATCTCAATTGAAATACCCATAAACGGTATTTTCCGTAGAAATAGATATTCTTGCTTATTTCGATGATCCCCGATACAGAAGAAACAGTTCAGGAATTACTAAATATGAGACTCTAGAGATGCATTCTATTGTAAAGAAAGAGGATTTTATTGAGTATCGAAGAGCAAAAGAATTTAGGCAAAAATACCAAAAGAAAGTAGATCGTTTTTTTTTCATTCCTGAGGAAGTGCATATCTTATCCGGATCTTCTTCCATAATGGTACGGAATAATAGTATTATTGGAATCGATACACGAATCACCTTAAATATAAGAAGCCGTGTAGGGGGATTAGTCCGAGTGGAGAGAAAAAAAAAAGGATTGAACTGAAAATCTTTTCTGGAGATATCCATTTTCCTGGAGAGACAGATAAGATATCCTGGCATAGCGGCATCTTAATACCACCGGGAACAGGAAAAAAAAATGCCGCGGATTCAAAAAAATGGAAAAATTGGATCTATGTCCAACGGATCACACCTATAAAGAAAAAGTTTTTTGTTTTGGTTCGACCCGTAGTCACATATGAAATAGCGGACGGGATAAATTTAGCAACGCTTTTCCCCCACGACCTGTTGCAGGAAAGAGATAATGTGCAACTTCGAGTTGTCAATTATATTCTTTATGGAAATGGAAAACCAATTCGAGGGATTTATCACACAAGTATTCAATTAGTTCGAACTTGTTTAGTATTGAATTGGAACCAAGATAAAAAAGGTTCGTCTATAGAGGAGGTTCATGCTTCTTTTGTTGAAGTAAGGGTAAACAACCTGATTCGCTATTTCATAAGAATGGACTTAGTGAAGTCCCCTATTTCGTATACCAGAAAAAGAAATGATCGGAGGGGGGCAGGATTAATATGGATCCCGGATAATGGATCAGATCGTACTAACCTCAATCCATTTTCGTTTTATTCCAAGGCAAGGATTCAACAAGCATTTACCCAACATCAAGGAACTATTCGTGCGTTGGTAAATCGAAATAAGGAATCCCAACCTTTGATCATTTTGTCATCATCTAATTGTTCTCGAATGGGTCCATTCAACGGTGTTAAATATAATGACAGTGTGACAACAAAAGAATCAATGAAAAGGGATCCCCTAATTTCCATTCGAAATTCATTGGGTCCTTTAGGGATTGTGCCTAAATTTGTGAATTTTTCTTCTTATCATTTAATAACTCATAATCAGATCTTGGTAAAAAAATATTTGCTACTTGACAATTTAAAACAGACTTTCCAAGGACTTAAATATTATTTAATGGACGAAACTGGGAGAATTTATAATCCCAATCTAGGAAGTCACATCATTTTGAATCCATTAAATTTGAATTGGTTTTTTCTCCAGCACGATTATTGTGAAGAGACAGCGACAATAATTAACCTTGGACAATTTATTTGTGAAAATGTATGTATATCCAAATATGGACCCCGCCTCAAAGCGGGTCAGGTTCTAATTATTCGTGTTGGCTCTTTAGTAATAAGATCGGCCAAACCCTACTTGGCTACGCCAGGAGCAACCGTCCATGGACATTATGGTGAAACCCTTTCTGAAGGAGATACATTAGTTACATTTATCTATGAAAAATCGAGATCAGGTGATATAACGCAGGGTCTTCCAAAAGTGGAACAGGTTTTAGAAGTGCGCTCGCTTGATTCAATATCAATGAACCTAGAAAAAAGGGTTGAAGGTTGGAACGAACGTATAACAAGAATTCTTGGAATTCCTTGGGGGTTTTTGATTGGCGCAGAGTTAACCATAGCACAAAGTCGTATCTCTTTGGTTAATAAGATTCAAAAAGTTTATCGATCCCAGGGGGTGCAAATCCACAATAGGCATATCGAGATTATTGTGCGTCAAATAACATCAAAAGTTTTGGTTTCGGAAGATGGAATGTCTAATGTTTTTTCACCCGGAGAACTTATTGGATTGTTGCGAGCGGAACGAACGGGACGAGCTTTGGAAGAAGCGATCTGTTATAGAGCCGTCTTATTGGGAATAACGAGGGCGTCTCTGAATACTCAAAGTTTCATATCCGAGGCGAGTTTTCAAGAAACTGCTCGAGTTTTAGCAAAAGCCGCTCTACGAGGTCGTATCGATTGGTTGAAAGGTCTGAAAGAGAACGTTGTTCTGGGGGGGATGATACCTGTTGGTACCGGATTCAAAGGATTAGTGTATCATTCAAGGCAACACAGCAATATCCCTTTTGAACTAAAAAAGAATAACCTATTCCGAGGGGGGTTTAGAGATATTTTGTTCCAACACAAAGAATTATTTGATTCTTACATCCCAAAGAATATCCACGATCCATCAGAACAATTATTTACGGGATTTAATGATTCCTAAGAGCGGATTAATCCTTTTAACTTAACTTTAAACTATCTGGTCTAAAGATAATAGTGAATAGAAAGGAATTTATGGCTTGGCCCGTGTATCAACGGCCAATCTCTGGTAAAAGGTTCCATCGGAACAATTCTTTATTTAGTATTTAGGGTATCTCATCTCTTAAAAAAAAGGGAAGCGTGGGGAGAAATGACAAAAAGATATTGGAACATTAATTTGGAAGAGATGATGGAAGCAGGAGTTCATTTTGGTCATGGTACTAGGAAATGGAATCCTAGAATGGCACCTTACATCTCTGCAAAGCGTAAAGGTATTCATATTACAAATCTTACTAGAACTGCTCGCTTTTTATCAGAAGCTTGTGATTTAGTTTTTGATGCAGCAAGTAAAGGAAAGCAATTCTTAATAGTTGGTACTAAAAATAAAGCAGTTGATTCAGTAGCATCGGCTGCAATAAGGGCTCGGTGTCATTATGTTAATAAAAAATGGCTCGGTGGCATGTCAACGAATTGGTCCACTACAGAAACGAGACTTCATAAGTTCAGGGATTTGAGAGCGGAACAAAAGAAGGGAAGACTCAACCGCCTTCCGAAACGAGATGCAGCAATGTTGAAGAGACAATTATATCACTTGCAAACATATCTGGGTGGGATCAAATATATGACGGGGTTACCTGATATTGTAATCATCGTTGATCAGCAAGAAGAATATACGGCTCTTCGAGAATGTGTAACTTTGGGAATTCCAACGATTTGTTTAATCGATACAAATTGTGACCCGGATCTCGCAGATATTTCGATTCCAGCCAATGATGACGCTATAGCTTCAATCCGATTAATCCTTAACAAATTAGTATTCGCCATTTGTGAGGGCCGTTCTAGCTATATCCCAAATCGTTGATTAATAATAAGATAAGTCAATTACTTCGAGAACTCCATAGATTTTTTGAATCGGTTACTATATTCTGAATACCAAAAAAGAGATAAAAAAGCTGGGGATATTATGTGATTACTTGATATCCGAAAAATATGATTCAAGTAGACGAGTTGAGAAAGAGATAGTGGAATCAAAATAATTCCTTTTTTAGTTCTATTTCTGCCAGAGGACAATATGAATGTGCTACCATGTTCCGTCAACACATTAAAAGGGCTATACGATATATCCGGTGTGGAAGTAGGCCAACATTTCTATTGGCAAATAGGTGGTTTCCAAGTCCATGCCCAAGTCCTTATTACGTCATGGGTCGTAATTGCTATCTTATTAGGTTCAGCTGCTATAGCTGTTCGGAACCCACAAACTATTCCGACCAATGGTCAGAATTTCTTCGAATATGTCCTTGAATTCATTCGAGACTTGAGCAAAACTCAGATTGGAGAAGAGTATGGTCCTTGGGTTCCCTTTATTGGAACTATGTTCCTATTTATTTTTGTTTCTAACTGGTCAGGGGCTCTTTTACCTCGGAAAATAATACAGTTACCTCATGGGGAGTTAGCCGCACCTACGAATGATATAAATACTACCGTTGCTTTAGCTTTACTCACGTCCGTGGCATATTTCTATGCGGGTCTTACCAAAAAAGGGTTGGGTTATTTCGGTAAATACATTCAACCAACTCCAATCCTTTTACCAATTAACATCCTAGAAGATTTCACAAAACCCTTATCACTAAGTTTTCGGCTTTTCGGGAATATATTGGCTGATGAATTAGTAGTTGTTGTTCTTGTTTCTTTAGTACCTTCAGTGGTTCCTATACCTGTCATGTTTCTTGGATTATTTACAAGCGGGATTCAAGCTCTTATTTTTGCAACTTTAGCCGCGGCTTATATAGGCGAATCCATGGAGGGTCATCATTAACTAGCTTTTCTGATTGATATTCGGGAATTTAAAATAAAGGAAAGAGATCTAAAAGATCTTTTTCCTAAGATTCTTGGCCGATTGATGTCATACCCCCACTTCTATTTGTTCATTCAATTACAATATTAGAATTATATTAGGGTTCATAATTTGAATCCAAATTGTTATGCTATCTAACTTTGATTGTGATTAAACAAAAAACGATGTTTCTATAGAACGATGGATTGGCATTTAAATTTTTTTAATTCAAGGATTGTCCAAAATTCGAATTAATTCCATGCAATTTCATCAACCAAATCCTGATATTGTATTGATATGTAATGATTCGGGCTAATGATAATGAACCAACCAACCCGCCCATTTGGATTCATACGGGATAATGATAACTAAAGGGCAAAGAGGAAGTGACAAATGGGCTTCATAAAAAATAGGTTAGGGGATCGACTTAGGTATATGTAATGGCTATAAACCTATTGTTGTGTATGTTTTTTCTAGAATTCGAATGCATATAGGATGAGAATTCAATAGTTGGTTTACACTATGGAAGAAACATATGTATATGTGATATTAGATATTAACTAGTTATATATGAACTATCCATAAATCTTATTTCCTTTACGATCCCACTCTGAATTTCGATGAGGATTCCAATAGAAGTCCTTCCATTTCGTCTGTGACGAATGAATAAACACATGAAACCAAGAGCATATAGTATAGAAGAGAAAAATAACGAAGAATTGAAAGAATGCTTTGGAACTAAGAAATGGAAGAGCTTTATGGATTGCTAATTGATAAAGACTCGATGGATGGGAACTAAAAACGAGAAATCGAAGTAGTTCTGACGATTCAATAATATAATTACTTCAATTGGATATATGTTAGTAATGGAATCATAAGGCATTATTTATTGGTTGATTGTATCATTAACCATTTATTTATTTTGGTGCGAGGAGCTTACCATGAATCCACTGATTTCTGCCGCTTCCGTTATTGCTGCTGGATTGGCCGTAGGGCTTGCTTCTATTGGACCTGGAGTTGGTCAAGGTACTGCTGCGGGACAAGCCGTAGAAGGTATTGCGAGACAACCAGAGGCGGAGGGTAAAATACGAGGTACTTTATTGCTGAGTCTGGCTTTTATGGAAGCTTTAACAATTTATGGGTTGGTTGTGGCATTAGCACTTTTATTTGCGAATCCTTTTGTTTAATCCTAAGAATTTGAAAGTTTTTTTCTCCATTTTATTGCCCTGGATTTCCCACCTGCTTTTTTGAATTCTATTTAGATTTTACTCTTACAATCACTTTTTTTTGAGACAATATCCGTGGGAAGGACTGATTTGAGGATGAGGAATTAGCAGACCTACTCGCTTTCTTCCTTCCCGTTCTTAGTCCAACGAAACCCTTTTTTTTTAGAAAGCGTTGCAAAAGATGAGGTATTTCACGACTGACATGAGATCTGGACCTAATTCTAATAAGTGTGTTTTTGAGTGGGAACCGCAAATGAAATAAAAAAAATCAAAATGGAATAATAAAATCTATGTAAAAAAAGGAAATCAAAAATTAATCAAACAATAAAAAAAGGGACGAATTGATACAAACTCTGTTTTATTTGTTAGTCCTATCTATAAGAGGAGATCATATGAAAAATGTAACCGATTCTTTCGTTTCTTTGGGTCACTGGCCATCCGCCGGGAGTTTCGGGTTTAATACCGATATTTTAGCAACAAATCGAATAAATCTAAGTGTAGTACTTGGCGTATTGATCTTTTTTAGAAAGGGAGTGTGTGCGGGTTATTTATTTCAAGAATAGGCTGGATCTAACCAGCTGCACTTTCTTTTTTCTTTAGAACTAAACTAGGTAAATGAAGGGTGCACGATCTCGCGAATTACTTCTGAAAAAGTTAAGAAATCATATGTAAGAACCATAGCATTTCGCGACTCATTAGTAAAGTAAATACACTTTGATTCTCTATCAACCAATAATGTGGAACTATTAACATGGTTAAAGCTAAACCGTTTGAAGTCTAGGCGCTACATGGTACTCTTTCTACCACTATGTTAGTATGGAAATGGTTTCAAAAAAAGTTGGCAATTTATTCGATATAGAACACTCATATCGATAAAACGATTTGAACCTGTTACTGGAAAAAGGAAGGATCCCTTTTTTCAATGCCGAATCGACGACCTATGTATTAAAGTAAGAAGCATTTTTTGGATTTTCAGAAAAAAAAAATATAAACAACTTTGCCGATAATTACAGATTTTTGTCTGGTCGGAAGAGTCCTCCAAATATTATGGTCGTGGATCAATGATCCGTTTTGATATTTTGGAATACGAACAGAGAAGAGAGGATAGGCTCATTACATAAAAAATATGGAATCCCCTATAAGTAACTGAGCGTGAGAGCCAAATGAATCGAAAGATTCATGTTTGGTTCGGGAAGAGATCGTGGAAGTTTTGAAATGAATGGGAAGAGAATCTACTTTCATTAAGTGATTTATTAGATAATCGAAAACAGAGGATCTTGAGTACTATTCGAAATTCAGAAGAATTACGTGGAGGGGCCATTGAACAGCTGGAGAAAGCCAGGGCTCGCTTACGAAAAGTGGAAATGGAAGCCGATCAGTTTCGAGTGAATGGATATTCTGAGATAGAACGAGAAAAATCAAATTTGATTAATTCAACTTATAAGAATTTGGTACAATTAGAAAATTACAAAAACGAAACCATTCAGTTTGAACAACAAAAAGCGATTAATCAAGTCCGACAACGAGTTTTCCAACAAGCCTTACAAGGAGCTCTAGGAACTCTGAATAGTTGTTTGAACAGCGAGTTACATTTACGCACCATCAATGCTAATATTGGCATGTTTGGGGCGATGAAAGAAATAACCGATTAGTCTTTTGTACTGCAGGCATTATTTTTTTCCTTTGCTTTTAAAAAAGAATTAAGAAAGACTCATGGCAACCATTAGAGCCGACGAAATTAGTACTATTATCCGTGAACGTATTGAACAATATAATAGAGAAGTAAAGGTTGTGAATACCGGCACCGTACTTCAAGTAGGCGACGGTATAGCTCGTATTCATGGTCTTGATGAAGTAATGGCAGGAGAATTAGTAGAATTTGAAGAAGGTACAATAGGCATTGCTCTTAATTTGGAATCAAATAATGTTGGTGTTGTATTAATGGGTGACGGTTTAATGATACAAGAGGGAAGTTCTGTAAAAGCAACGGGAAGAATTGCTCAGATACCTGTGAGCGAAGCTTATTTGGGTCGTGTTGTAAATGCTCTGGCTAAACCTATTGATGGTAGGGGTGAAATTTCATCTTCTGAATCCCGGTTAATTGAATCTCCCGCTCCAGGTATTATTTCAAGACGTTCTGTATATGAGCCTCTTCAAACGGGACTTATTGCTATTGATTCAATGATCCCTGTAGGGCGCGGTCAGCGAGAATTAATTATTGGGGACAGGCAGACCGGTAAAACAGCAGTAGCCACGGATACAGTTCTGAATCAAAAAGGGCAAAATGTAGTATGTGTTTATGTAGCTATTGGTCAAAAAGCATCTTCTGTAGCTCAGGTAGTGACTACTTTCCAGGAACGGGGGGCAATGGATTATACTATTGTGGTAGCCGAAATGGCAGACTCACCTGCTACATTACAATACCTCGCCCCTTATACAGGAGCGGCTCTGGCTGAATATTTTATGTACCGTGAACGACATACTTCAATCATTTATGATGATCCCTCCAAACAAGCACAAGCTTATCGTCAAATGTCTCTTCTATTACGGAGACCTCCGGGCCGCGAAGCTTATCCAGGAGATGTTTTTTATTTGCATTCACGCCTTTTGGAAAGAGCCGCTAAATTAAGTACTCTTTTAGGTGAAGGAAGTATGACTGCTTTACCAATAGTAGAGACTCAATCTGGGGATGTTTCGGCTTATATCCCTACCAACGTAATTTCCATTACAGATGGACAAATATTCTTATCCGCCGATCTATTCAATGCCGGAATCCGACCTGCTATAAATGTGGGGATTTCTGTTTCCAGAGTAGGATCTGCGGCGCAAATTAAAGCCATGAAACAAGTAGCTGGCAAATTAAAATTAGAGCTGGCTCAATTCGCAGAGTTAGAAGCCTTTGCACAATTTGCTTCTGATCTCGATAAAGCAACTCAGAATCAATTGGCAAGAGGTCAACGATTACGTGAATTGCTCAAACAAGCCCAATCGGCCCCTCTCACCGTGGAAGAACAGGTAATGACTATTTATACCGGAACGAATGGGTATCTTGATTCGTTAGAAATAGATCAGGTAAAGAAATTCCTCGTTCAATTACGTACTTACTTAAAAACGAATAAACCTCAATTGCAAGAAATCATATCTTCTACCAAGAAATTTCCGGAGGAAGCAGAAGTTCTTTTGAAGGAAGCTATTAAGGAACAGATAGAACGGTTTCTACTTCAGGAACAAGCATAAAGAAGTTGATTACTCTTAGTAAATCGTCGAGAAACGTTTCTTATTTAAATCATTCCAAATATCTTTCTTGACATAAAAAGATAAAAAAATAGATGGAAATAAATTGCGTCCAATAGGATTTGAACCTATACCAAAGGTTTAGAAGACCTCTGTCCTATCCATTAGACAATGGACGCCTTTTCATTCCGTATTTTCTCTTTCTCGTTTTCCTTTACTATCTTCCTATTTGTAAAAAAGGAACCAGGTTCTTTTGTGAAAAAATTGAGGGAATAGATACGCTTATTTACTTTAATGATGCGTATATCAGAATGAAAATGGAGCGGGTAGCGGGAATCGAACCCGCATCGTTAGCTTGGAAGGCTAGGGGTTATAGTCGACGTTGATTCAGCCTTTCTTTTTGACGTCTCTAATTCAAAACCGAACATGAA
>JAJJMC010010048.1:0-29910 GCA_023531435.1 Papaver californicum
TATAAACTCTTGCAAACTTTCCGCACAAAAGATCTAACAATCTCTTTACATTAATCAAAATTATTCAAAATCATCAACCCCACATTCCAATTTGGCGTTTAAATTAAGAAATTCTTGAATCTTAAATAAATTTAGGACATCAAGTTAATCAATCAATTAATAAAAATTAACAAAACCTGGATTTTAAATATGAAAGGAAAAAAAATCTAGTTAACAATGTGAATTTTATTTTCTAATTCAATCAATTAAACATAAAATAATAAAAAGAAGTAAAAAATAAATACCTTCAATTACATAATCATTCTCTTGATCCCCATACAATCAAGATCAAATTATTGTAAATGTGTTTTTCTTTTGTTTGCTTTCTGATTCTTCTACTTTATTCTTCTTCTTAAAAATAGTAATACCAAATACCTAAAACAGAAAAAAAAAACTTAAACCGAATAAAAACATGATAACCCTATAAAAAATGGCAAAAAAAAAGTTATCACAAGTAAAAACTTGTTCCCATGTAATCTGTTTAAAAATATATCAAAAATATTTTTTAAACAATAGTAAATAAATTTATAATAATTTTAGGGGTGGCTAGTAATTATTTTTTTTCCTGAAATTAAGGAAATTAAAGCTACTTGACAAAGATATCTAAAATTTTAGGGGTGACGGGAGTGACCCTTATAATACACATAGCTACGTCCCTACTCCTTAGTGAGAGGTCTGTTGATAGTTTTAAAAATAGACTAGGCTTAGGCCAGGCTTTCCTTGTAATTTCCTTTGCTTTTATAAAATTTTTGACTTAGAAAAAGAAAATAAAAAAAATAACGAGAAGCATTGCTACATAGAGGCCTGACGTAGACACAAAAATGGGATATTTTATAAAATCTAGAAAACAGATATGTATATACAAATATTTACATAGTAAAAATGTCTTCAAATTTCTCCGTACAAACAAAAAAGGAAGTGGGGAAAAATCCTTTCCCCAAATTTTTTCAAGCAAAAAAATAGTCACGATGAGAAATATTGAAGAAGAAGGATGTCCAGTTCTACTAGGAGTAGAATAAAACTACAAAGAAAATAAAACAAGATTACTGGTACAAAGTTTCCCGATTGAACAAAGAACTAGTGAAGTTTAGGTGAAGCCTGATGCCAGCCCCAGCTGCCAACGAAAGCACCAAAGACTTGGCAGCAAAACTTAGTTCTTGATCAGTCTTGAAAGCATAGTTCTCTTCAAAAGTCTCTTTTGTTGCGTTCATTCTATAGCACCCAAGTTACAGCGGCAGGGATGAATTGCCATAAGTTTCTGCCTGTAAAAGAAAGACCCTTTTGGTACCAACAATTAGCCAATCTGTCGAAAGATTCTGGAAAAACCCATGCCCACTTCTCTTTTGGCAGCAAAGAATGCCAAGTCTTGTAAGCAATCTTACAGTGAAGTAAGATATGATTTGCACTCTCCTCCTCATTACCCCAAAGAATGCAAGAATTATCTCGAACAATCCCTTTTTTGCTTAACATATCAATCGTGTTTAGTCTGTTATGCACAGCAGTCCAAACAAAAAAACTTACCTTGGGTGGGACTCGAGAATTCTAAACAAAATTGACAGGGAAATGTGTAACAGTAGGTTCACTAATTAGACTCAAGTATAGAGACTACAGTAAATACTCCTGAGTCCGTGAGTTTCCATATTCGAGTGTCGACTTGAGTCTAATTAGTGAACCTAATTAGAAAAATAAAGAAATATAAATTAGAAAAATATATCGTATGTGAGTCCAGTTGCATCGCATCCACGATGAGTCTTAGATGCGTCCGTTAGTCTTAGATGCGTCCATTACATGATCGGTTGCGGTTCAAAAAGAAAGTGAAGGAAAAATCTGATTGATTCTTGTTTTTAGAGATAGTTTTTATAACAATGGATCACACATATACTTATAATAAAGGAGTCGTCCATTAGAAAAGTTTGTCGATCGACAACATTGGTATCTACTTAACTGTGTCCATCGAAATTCGTAATTCAAATAGATTAAGGCTCCAACAGTTGCACAATTTTAAACGAGCACATATGGCCTTTAACTTTGACAGCCTGCCTATGCTACTGAATACAGACCTCGCCACAGTTAACTTAGTCAACAACATTTGACCGTGTCACACATTCCTCGATCCCTTGATCATAATTACTTTGTCACTGGCCCACGCACCCAGCTCGATCAACTATCTTTGGCGGATTAACTGCCCAAGAAAAAACATGGTTAAATTAGGGTCTACGGAAATTATTTTGTCCTACTAAATTTTGCTCCCAACTAAAATGTGGGATAGAGAATATCTATTTAGCTATTATAAAAAATAGTAAACTACCCTCTATTCATTAATTACCTTTAACACTTAAATCAAAATATAAATACAAAATAACTTCCTAATCCAAATCAAACAAAATCTAAATCAAAACAAAAAAACTTCTCATTTCCCTTCTCACTCCAAAATCTAAAAACCCTAACCCTAACTTTTCCAAAAACAAAATCTCATCATCCGGAGCAAACTACAATGTAAATCTCTATAAACGCTTTCTTTTAATAGCATTTGTGATAGATCCATGAGTAGAAATCAAACTTTTCATAAATCAAATGATTATCATTTTATATTCCTCGTACATAGTTACCATTACCAGAATCGTTGGATATGGCAGATCGTATCCAGCGATTCTACCTTTTCATTTTTGTACATTTTCTATACTGGAATCGTTGGATAAGACACCTTATTATCCACTGATTCTGCTATTTTTTTTTTTACTTTTTCTATATAGGAATCGTTGGATAACACACCTGATTATCCACCGATTCCCATGCTTTCATGTTTTTGCCACAACCTGATGAGAATCGTTGGTATACTACAGTAGATATCTAACGTATCTAGGTATGAAACCTTTTGTGTTTTCTGGTAGCTTTTACAGTTAGAATCGGTGGATAATGATGGTCTTATCCAACGATTTTGTTTTGTTCATTATATACACATTTTTTTGCTGGTGATTGAATTAAAGATTATTGTTGTTTATTATTAATTGCTTCAACTATAGATTATTGATTGAATTTTTTGTTGTTTAATTTGTTTATTAGTATAGCTATTATGGATGGTCGGAAAAGAGGTTATGGTCCAACAAGACAATGTGACATTGATAGGAGGCCACAGAAAAGGTTGTTCGCGATCTCAGCTGCCCCATCCAGACCAAACTGGAAGAAGTCCTAGAACTCCTTCGTTTGTTGGCAATGGAAGAGTTTGAGGAGGTGATTGTAATAATATTTGTCTTAAGAGAGGATATTGCTAATTGGAGAGCCCAAGATGCAATACTTGAAGAGGTTGTTGCTGATGTTGGAGATGATTGTGCCACTTCTCCTGTGGTTGATACCTAATCAATGTTTTTAATACTTGTTGGCTATCCTAAACTAAAACTTGTTACGTTAACTAGTTTGTCTTGTTTTATTCGGACACTTATTTTTATTTTGTTGGTGGATAGATGAATGAACTTATGGTTTAATATGTTATATAAATGGTTTGAAGTTAATTATTCGTTGTTACGTTAAATTATTGGTGGTAAACAATATCAATTTTTTGGCAATTGAGATCCATAATCGGTGGGTAATGCACATACGTGTCCACCGATTCCAGATGCACCTGTTGCAACAATTGCTGGTTTTCGCAATAGATTCAGAATCGGTGGACAAGACACTTATGTATCAACCGATTATGACTGCCTATCTGGTAAATATGATTCAAAATCGATCAATACGTATGTGTCGTATCCGCCGATAGATTCTGAGTAACTTATTTTTTAATTTTTCTTGCAATTGCTATTATTTAAAAAAGTTCCAACAAGAATTCAAAGTAACCAAAAAGCAAATCCATTTTATTCATTAAGAATGGTTGTTCAATATATGAAAGCTACAAACCATGGAGATTCGATAGTTCATTTGTTAACAAAAGACAAATTCTTAATTCAACATGATCGTACCCTTAATTTGTTCCGGCTCGACCAATTCATCCCAAAGTTTCTTGTGGGGATTGTATTTTTTCAGCCATTCATTAGAGATGTTGTTGGTGAAACCTGGAAAATAAGTGAACTTACACAGTGGAAGTAATGGATAATCTTCGTGTAGCCTAGGACCGATAAAATGTATGTTGTTAATGTTGACTATAACAATTCTTTGATCTTTAAGCGATTCATCACACTTTGTTCGCTTTGGTGTGAAGGTAAGGGATGTTCCCTGACCAAAATAATGAACAACGCAACTCAATGTATCAACCAAAATATGGCCACATCGAGGCATGGTCATCCAATGCTTATTGGTAATTGGTGCATGCCCCTTCAGCCCTTGAACACGAGCAACCAATTCGTCACACTCAACTTCTTTATCTTCCATTGTACCTTCCCTCATTATCGAGATGTAAAATTCCTTGTCTTCTTGTAGTCGTAAGGCCGTCATCTTTCTAAAATATTAGCATTGGGTTAGGTTCTCATCATCCGCCAAACTTAAATGGCCTATTTATTCGGACGCAACGTAAAATCCACAATTTCCATCCCCATCCAGGTCGTCGGTAGATAATACGTAGGGATGAATGATTGATGGGAGTCTTAGATGCGTCCATTACATGATCGGTTGCGGTTCAAAAAGAAAGTGAAGGAAAAATATGATTGATTCTTGTTTTTAGAGATAGTTTTTATGACAATGGATCACACGTATACTTATAATAAAGGAGTCGTCCATTAGAAAAGTTTGTCGATCGCCAACAGACGTTATTGGTATCTACTTAACTGTGTCCATCGAAATTCGTAATTCAAATAGAATAAGGATCCAACAGTTGCACGACCTTTAACTTTGACAGCCTGCCTATGCTACTGAATACAGACCTCGCCACTGTTAACTTAGTCAACAACATTTGACCGTGTCACACACTCCTCGATCCCTTGATCATAATTACTTTGTCACTGGCCCACGCCCCCAGCTCGATCAACTATCTTTGGCGGATTAACTGCCCAAGATAAAAACCTAGTTAAATTAGGGCCTGCGGGAATTAATTACCCTACTAAATTTTGATCCAAACTAGAATATGGGATAAGGGGTATATATTTATCTATTATAAAAATTACTAAACTACCCTCTATTTATTAATTACCTCTAACATTTAAATTAAAATATAAATACAAAAACTTTCCTAATCCAAATTAAAAACAAAACAAAAAAAACTTTCCATTTCCCTTCTCACTCCAAAATCTAAAAACATAACCTTAACTTTTTCCAAAAAAAAAAATCTCATCATCCGGAGCAAACTACAAGGTAAATTTCTATAAACTCTTTCTTTTAATAGCATTTGTAATAGATCCAGGTGTTGAAATCCAACTTTTCGTAAATCAAAGTCCTGATCTTTTCCGGAATCGTTGGATGTGGATCCATCATATCCAACGATTCCGATTGTGTTCTTCATAAGCATGAAGAACATGCATAAAAATCGCTGGATACGATGATCCACATCCAACGATTATCGTTTCATATTCCTCGTACATAGTTACCATTACCAGAATCGTTGGATATGGCAGATCATATCAACCGATTCTATCTTTTCACTTTTTTTACATTTTCTATACTGGAATCGTTGGATAAGACACCTTATTATCAACCGATTCTGGTTTTTTTATTTTTTTTATTTTTTCTATATAGGAATCGTTGGAACACACCTGATTATCCACTGATACCCATTCTTTCATGGTGTTACCACTACCTGATGAGAATCGCTGGTTACTACAGTAGATATTTAAAAATCCTAGATATGAAACTTTTTGTGTTTTCTTATAGCTTTTACAGTTAGAATCGGTGGATAAAGATGGTCTTATCCAACGATTCTGT
Source organism: Papaver californicum (assembly GCA_023531435.1). NCBI lineage: Eukaryota > Viridiplantae > Streptophyta > Magnoliopsida > Ranunculales > Papaveraceae > Papaver > Papaver californicum. Next base: position 5,887 of record JAJJMC010010048.1, read on the forward strand.
TTTGTTCATTATATACACAATTTTTCGCTGGTGATTGAACTAAAGATTATTGTTATTAGCAGACCTACTCGCTTTCTTCCTTCCTGTTCTTAGTCCAACAAGACAATGTGACATTGATAGGAGGCCATACAAAAAGGTTGTTCGCGACCTCAGCTTCCCCAACCAGACCAAACTAGAAGAAGTCCTAGAACTCCTGTGTTTGTTGGCAATGGAACAGCTTGAGGTGATTGAAATAATATCCGTTTTAAGAGAGGATATTGATAATTGGAGAGCCCAAGATGCAATACTTGAAGAGGTTGCTGCTGAAGATGCTGTTGCTGCTGATGGTGGAAATGATGGTGTCGCTCCTCCTGCGGCTGATACCTAATCAGTGTTTTTAATACTTGTTGGCTATCCTAAACTAAGACATGTTGTGTTACCTAGTTTGTCTTGTTTTATTCGGACATTTATTTCTATTTTGTTGGTGGATGGATGAATGAACTTACGGTTTAATATGTTATATAAATGGTTTGAAGTTAATTATTTGTTGTTACGTTAAATTATTGGTGGTAAACAATATCAATCTTTTGGCAATTGAGATCCAGAAGCGGTGGGTAATGCACATACGTGTCCACCGATTCCAGCTGCACCTGTTGCGACAATTGCTGGTTTTCGCAATAGATTCAGAATCGATGGATAAGACACTAATGTATCCACCGATTATGACTGACTATCTGGTAAATATGATTCAAAATCGGTCGATACGTATGTGTCGTATCCGCCGATCGATTCTGGGTAACTTATTTTTCAATTTTTATTGCAATTGCTTTTGTTTGAAAAAGTTCCAACAAAAATTCAAAGTAACCAAAAAGCAAATTCATTTCATTCATTAAGAGTGGTTGTTCAATATATGAAAGCTACAAACCATGGAGATCCGATAGTTCATTTGTTAACAAAAGACAAATACTTCAACAAGATTGTACCCTTGATTTGTTATGGTCGACCAATTCATCCCAAAGTTTCATATTGGGTTCGTATTTTTTCAGCCATTCATTAGAGGTGTTGTTGGTGAAACCTGAAAAATAAGTGAACTTACACAGTGGAAGTAATGGAAAATCTTCGTGTAGCCTAAGATCGATAAAATGTATGTTGCTAATGTTGACTATAACAATTCTTTGATCCTTAAGCTATTCATTACACTTTGTTCGCTTTGGTGTGAAGGTAAGAGATGTTCCTTGACCAAAATAATGAACAACGTAACTCCATATATCAACCAAAATATGGCCATATCGAGGCATGGTCATCCAATGCTTATTGGTAATTGGTGCATCCCCTTTCGTCCGTTGAACACGAGCAACCAATTCATCAAACTCAACTTCTTTATCTTCTATTGTACCTTCCCTCATCATCGAGATGTAAAATTCCTTGTCTTCTTGTAGTCGTAAGGCCATCATCTTTCTAACATATTAGCATTGGGTTAGGTTCTCATCATCTTCCAAACTTAAATGGTCTATTTGTTCGGAGGCAACGAAATCCACAATTTCCATCCCCATGCAGGTCGTCGGTAGATAATACGTAGGGATGAATGATTGAAGGGAGTTTCGTAAGATACTCATGGAATATCGTATAACACGTTCGATGTGGTCTACCCCACACATGCCCAGGTGTAACTTGATAACCAAATGCCTCTTTTATAGTCAACGGCTCTTGCGGGGGATCCATGGACGCCTTTTGCCTTGCTTCCCCTTTTAGTCGTACTCGTCTTGTACTCGCTTGACTTTCTTGTGAAGGGACGGTGAGAACCTTTTCCTTAAATTGTGTTGCACTCGCTTTACTTTCTTGCGTTGGAACGATGGGAACGATGGGATCCCTTTGATATTTTGACTTTGCTTGTTGCCCACTTGGTTTGATCTTTATCCCTTTGTCCATAAACCATTGATTTGCATCGTCTGTCTTTTCCCACACCAAATCAGTGTAGTAGTGGTTAGAAGTATCAGGCCCCATCTGAGACACGGGTTCAAGTTGATCGCTGCCGAGTGTTTCAACAATCTACAATCCATATCGAACAAATTAGCATAACAGAATCGGTGGACAAGGGACAATCGTGCGAACGATTCTAAAGAATCGTCCTTTATGCAAATTGGAGGCTGGAATCGGCTGATTCCGCCTTGTCTACATTTTTGAATTTTTCCCCAAAGGCTGGAATCGTGACACTGAACTGACTCTTGTGTCGATTCTAGCATTCATCAAATTGGAGCTTTCTGGATAGTTTTTCAATTAGAATCGACACATAAAACAACACCTATCGAACGATTCTGTTTTTGGAGAATTTTGGGAAAATATACAAAAGATAGAATCTTCTATAAATTAATCCATAAATACCGATTTTTCACCTAATAATCCCGTCAAAATATATACCAGAATCGGTCGTTGTTCATGACCATATCCACAGATTCTGGTTCATAATCTCTAGGAGATATAGAATCGTTGGATACGATGTTATCTTATCCAACGATTCTGCGTATAAAATAGCCCAAAAAAAAGCTCAAAATTTTGTAAGAAATCCACTTTTTGACGATTATAAGGTTAAAAAACATGTTTGGAGATCCTAATAATGTATACCTGATGATTGGAAGCATCAAGACCTTCATTTTTCCGGTTAGATTCTTCATTTGCTTGAGTAAATTCATCAAATATGCCTTGGTTCACACGTTCTTGTTCATCCAACAAATAATCCAAATTGGTAGGATCGAACTCTCTTTCATAGTCTGGTTGGTGATACGTTGATGCACCCACTTCATCATCACCACTAGAATCCTCATCGTCACTATAAATTTTCATCTTTCCTACCAAATCACAAAACCCTAGTTTTCCCCAACTTTTTCTCCTTTTTCTACAAACTTTGTAAAACAACTCTACTCCAATTCTTACAATCTAACACTAACTATAATCTAGTTTTATTCACTAACTAAATTTAACTAACATTTGAACTAATTAACACTAATCAAGCAAATTAGTTAATAACATAAATAGTTGGATAAAGGTTTTTTGTTTTTTTCATAATGACCATATTTTAACTTTTAGTGGTAGGATCAAAATAATTCCCGCAGACCCCAATTTAGGGAGGCAAAAGAACACGATAAAAATTATATTATTTTGATACCAACAAAAATAATGGTAACTCTTTTTCTAGAATAAAGAGAGTATATACCAGAAGAAGGGAACATAACTTTAGAAGTCCATTGACTTACCTTACGTGTAGTCTTGTTAGGTCTAACTCAAAAATAGCTATGTATTGCAATATCGGTTGACACCAATATTCTTTTTTTTTTTTTTTTTTTTTTTGCAATGGATTCCAAAATCCACAACTCAAAATCTTTCTTTGGCTCGTGAGACTCAGAATCTGCTTTACAGTTAATGTGATCCAAAATCTTTCTTCACTGACCAAAAATCTACCAATGACTCACAATTACTTAAAAACCCTTTCACTGACCTAAAATCTACCAATGTCTCACGATTACTTAAAGACCCGATACATTTTCCTTCCGTTTCAAAATGATAGGTAAAGTTATTATATTTAAATATATCAAAAAAATAGATTTGTTTCCATAAATAGAAAGTTAATTTTTTAAATTTCTGCTTTGCCCATATAAGGACAACTAGTCTCTTCTAATTTTACTATGTAAACATAAAGGGACCTTTATCTTCCATGGACAAATAAGAAAAAAATATAAAAAAATGGTTTAAATGATTGGTTTTTTTATTTTTTGTGCTAAACCAAACAAGCATAATTATCATGCTATATAAAAAATCTCACAGCACAAAACTAATGCCACCATCCAAAAGTTTGTTGCAACACCTAACCAGTGCACCCAAAAAAAAGCAAAACCACTGCAACCAAAAAAAGCAATTTAGTGGATTCTTGTAGAATCGATTGATAAATACATGTCGAGGAGACTTTATTCTAAAACGATTGAATCCCATATGAAATGGATATAGATGAATATATTCACACGGATAAGTGGTTCAACATCAAGGATCGGCGTTCAACTATCAAACTGACGCTAATGATGAACATCTATAAAAAGGCATCGTTGCATTGGGTACCCAACATCCACAACTTCTATCCCATCCGAACCTTGAAACTCTTTTGGTACTCCTTTAGTCACTTTCTTCCACTACTTCATCTTGCCGGAACATTTTTTCACGGGTCGGCACCTGTTAGAAAAAGTGTGTAATCGCCATTCTACCGGCAAGTTTAGAAGTGCAAGAAATATTTGCAAAAGGTACGTTGTAATTCTTATATCTGTCACTATACAAGAATCCGAGTGAAACGACTAATCCCTCGACATAACAAATGATATATTTCAATTATTGAAGCATTATCTTGATTATATATGTTCAGCTCTTTCATTCTTCTTTATTTCTTCTCTTTAAATTGTTACAAGTTTGACAATTAGCTGGAGTATTTTCTGATACATAGACTCTTACGATTGCAGATGGCTGCAAATAATAAGAGAGGTAGCATTGCCTTCTTTGCAACTTATCGAACACCAGTGCCACTAGACATATTTTCATGCCCGCTCCAACTTCCAAAGCCAACGATGAACGATGAACTCCCTATGATTGACGACAAAAGAGATCAATACAATTACAACGGCCGAGAAATTCCAAAGGATGCTCTCAAGAAACTTCTCAAGCACACAAATCTAAAATCGAAAACCAATGGCAAAGAAGCCGATGTAGATAGAGGTCAGCTTTCAGGCATTATTTTCGTCTCTGAGCGGAACAGGCTTGAATTGCTTCACATAGCTCTTCGCTTTCAGTGCCCGCCAAAAGTTGAAGTTTTCTGCTTAGCTGATATTTTCGGCCTAACCCCTGATTTCAATAAGGTTTGCTTGGAAGATAGTGGTTGCTTTACTGATAATCATCTCATTTATATTAGCACCAAGGAACCAGCTAAAGAACGTCGTCAGCCTTGGACTGCCGTTTATCAAACCAATCTCCAGACCGGAGTAACTGACCGTCTCACACCACTCGGTTTATACTCTCTTCTATTACTATAATTACTTATATGTACCATGCCTTTTTTATGTATGTTGATACTGATTTTCTTATCAATGACTATACGTGCATAAAACCAGACACTGCTGATTTAAGCCCCTCGGTGTCACCGTCCAGAAAGATGATAGCTGTAGCATCATTCCAGGGAAAGACTGGTGGTTGGTGTGGTGAAATCGAAGATCTAAAGACTAACATTTATATCATGGATGTAAAGTCACCCCAAACTCGGAGGATGGTTGTAAAGAATGGTGGGTGGCCGACTTGGGGAAGTGACAATGTCATATTCTTCCACCGTAAGGATGATCCGATAAATCATCCACCCGGCGTTAAATTTCCAAAAGACGTATTTTGGGGTGTATACCGATTCGACATTACCAATGGTATTGTCAAACGTGTAACCCCGTCAAATATCGATGGGTTCACTCCGGTAGCCATTGATGCGAACAGAGTGGCTGTTGTAACTGTTCGTAAAGAATCACAGGGGTTAGGTGCAGCACGTGTCATAGATCAGTTTAGACAAATTGAGATTTTTGATTCAAATAAGTATGGAAATAGTACAAAAATCACTCAATTTACTAAATCATCCAAAGCGGATCACTTCAACCCATTTCTGATCAATGGAGGGAAGCTCATTGGTTACCACCGTGGCAGGAGCGACAAACTCTCGGTAATTACTTTAAATTAGTTTCTTACTTATCATGTATCATTTTTGAAGTCCATGCTAATTCAATCTTATGTTTTTCTGCCGGAAATAGTTTGACAAAGCTGTGGAAAGACCGTTTCAGACGCTTGACTCCTCACTACCAGACGTAGGTCTATTCCGAGTGTCAGGAGTGTTTCCAACAATTTCCAAAGATGGAAAAAGGCTTGCATTTGTTGACAATGAGTTCAAAGCTGTGTGGGTTGCTGATAATAATGGATTGCATATTGCTTATGAGGTATGTAGATAATGTATGTGTGTGTGTTGTGTCTGTGTCCTGTATGAATTGTTGCAGAATTATGTTGTAACGTAATTGGGTTTGCTTATGTAGGAGGACGGACCGGACAGACTCTTCTCCCCAGTTTGGAACCAATGTGAGGATACATTGTATGTATGTGTTGGACCTTCATTTAACATGAAAATGAACGTGAACATCAATGCTATCACCAACGTATCCAAGTATAGACGTCAGTGTCATGCGCTTACAGATCGGCACAATAATGCCTTCCCATCCAGCAGTCCAGATGGTAATAATTTACCTTATACGAAATTGCAAATACCTTTCAACATGTATACATGCTTTTGCAGTGCTGATGGTATTAAGTATTAATTATTTGAAAACAGGCAAAAAATTAGTTTACCGATCCACAGGGAAAGACGGATTCAAGAATCTATACATAATGGAAGATTCAAAACGAGGTGTTGTCAACGGAAGGGAACCAAGGCGGCTAACAAACGGGAGATGGACTGACACACATTGCCAATGGTCGCCAATAGGAGATTGGATAGTATTTTCTTCAACCCGTGATAAGCCTCAAGGTGCACCAGAATCAGACCAGGGCCTTGACCCAGGATACTTTGCGGTGTATCTAGTAAAGTGGAATGATCCAAATGTTTTGGTAAGAGTGATGACAAGTGGAAATGATGTTTCAGGGCATGTGAACCATCCGTGCTTCAGTCCAGATGGACGTAGTATTGTTGTGACTGCAGATCTTGCTGGTGTGTCTGTTGATCCAATATCCTTGCCTCTATTTGAGCACTCTGTGAGGTCTTATGGGGATATTTTTTCTATTGACCTTCCTGAAGATTACCTAGTAAAATACCAGGATGGAAAATACAATAATGGAAAACATATTAGGGATGTGAAGCCATTCACGCGAATTACACACAGTAGGTACGAGTATTCTACTGCTACTTGGACTAAGTTTGCGACTCAGGATCCAAATAGAGCATGGAGTATGCATTTGCCAGCAGGAGACTTCGCTCCTGCATGTCCTTATCTGCATAAAGATGGAGGAGAAAGTTACCACATGACTGGCCACCTTGTCCTCCCAAGGAGATGCTGTTGATTGTGTTTTGTGTTCCCTATCTTTCATTCTGCTTGTGTGTTTCCATTATGTTTTGATGTTGTTTTGATTTGTTTCTCCATGTAAGATTTGCTTGTTGTTTCCAAACTGGATACCCAGTTTATGAAACTTATGAATTTTCTTTTGCTACAATATATCCATGATGGTCAACTTTGATAAGACGATATTTAATAGAAGAGAACCCATGTGATCAAGTCTACATTTTTCATTTTAGTTCTTAATAAGAAAGAAATTTTATCGTAACTCAAACTAGATTAACACTTAGTTCTTTCTGATGAGAATACTCAACCAAATAGGAAGGTTATCCTTCATAATCCTTGCATCTCTTGCCAATAGATCAGCAATATCATTTACTTCTCTAGGCACATGCATACATTTATTATATTCATTGAAAGACCTTAACATACACTTACAATTATGAATAGCACTATTATTGGTCTGTTTTACAGACCCTACTCCACCATTTATAGCTTTCACAACATCTCCCTTCAGCTGTAAGTTCATTACCCTCACTTCTTTGGCCCATTTTATTGCTGCAAGTGCTGTTAAAGCTTATGTGAACTATGCCTGAGATGCAGAATGCCCCACCACATTCACCTGCAGCAGTAAACATTATCAGACCAACTCCCATTGATTTAAGTTCTTTAATATACGAAGCATCAAAATTGATCTTAGTAAAATATGTTTCAGACAATTTCCAATGTTGCGGACTTCTATTCTCAGCTGCCCCAGTATTAGCGGGATTCTGTGAATTTGGTATGTTACCCAATCTGAACGGAGTCCAAAATTCTCCATTAATGTCTTCTTTAAGAGCTTATAATACGGTTAGGTCTGACTAAAAGCTTCTCCAATGGAATGTGTGTGAGGATAAATATCTAAGTCTACGTACGATGCACATTCATTTTCTCTAAAATCCTTCTCCATCCCTAACTTCTTTAATTAATGTATGGATGATGTGGCTTAATTTTAGATTGACATCCTCAAGATGAATGCCTAGTTTTAGACATTTATCTGGAGGATATCAACTAATCCTAATCAACTTTTACTTAATTAAATTTACATTAATATATTAAATAACCATTTTTAGCTCTAATAAAATCTAAGAAAATCTTAAGTCGCTGAAAATAAAATCTATGTTAATCAAAAGAAGAGGTCAAATACAATACCGTTGAAGATGAATTTTTTTTCTTCTTAATTTTAAGGAAAAATAAAAAGAGGATGTCTTATTTATATCGACACATAAAAAACACATATATTGACCATTGGAGGAATTCTAAAACAATTGGTCAGTCTCTCCGCTTCTATTAAACAATACCAACAATCTATCATGGGCTCATGGCTCGCTGTAACCCAAGATACACAAATTGTATATGTACAAGTATCGATGGAGAAACTCGAAACTGTTATCAATCAAATTTTTTTGAGATTTGATTACTGATTTACATGCGACTATTATCGTTAACAATCAAAGTTAAACAAGTTTATCAATCTGAGTCTTTAAGAAATGTACAAAATTAAGTTTTGACGTCATATATCATCATCTGATTCTATGCTTTTTGATCAATCACTTTTCATTATTTTGCCGAGATAATTGTTATTCGAATGTACAAAAATGGATGACATTTGTATAATTCCATTCATCGTCTTAAACTTCATTTCCTTATTACGTTTTAGGGATCTTAGAAGAAGAAAAAAAGATGGGTTAGGGTTGTGGTTACGAGGTTAATATTAGTATTTAGAAGGAATTTAGGTGTTTTTAGCATTTTTTTACTTCGAGTCAAAGTTGGTTTAAAGAGTGTCTAAAGACTCTCCCTCTTTGAATTCATTGTCTCCCTCCTAATAACAATACTCCATCTCCATTTGAGGAGAGGGCGGGAGGAATTAGGTCCAAAATGTTCTAGTATTACAAGCCCCCCTAACAATAACGATTTCAAATTTCAAAGGTACGTATGGGCCAACCCGTTTATGAGTCCTAAAATCAAAAATCCTAACCCGGACCGCCTATATAACAGGTCTAGTCATAGATGTGAAAGCCCTGGGTATTTGTCGTTTGGTCACCGTGCACTAGTTCTATATCTACATGCAGGTATTTATATAATTCAATAAAGATAATAAAAATTCTACCAAATTAAATTAATGCTTGGCATAGCAATTAAAATTCATAATAATTCAATAAAGACATAAAAAGCCAATGTTCAAAGATAATAAAGATATATGGTGAACTTTTTTATTTTAATCTATTTTATTTTAAAAATTATTACGTGTGGTGCACTTTTTTTTGAATAAAGTATAAAAGATAGATAAACTTAATAATATCTGTTCCTGTCATATACAGTTATCATCTTTTAATTGTCATCAAATGCAAGCTTTTGATACTTCTATATATACATGTTTGTAAAAACTTGAATAATGAAAAAAAGTTAAGGATACAGATTTCCCCCTCTTTCTTTAACAATTAAATGCACTGTAAAATTTTGTTCCAGATTTTTCTATTCTTTATTAGTCATTAAGGTTCTGTTTTTTTTTCTTCATAGTCTCAGTTGACCCTTCTCTCACACAAATAATAAACATTATAAAATAAATGATAAACATTTAATTTATATATTTTTATTAGTTAATTTATATTTAAGTATTTTAATTTATGTTAATAATATATTTTTATTACTTTAATAGGTGATTCGTATAAAATCTAAAATTATGAATTAAACATGGTTAAAAGAATTATAAAACTATTTTATTTGTTTATGCCTTATAGACTAGAGTTCAGACAACAACTAAAGGAAAGACGGAAGTGGAACCCATTTGCTGGTGGCTTTGAGTATCTATTTGAGGGGACTTGGAGTTCGGTCTGGGCTAAAGGCGTGAGTGGAAGGGGCAATTCTTTTGAAGGTGGGAACGTGGGAAAGAAGAAGACAATACGTGAAGGTGGGAACGTGGGAAAGAAGAAGACAATACGTGGGAACGTGGCTGAGAAGTAGTGGGAACGTAAATGAGAAGAAGTGGTAAGGTATAGCAGGCAACCAATTTCCATTGATACTACTGATTGACTTGAAAGAGAAGACTCATTCCAGTCTATAAACACATTCTCTGCACTCTCTCTGAACAAACAATTTCATCTTCCTTTTTTGTTGCTACCTCATCTTCATCTCTTCATTGTTTTTCTCTATTTTTATTACATACTTTCATCATGGCTATGGAACAAATTCTAGCTAACGGTGTAACTGAGATCTTGAAGCCGTTGATCACTCTAATTTCTCAACAGATTACTGTGGCATGGGGTGTAAAAGACGATTTAAGAAAGCTCAAGGATACCTTGGAGTCAATTCAAACCCTAATTACTTCTGCAGAGGAAAAACAAGTAAATGATGCTGGTGTGAGACTTTGGTTGAGAAGGCTCAAAGTCGTTGTATATGATGCCGATGACGTTATGGATGAGTTCTCTTACGAAACCATGCGTCCTCGTAAACACAATGTACAAGCTCTTGTTTCATCCTCCAACCCATTGTTATTTCGATTCAAGATGGCCCGTAAAATTCGAGCCACCAATGAAAAATTGGATGAAATTTTTAAAAACATTGAAAGGTTTCGCTTGCAAAATACTAGTACTGCACAAGAAAATCAAAATAGGGAGCAGTTGGAACTTATAAAAAAACGTAATCGGTTAACCTCATCGGATGTAAATGATTCGTTACTTCAAGGGAGGGAGGGTGCAAAATCAGACATAATAAACTTATTGATTGACAAGCCGTCGGCATCTATATCGTCGTCATCGTCGGGGATTTCTACTCAACAGCAGAACGTATCCACTTTATCTATTGTGGGTATGGGAGGGTTGGGTAAGACAACTGTAGCTCAAATGGTCTACAAAGATGACCTCATAGTAAGAAACTTTGAGCGAAGAGCTTGGGTATGTGTATCTGACACTTTTGATATCTATAAAATTTTAAGAGATATCATTGAGTCCATTACTGGAAAAAAACATAAAGATCCATCAAACGTCGATATACTATCACAGCAAGTTAAGGAACATTTGTTTTGTAAGAAATATTTGCTAGTACTCGACGACTTGTGGCATGAGGTTGTCAGAGATTGGGATAAACTGAAAAGTTTTCTTGTTTGTGGCGGCTTGGGCAGCAAAATATTAGTCACTACACGCAACAAAAATGTTGCATCTGCTGCTGGGAGTACACATTACTATTTGAACCAATTACCGAATGATGTTTGTTGGTCCATTATCAAGGAGAAAGTAATTTCCCAAGATGGACCAGTACTGACTGAGAAAAAGATAGATATTGGAACTGAGATAGCAAGGAAATGTGATGGATGACCCCTTCTGGCGAACTCACTTGGAAGTTTATTGTGCTCAAAAGATGAAAGCTATTGGCAGTCAATCGTAGACGACATCATTGATCCTATGCGAGGTACACTTGAACATCAAAATGTCATTTCAATATTAAAATTGAGCTATGATAATTTATCTCCACCTTTGAAACAGTGTTTCTCATATTGTTGTATCTTTCCTAAAAACTGGATTATAAATAAAGAAATGTTAATTCAATTATGGATGGCCGAAGGATTCCTTTTGTCATCAAGCGGAGGAGAAAATATATCTCCTGAAGATATTGGAAATGAATATTTTGAGCATTTGGTCTGGAGTTCATTCTTCCAGGATGTGCAGAAGGATCAAGAGTCGGGTGATATTTGGACATGTAAGATGCATGATTTGGTGCATGATCTTGCAACGAGTGTTATAGATCCTAATGAATTTAGAATTGCGAAGGTAAGAGATGAGATGGAAGAAGTTTCAGAAGTTCGTCGCTTACAACTGCTATTTGATGAAGGACAAAGTTTGGTATCTCCAAAAGTATTATCAAATACAGTAAAATTGCGTACAATTGTTGCTCTTAACCCAGAGGATATTTTTCCCATAAAGTCTTTCTTTCATTGTAGGCGTCTGCGCGTACTATGTCCTCTTGGTGGCTGGTATAGATACTTATCACACTTTCCTTCGATTTCTAAGCTGAAGCATCTGAGGTACCTTGACCTCCGTGGGTGTAAATTATCTCATGAGGTGTCTTTAAATCAATCTTACAATTTGCAGACACTTGTACTTCGTGAATGCAAAACGTTCCTAGTTGTTTTCTTAGTAAGATCGGATCTTTGAAGAATTTGAGGCATCTTGATATCTCGGGTTCGGATATTAAATCTATACCCGAAAATATTGGGTTGTTAAAACATCTAAACTGCCTTGATCTCTCATGGACAAGAATCTCCAAGTCACCGGATTCAATCATCCGCATCAGCAGTTTAAGGACGTTGAAGTTCTTATGGTGTGAGAATTTAGATGGCTTACCTAGAGAGCTAGGAGCACTGACACGATTAAGGTGTCTTGATTTGAATGGTACTGAGATCAAAGTATTGCCGGAATCATGCATTAGCAACCTCTGCAATTTGGAGATAGTGCACCTAGCAGATACCTGTGAGTTCCCACAAGAAATTAGGAATTGGCCGAAATTGAGAATTTTTACCCATCGGAGATATGATGATGTAATGCCTAGAGGTATAGAAAGGCTCACTTGCCTTGAAACATTAGATTCTTACATGGTTAGAGAAGAAACCGAGGTCTGTGGAAGTGGCATTGAAGAGTTAGCATTCTTAAACTCCCTTCGGGTGTTAAAGATTAGAAAACTTGAGAATGTTAGAGGTGGAAAAGAAGGTGCAGAAACAGCAAAGTTAAAGGACAACCAACACCTTCGACGTTTACATCTAGAATGGGGTTCCACTGGTGATGATGAAGTGCGAAATAGCAGAGGTGTGAAGGATACTACGGTGTTGGAGGGTCTCCAGCCTCACCTTAATTTGAAGAAATTGAGCATAAAAGGATTCTCAGGTTTAAAGCTTCCAAATTGGATGATGGATTGTTCGTTATCTAATTGCCTTCCGAATTTGGTGGAATTATATTTATACGATTTGTATAATTGTGAGAAGCTTCCAGCGCTAGGTATGCTCCCATTTCTTAGGGTTCTTGGGATTACTGGAATGAAATCAATCAAGTGTCTGGGTGAAGAATTTTACTATCAACAAGAAAACAGAGAAGAGAGTAATAGTAGTAATACTACAGAGAGATCCACATCATTATTCCCTTCGTTAGTTGATATGAAGATCATGAGATTGGAAAACTTAGAAGAATGGGTTGTTCCTCCTCTTCTTTCGTCTTCTTATTCTTGTTGTTTTCCTTCACTTGAGCGTCTAAGTATCTGTCACTGCCAAAGTTTGAAAAACGCACCGATGAGTTGGTTTTCTTCTCTCAGGAGATTGGAATTAGAACATACCAATGATTATGCAGTAAACTCATTATTGAATAGTGGAGGAGGAGAAGGATGTCTGACATCTCTCACATCCATTTACATAGAGAATTATCCGGATCTAATATATTTACCACCACTGGGCGTACTACTCCAACACAATACTCTTCTTCGAGAACTAGATATTAGCTACTGCTCTAATTTTAAAGGTTTTCGTGATGAAGATGAGGATCTAAACAACAACCACAACAACAGTTGTTTTCAAGAGCTGATTTTAACAGGGTGCCCCGTCTTGACGTCTCTACCGGATTTACGATTATGGACTTCTCTCCGTAAATTAACTATCCGCAGATGCGATAAACTGAAAAAGGAGTCAATACCCTATGATCTTAAAAAGTCCCTCCCGTTTCTTAAAGATCTGAGAGTTGATTTCATTCAAAGAGACGAGCTCGGTCGGGATATCTCTGATGAATATGATCTAATTAATTTGATGAAGGAGGAGTACTAGAACTGCTTGCTCCAATTAATTCATCTCTTCCAACACTGCCAATAACAACAGGTCCCTTCTCTTTCTCTGTATTGATATAAATTTCCATCTTGTCTACATAATGCTGCTATGAGATCTTCTGATAAGTTCAGTGTTTCATTTCCAAATTCTGATAAATTGAGATTAAATTCATATTCTCTTCGAATAACGCACGGTTGTATATAAAACAACTTCAAGTACTCTATTTTATTTATGTTGTCTGAACTTGGCATTCAAAAGGGAGGTGTAATTGCCATTGCTGCTCTTAGCAGGTTACCATTATACTAACTTACCTCTTTATTCATCAACTCTCATTTTCAAATTCGTGTTTCCTCGGAATTCGAAATTCCTACACAGAATTGTACATGAAATTGATTTTTGTATTCGCAGTGATTTGTATTGAGAATGGCTGTTGGCGATTTCATTTGTAGGTGCCAGTTCAGCTCCCTTAAACTACCGGTTATGTAACATAAAACCGAAAGCTTCTATATTTGCATACCCAGAACCAATAGCAAGACTCTCCCTCTTTGAATTCATTGTCTCCCTCCTAATAACAATACTCCATCTCCATTTGAGGAGAGGGCGGGAGGAATTAGGTCCAAAATGTTCTAGTATTACAAGCCCCCCTAACAATAACGATTTCAAATTTCAAAGGTACGTATGGGCCAACCCGTTTATGCGTCCTACAATCAAAAATCCTAACCCGGCCTGTCTATCTAACGGGTCTAGTCATAGATGTGAAAAACATGGGCATTTGTCGTTTGGTCACCGTGCACTAGTTCTATATCTACATGCAGGTATTTATATAATTCAATAAAGAATAAAAATTCTACCAAATTAAATTAATGCTTGACATAGCAATTAAAATTCATAATAATTCAATAAAGACATAAAAAGCCAATGTTCAAAGATAATAAAGATATGTCAGGAATATATATCGTTCAGTTTATCTTTTATTCTTTGTTAGAAAAAAAATGTACCACATATAATGGTTTCTAAAAAATATGAGATTTTGTTATGCTTTAGCTTTTATTCTTTGTTAAAATTCTTATGACATAAATGTAGAAGTTTCAAAAGCTTGGAATTGATGCCAATCAAAAGATGATAAATATATACTAGGGATACATATTGTTAAGATTATCTTTTATTCTTTGTTCGGGAAAAAGTGTATCACATGTAATGGTTTCTAAAATATATATGGAATTCTGCTGTGCTTTAGCTTTTGTTCATTATTCAGGTTTTTACGACATGAATATAGAAGTATCAAAAGCTTGCATTTGATGTCAATTAAAAAATGATAAATATATATGTCAAGAGTAGATATCCTCAAGTTTATCTATCTTTTATTCTTTATTCAGAAAAAAGTGCACCACATGTAATGGTTTCTAAAATATATTTGAGATTTTGTTTTGTTTTAGCTTTTATTTTTTGTTCAGGTTCTTACGGTATTACGGTTGTGGTGTTATCTTTTATTTTTGCTATAGTTTTATGTCTCCTCGTCATTTTTGTATTAAGATAGATGCTTTATATTGTACCCAAAAGAAACGCTTTATATTTATCTATAATGTTGATGATAAAGTATATGGAGCTAAAATTTGAAATAAGTACTACTAAAATGCTATCCCAACACGTGGTATGTAATTAGAGCCGAACCAAACCCAACTGTGTATAATATATTGTGTTGTCTTGCTCAGTAGTGCGTGGTTGGAAATTCCCACTTACGTCTAATCTTCAACGACTTATTCACAAACATTATATATGTTTCAGGTTTTTGTACTCCCTCTGTCTAAGTTATATAGACATAAAAGAGGAATATCTCAATTAAGAAAAAAACATAGGATAATTAAACATTTATATTTTTTCTTATATTATCCTTCACCTTTTTGATAAAAATTAAAAACATTAAATTAGTTTTAACGTATGACTACTATCATAAATAAGGATATATATGGAAAAAACTATCTTAAAATTAGAACAATGCCTATTCCTATTTAGATGGACAACCAAAAATTAAAACTATGCCTATATAACTTGGATGAACAGATTATTAAAAAGGACAATAAATATTTCAATCGGTTTCTCTTTCATCCTAACGCCATTGTTGGACCTTGGAATTTTCAGTCGCGTGCAACATTATGATGACGATGCAGAGCAAAAAATAGCGATTTTTCTAGGTAATGTTTTTTTCTTTATTTTGATATGGGGAGGGTTTTTCCATCTATATCTCAGAGATCACATCAAGATTTTAGAGAAGGATCGACTTCAATCAGCACTGGATTTAACATTGGGAAAAAAGATTTTCCTAGATTGAATGCTTCTCATTCGTCGGTACTAGATTCATTAAGAATCTACATTGCTGAACGATTTTGTATTCGATTGAATATTAGAAAAGATTGTTCTTACAGAGACAAAACAGAAGTATATATACTCCAACACTTTATTCTCTCAATACAAGACTCGACTCTCACACACGCTTACATAGCACGCTTATAATACCACTGCTATATATGCTATTACCTTCTCTCAATCTCTAGGTGGCTTGAGAGACAACTTGAGATTGCACACAATACATAAAAAGATAAAGGATAAAGAAACACAGGCCACATTCAGAATTGAATGCAAACTCAACAAAGAGAACTCCAACCTCTAAATAAGTACCAAACCAATTCCAAATCCCACTCTTCACTCTCGGCTCCATCATTCACACAGGCAAGGCATTCAACATGACGCAAGTGAGGACCGTATTGAAGTAAGAATTGAGTCATGAGTATGAATATGAGCAATTTAAGCACTAGATTTGTGCATCAAAAATTTACCAACATTAATCTCAACCTTCTACTGAATCTATTGAGTGGAACAACTTCAATTTATCATCTAACCAACACACTGTGGTAGACTCTAACATGCTCAGACCCATATAACATCAGGAATCAAGAACAATAAATCTTGATTAGGAAATTAGATGAAAAACTAATTATGATGAAGAAACAGATTATGAAGAGGAAATCTTGTTGAGGTAGTGAATCATAAATTAGACACATAAAATAAAATCTAAAGTAAGCAAAAGATCAAACTTGAGATTACCAGCTTTGACCTAGTTTTCTAGATGAATATAAAAAACCAAATTCTAAATCTACGAAGTATGCTTGATTCAATTTGAAAACGTAGCAGTGAAGCATCAGGATCAAATCAAACTCCACACCAAAAAATCACCAATGACAAATCTTCGGACCCCATGAATCTTCAAGAAACCTCCATTAACAACAGGGGTCAAACCTGATGGTGCTTAAATGCATAAAAGAAAACCTAATTCAATGTCAATCATTATTCAAAAGAGTAAACTCGGACGAATCACACCAATAATTTTATTTTTGAGTTGCAACAGTAGCAGAAGAGTTGTTGAAGAGCAACAACTTCAAAGATGAGTTAGAAAATATAATATTGATACAACGTATGCCATACTAGATTCATTAAGAATTTTCATTGCTGAACGATTTTGTATTCGATTGAATATTAGAAAAGATTGTTCTTACAGAGACAGAACAGAGTATATATACTCCAACACTTATTCCAACAGAAGTATCTAGCTAGGATTTATAAGATTTACTGGCTAATTTTGAAGATTTTAGTCTTCCAATACATACAAACCGTATTCCAATAAATGGTTCAAACGAGTGAGTCAAAACCTTATTACAAATTACACATATAGTTTCAGAGAAAATTATAAACAGGAAGGTGAAAGAGATATTGGTTGAAGTGGCTACAAGTTTTGTATCTGTTGAATTTAAATTTCAAACAAAAATCTTGTGACTGATATATAAGATTGGTTTGCACAGGAAGATGCCTCGTATACACTAAACATACTTGTTCAGTATCAAAATAAGAAATATACAGGAAGATGCCTCTTGCAATCTTCCTTCTTTTCTCTCAATCTATATAACTCTTTCTCTAGCTATTACCATTAGTCAATTATTTCCGATATAAAAATAAGAGTTCGAGGATGAATTGTCAACTTTGGTTATCCTCGATTCGCAAAAAAGACTATTTGTATCCGGGAGCTATTTGCGATGAATCCTATCAACAACTCAGAAGAGTATGAGTAACTAACCGCTTTAAGGACAGTGTCTCAAGCCATTACTACTGTTATTTACATTTCGTTCTTGCAGGGATTTTATATTACACCTATTTCTAAATAGTGGTTTGTAATACTAGTTGATTTTTGTTAACAATGACTTGAAGCTCAATCTTGTAGGACTAGGGTGTAGTGTAGGGAGTATGCTAGGCGGAAAAGAGATACTATCGTTTAAGAATATTCCGTTTTTATGTCGATTCCAAATTAAAATTTTAGAAAGTGCCTTTTTTATAAATACCGTTTAAGAATATTTCATTTTCATGTCCATGATAAATTAGAATTTTAAAAAGTGCAAGGATTCGAACCCATCTGGTACAGAAGTTCCTATCTCAATGGGAAATGCCCTACCTTTGAGTGCGGTTTGAACCATTGATTTACGTAATTAGAAGTAACCAATTAGGTTTACGACGAAACCTAGAAATCAATCACTGATCCAATTTGAGTACCTCTACGGGATAGACCTCAACAGAAAACTGAAGAGTAACGGCAGCAAGTGATTGAGTTCAGTAGTTCCTCATATAAAATTATTGACTCTAGAGATATGGTAATATGGAGAAGACAAAATTGTTTGAAGCACCGACAGAACCGGAAGCGCCCTTAGTTAGTAAGCGATTTAACCACTGTGTCACTCCAGTTTTTAGATAATATTATTTTTATCCTACTAAAAAATTATTATCACTTTTTTATTTTAATCTGTACTCAGATTTTTTTAGATCATACTACCTCATCCAAAAAATAAAAAATTATTATTAATATTAAATTAATATTACATCTCCTAATTTGAATTCCTAATTTCAGATTCACTTTAAGAATTAATTAAATATCAACATAAATTATAATAAAAATGACAGAATTTTAGATTCATGATTCGGATTCAATCTTTAAAATAGGAAAATGGATAGCATCACGATTTACGACTTTACAACCTTAGATTAAGATTTTTCATTACGGTAAATTTGTAATTCATATTACCCTCGTAGTGAAAAATAGAAAAATAAAATAAAATAAAGATTTGTCAAACTTAGACTTTCATAGTCAACTGTATGCCCATGTATTATCATTTAATATTTAAAATGTTAGATATAAAAAATTAGAAATGATCATTTGCTGTGTACCATTTGTTAAATAGTCTAAACTTTTTTTCTATATATATCATAGTTCCTCATTTTGTTAAGGCCATCAAATTTTTTTCACTCTCTTTTCTTTCTTCATTCACTTAATAGTAAGTGATACAACTTTCTTTCAATTCATATTCACAAGTTTCTTCTCAACTATGTCGTCCTGGTATCAAGATCCTCAGTTGTTTATGTGTAATGCCAGCCATAGAGCGTCGGATGGTTTTAATGTATACAGGTGTTCAAAAGAACTTAGTGGACCTATTCATGTATCAAATTTGAAACGCATCTGTTCGGGCATTAAGAAAGATAGGGCTTTTGACGCTTTACTTGCTTATCTCGTTAATTTTTATATTCGTTCTGGTTACAAAATATGGAGGATTGTGAACTGTCAAGGTTTGGCAATCATCTGGGACCAATCTACCTGCGGTGAAATCATCTGTTCCTGGTCACGTGAACCACTAGACTCACCTTATTATAATCTTCCAGGTATTACTCCTCCGGTTGATGATGAGAAAGAAGCTCTTAAGAAAAGAGTTTCAGATTTAGAGAAACAAGTTTCTCAACTGACATCAAAACTCAAAGAGTGTTGTGGATCAGCTGATGAAGAACCATGGAAGATTGGTATGAGTACTGTTCCTAAGAATTGGGTTCGTTATGAGGATCTTGATACTGTAAAGATTCCCAGGAATACTTCATTGAAAATTATCAAAGCACCAGGTGCACTGAAATTTGGTGAAGATAATACAACGAATGTTCGAGTGAGCCATTTTCATGGAGGAGTATATCTAGCGGCTGTGAACATTGAAGAGTTGATCCCTGATAAAGATAAAGCAAGATTCGATCCAGATATCTGGGGTTCGTATGATGATGCAGCAGGAAAATCTTATGCAGCCCGAAAACTGTTTAAGTCGGAGATGTAGATTGAGGCATACAAGGCATGTTAATCCGTCTTCTGATCAGTGGGTTGAAGCCACCATCTTGGTGTTCTAAGTTATAAACTTTCAATGTTTATTTACGTCGGCTTGTATTTTTTTCTGTTGGGTTTGTGTTTGATTTTGTGTATGTTTTTCATTTAGAGTGGTAATTAAGAGATTGTATAAGCTCTTATGTTTTTCTTTTGTATCCTTTTTCATAAGGTGCCTG
This sequence comes from Papaver californicum, assembly GCA_023531435.1. Classification (NCBI taxonomy): domain Eukaryota; kingdom Viridiplantae; phylum Streptophyta; class Magnoliopsida; order Ranunculales; family Papaveraceae; genus Papaver; species Papaver californicum. The sequence continues at coordinate 26,221 of JAJJMC010010048.1, forward strand.
GAGCGCAAGCTGATTCCCCACGTCTAGTAATGGAGTTTGTTGAATTAAGAAAAATAAATCACTACTGTATCGCTTTAACTATATATATATTGTTGTTCTGAATGGAATTGTTCATATCTGATTCTCAAAATTTTATTGCTGGTAATTTGTCTCAGGTCGTCATATTATTTGCATCACCAACTACTTAAACTGAATCTCTTCTCTCTCTTTAGTTCCAATGAATGTAACCTTCATCAACCTACCAACCTACCGCGCGAGGGTGAACAACTCCTCGAGGGTATATGTATAAGCCCCTTGTTTGATTTTGTTGATAAAAATTGATATTGTGTTTCAATTTGTGTCTGGGGCATTGATTCTGAACAAAAATGTCTTCTTTTTGCGTTGAACTGATTTTGAAGGTTGAGAAGTGAGGCATTGTTTTTGAATATTTTGCACCCAATTCACAGTGCCACTGCTTCTGCCTGTCTCTAAGCTTCCTTCTGAGTCTGACAGTTAGTCTAATTAGTGAATTTTTTTAAGTAAGTTTTGTGAATAAGAAAAAAAAACATGATGGATTTATAATTTTATACAGCCCATCTTGATCAATCACATTGATCTGGAAGGCCGTAGGATTCTCATACTAATAAAACGGAGTTTAGGCCAGAACAACCGCAGAAACGGCGTACATACTACAGAGATTAGATTTGGTTACTCCATGATAACATAAGTATACTTTACATTCGCATCCGTAGTGCACAGTGCTTGGAAGGATATGTTGATGAAATATCTTCATAACAGGTAGAGTGAGTTTAAGAAATTAGGATCCACGCAATTGTCCCGAGTTGCCATGGTATCAGTCTAAAGAGTTTTTGAGCTGGTGTATCTGGTGTACTCAAAAGTAAATATATTTTGTCAATGCTGTGAAGCCGTCTGTATGGCCGTTTCCATATTCGCGTCACCAACTAAATTAAGACCCTTTTTTGCTATATGTGCGGCATTTTTTCCAGTGATTACATACTGACACATTTGAACAGAGGTTAGTTTATATAAGATGCCAATCTCTAAGCTAGTTAAAATCATATGCAAATAAGTAGAGCCATACGTACATCATCGATATATATATGTGTAAACACTCATAAAAGTTTCTTCCCATCTAATTGCCAAGACAAAAGAGTCTTGTCTATTGTGTAATAATGCACTGCCAGATAGCAGTTAAGATTGGGTAATTTATGTGTGCCGAACATCCAAGCGCCATGGATGACTTAAAACTAATCATGATCTATATTAGACTATTAGTTTATGCTGTAATTGCCTTTCTATCGTTTCTTTAGATCTGTAGGCAGTTATGTAATGGTGCTCCTATCCTCCCCCAAGTGATACTGGCAACGGCTGAAGTCATTTGAAGTTCGAGGAGCATCAAGATCGACTTCCGATATTATCATAAGATTTTTCTTTTACTAGAAGAGAGATTTTATTAAGATTTAAGAAAAGATAATTTGCAAAATATACAAAATCTACCGGTGGTAGAAAGCAGACATAAAATTAAGCAAAGGTAAAGTCCCAATTGAAAAATTAGCTCGAAACGTATTAACAAGTATTCTATGTCCAAAGAAGCTGCCCACGCAATAACTAAGGACTCAGCCTCGATACCCAGAATTAAGTAACCAAAATTGCATGCCAGAACTTGAAGGTGATTCAAATGCCATCACTTAGTCATAAAAAGATTAAGGAAAAGATCATGTCCAGTTGGAGGAAGTGAGCTTGGACCACACTCTCTTTGCCACTTTGCAATGCCAGATAATATGGTCCGGAGTTTCATGGGGATCTCCCCCAACACAATCTTATACCTACTTTAAGAAGGCAGAGAGATGATCAGTGCACCATCTTTTAATTTTAACTTAGAGCCCATCTGGACAGTTTGACGGACTGACCAAAAAAATTAAGGTCGTCGGATAGATTCCAAAAAAAAAGAAGGTTGTATGAAGAATTTCCGTGGAAACTTTAATCATTGTCGTCGAATATTAAGAACGTTTATATTTATTGCTAATTTCTGGCTGAAACTAACCGTCGTAAAAATTTAGTAATAAAACTGCTCCTACCAACTTGGATTAGGTAATTTTCGTTCCAAAAATCCTGTTACAAAACAACTGTCGCTGAAAATATTTGGAACAGAGAGTCAAAATGGTGACAAAAAAACAGAAAATAGTACTTGAAAATCTATGTTACTTTGGTGATATATGAATATAGGAAAAAACAAAATTCAGAAAACAGTACTTGGAATTCTATGTTTGTACATTAAAGTGTAAAAACATACCATTATCATTTTTACAAACAATTCTTGGTCTCACCAAACAAAGGAAACTTGCCCCCCTCTAAACTGTATCACTTATTTTCTTCTTATAAGGCACTAGATGATGAAGATTTTTAAGCATAACAAAGAGAAGAAAAGAACCTTAATTAAGTTGGATCTCATCAAGAATTCTTAAGTTGTTCAATATTTTTTTTTGGTTGCAACTCCAACACCTCTAATTGTAATCTTGCACGCGACTAAAAAGGCAAGGTCCAATGATGGCACTAGGATGGAAGAGAAAACGATTGAAATATTTTTTCTCCTTTTCAACACAGTTAAACACGAAACGCATCTGTTTGTGAAGATTATGTTGGAGAAAATGAGTTTATTAAATTGTTTTATGATCTTGGTATGATTTGATCTAATGAACAAAGAACATCCAAATTCGTGAGAGGAGTAAAGAGCAAATACCGAGAGCAAATACCTAAAGAGTTTGATATTCTAGGTGTTCAAGCGTAGTAGAAGGATAAAATATGGTCAAGCACAAGAGTGATCCACGCTTGACCTTGGACGTAGGTGTAGAACACGCCTGTTGTTTGGACGGACGCTAAATGAACGTTTGGTTTTGGTGGTTGTGAAATGAACGCATGATGAGAAACGTTCTCATTAGATTAATAATTCGATTGATATCGGACGTACGGTTAAAAGATCGTCCATCTGAGAGGCGTGTGTATTGCTAAAACTATACGCCCATTAACAGGCTTATTTACTGATATACGCTTATGTATTTCGTCGCACATACGACTGGGGCATATACATCTGGTGGGTGGGACGGAAACTTATCCATACGCCCGTTAACAGGCGCAGCTACACACATACACCTGGTAATTGTAGTTGTATCTTGTTTTATTTCTAACAAGGTTTAAACTTCCATGTTTTAGAATTATGCAATAGTAAAATTAGTATTGGAACTGATCAAAACAAAAAAAAGAAGAAGTTAGTATTGGAAATAAAATTTGGTGTCTAAAACAATATGGAATCACTTTCTAGCTTAATGGATGCTGATACTTTATTTCTTTAATCAATATTAATGCTCAAATAATGTAAATAACCAACGCCCCCACACAAACGGACACTTGACCTACGCCCCAAACAGGCGTACATATGAACAACTCTAGTTGCGCGTACATATTGAATACGTCTAATGGAGGGGACTCTATTCTTACTCCCAGCACATCGTGTGCGTTCCATCGAATACGCCTGACGAGACGTCCACTAAACATACTGTTTGTGCCAAATATCTCTTCAACACAAAACAACCAAAATCATCAAAAATCAACCAAAGAAGAGAAGAAATTGAACACATCATTTAATGTGGTTCCAAAATCAGTAAACTCCATTAGAGTTTTTCTGTTTACATA
>JAJJMC010010050.1:0-31100 GCA_023531435.1 Papaver californicum
GGGTGGGTGGGTGGGGGTGGGGGCGCACTGAAGTGCGTTTTATATGATCATGGAAAAAGTAAAATATTTGAGTGGATCCATTTCGGGTACGTGGAATCTAAAAAAAAATTAAAGGAAAAAATATGGAGCCTTCCTCCTCCCTTGTAGAACAAGAAAGTTGGTAAAGAGATCCAATCGTCAAAATCAATAAAAAGGCCAACATGAACCAAGATTCAGAGGGATCAATCTTGTTGGGAGAGAACAAGGAATGGGGTTGACTATTTGTATAGAGAAGAGGCCTTATCAAGATAACTGAGGCCCCGTATCCCCGTCTAGGGGTATTTTAGTGATAGGTTCTATAGGAACTGGACAATCCTATTTGGTCAAATACCCAGCGACAAACTTACCCGTTAGGGTGAGGAACTCGATGTAAGCAGAGAGGAAGTAAGCATCCCTAGCCTCTTTTTGACCGATCATTCCACTGGAATCTCGCATTCACGCCCCCGTTTGACTTCCGCTCGAGGATGTAGTTGTAGATACGTTAGGGTCTTCTTTTTTATTCACTTAATTGTCAATAATGGAACTTTTCATAGCACCCGAAGAATGAGTCATTTCCGAACTAGAAACAACCCTATGATAAAAGAGGAATCTAGTTTCTAATACCTTGAAATTAGATATCGTCGAAAAGGCCCTTTAACCTACGTCACCAGGTATTAACAACTTTATTAGGGAATTTTCCATCTTAGTAAGAGCTTTCCAGGCACCGTGTCTTGAGCCTTGGGTGTCGCTATTAATTGGTTGGATACCCAAGAACCATAATCTTTCCTAGTAACTTCTTCTAAAACAATAGGTACCGAAACAGTGCTTTACCCCTAGATGTCTAGTCGACTGCTTGCTCCTCAACGTATTTCGAGGTGAACCAGCTAGCTCTGGGTTCGAGTGGAATTTCACCCCTAACCACTACTCATCCGATGATTCTTCAACATCAGTCGGATCAAGTCACAATGCTACTCTGTATGAGGACCTCCTTCCCTTCCGCTACTCTCCGTTCACACGGTTCTCAAAGCGGAGAACCCCTTGAGGGCTCGGGAAGATGTAGTCGTTCCTTCTTCAATTAAGTCAACACTTCTCGTTTGTCAACCGATCATGGGCTCCTGAAGTCAGGATCAGACGGTTATAATATGCTGGTATCTCGGCTCTGAGCTTATAGTTCTAACAAAATTCCAATCACGTATCACTCACGTCATACATGCAAAATCCTTGATTTCATGCTGATACCTTAAGAAAGACTGGACCTGAGTTCATCACGTTCAAGATAAGGATCCGCCAAACAAAAGGGTTCCGGAATAATAGCTCATTGTGTCTTCGGCAAATGTAGAATCTCGAAATACTGCAGCAGCACCAACTATGAGAAATCCACCAATCCACATGTGATGTGTGAACAACGAAAGTACTGTACCATAGTCAGTAGCGAAAGGAAGTGCTTGTCGATCTAAGTAAAGTAAGAAATAAATTACCATCCATAGAGGCAAGAAATGCATGATCCATTAAGCTGGTAAGCACTATAGTATAGAAGGACTGATACTGATCAGAGATCTTGCTCGGGGAGGCCAGTTGTTGGGCTCCGGATAAGTCATTCTCCCCCAAGATGGTGAATCTAACTCTTATTCTTTGATCCGTTAAGCAAGAGCCCTTCCACACGGGACTCCTGGATCACTATGGCCAACTTTCTTCTCTGTTCGGGAGCATAACCATTTTTCTGGGCTACTGGATCCAAAGTTTTTAGTTCTATGAAGCTGCTTCTTTATGAATCCAATGAATAATTAAATTTTGGGGGTTTTTATATTAGTTTGGTGATTACTCTTATGGACCGGTGAAATAACTATGTCAGGTTCGGTTCTTCTTAGTTGGGTTGGTCATTTACTGTGGGTCATTCTTGTTTAAGGATTCATCGAGTAGAATCCTATTTTCACCACCTATAGAGTAAGTTTAAAACATAGTAGCGTAAAACAACAATTGGAAAAGAAAAGAACCACCACTAATTGAAGAGATACAACTGCAACTAACAAAGAAACAAGAACTATAACAAGAGAGAGCGAATCCAGAAAGATTGCCTCAGTTCAGATTGTTCTCTACAACAAAAGTTCTCGAGCGCTAGTGGCTCACGCAAGTAGGGTGGTTCAATAAAGCAGTTGGTTCATTCAGTTGGCGGAGAGTCCCGATCTAACTTATCTAGTCATTTTCTTTCAATAAGATCCCGTTCAAGATCTAGATTGAAGTGCATACCGATAAATCTAGGATGCTCTCTCCTCAACTCAAGTTTCAGCTTGTGACACACCGAACCAAGTCAATACCCCTATTGGAAATGATTGAATTGATCAGATCGCTTCAATCGTCTCGTCCATCTTTCTATATTCAGTTATCTAATAGATGTTCCATCTCCAATTAATTTCATCCCTTCTAACATGACAGGTGAGTTCGGAGGTACGTGTTTCCTCCAACCCCACTCTGTTGCAGGCGAAACTTTATAGTCGAATACCTGTCGAGTGTTGGTCATTTTGTGACCATCAGAGCGGCTTTCACAAATATGGATAATGTGAATCATACCTTTCCATTGACCTTTAATTGCTGGATCATTTTGTCATCATCTAATTGTTCTCGAATGGGTCCATTCAACAATGTTAAATATAATGACAGTGTGACAAAAGAATCACAAGGGAATCGAAAACCCAGATTTGTTTTATCAGGTATCAAACGGGTCATAGGTTCAAATCCTACAGAGCGTGATTTTGTTCTCGAATTAGATCCAAAGTTCCAATCCATACGCTAGAAGATTCACCTAAATATGAGGCCCCCTTTCCTTCTAGAAAAGATACTAATCATAGTGAAAATGAAATTTCTACTATAACTGCAAGCCCCTCAAAAATCTTTTGATATGAATGAATCAATATTAAATAAAGAAAACAGATCTTTTATCAACCTAAACATAGTATCTGAAAGTAAGGCCGTGGAACGCTAATTCGAGCAAGACTCTAAAAATAAGAAAATATGCTTGTACAAATTATTGAATCGGGTTGTACTCGTAGTTGGCAGCCTTTCAATGAGCAAAGAACTTTAGTAAATGATGTCATGGATTCAGAAGCATCAAACCTCTCATTTTCGGAAGAATCAAAACACATCGAAATGGTACCAGCCGTATTTAATAATAGAAGGATTTGACATAAATATATAAAATTATCCCTCCTAAAAAGATTATTCCGGAAAACATGACTGAATTGGTCCTAGTTACTCTTCGGGACGGAGTGGAAGAATAGAGGAGATAAAACGACGCACTATAGGGAATTCTACATGTTCTCTCAGTTCAAGTGCTCTTAAGATCAAGCATTTATTTCTATACAAGTTCCTTCCCGCTACGAACTAGATACAAAATAGCATACCCAAATTATAAGAAATCCCATAGAAGCTACGATTGCGGAATTGGTGCCTTTTAAATTTTTGTTGGTTCTACATAATTTTGGATTTGAAGAGATCAAGATGAACAAAGTCGTGAGAGAAAAGAAATATCAAAGCCTACGCGGATCTATTTATTCCTTAACGGATTTATGATGCTTCTCCCCGCTCTATTCTCGAGGTCTTCCAACACTTCTATGAATGCTGGTCTAGTTCCGTCCTCCCTTAGGATAGTACTGGTCCCCCTGGTTTTAAGTAGCAAAAGTTATATTTCCTTTTGTGGGTTTTGACTCCCTTAGAAAGGTTGGTCAAACAGGATCACTAGGTGGAATGTTGTCGTTCCAAGGTAGAATTATCCTCCTCAAATATGTGATTGCAAGGTATGTTATCCATACTATGGCTGTGTATAGGCGACCCCTAGATCGCTTACCAGCCGGGGAGATAAAATAATTATTCTTAGCTAGCTTTCTTTAACATGTTAAGCTCTTTATCAAAATGATTATTTGATCCATATTGATGCGATGCGGCCAGATGAAGAACACTGGCAACGAAATATTCAATTTCTTATTTTATTCTGTTCAACTCTATGTACTCCTCTATTTGTAGAGTACATTGAATGTACAGAAATGGCTATAACAGAGTTTCTCTTATTCGTATTAAAAACTACTCTAGAAGGAATGTTTTTATGTAGTCCAAATACTTTTTGCATCTGGTGAGATCTAGAAAGTTTCCTGGCTTTCTTTTCCCACGAATAAATATTGAAAAAGGGAAATTCTTACCGAAACTGAAATTAATATTTACAAGGTTTGTGATAGGAATCAGTTTCTGACGCGAGAGTGTAATAAGCACGTCCTTAAGTCAGACTGACATATTATACACTAATCGATCCGTTCTAAGTTGGAGTGCGAGATGTTGGAACTTATTTGAAAGTGAAAACGCCAGTTTATCTAAGTAAACCTCTAACCTCTGAGCTAAGCGGGCTTACATAACAAAAATTGTGTTGCGCATAAGAATTCAATCCTCATTTTGGTCAACCCGACGGTGGAAGCATTTACTCGAGGGGGTGCTCTCGGACCAGTGAATATTGCCTATTCTGGTGTTTAATGGAACCTTTAAGAACCAAAGTCGTAAATAAGTTGGTGTATCAATCCTATCTTTTTTCGTTGACGTACTGGAAAATTCTAACCCAGTTGGAACTGCAAGCTTGTCAGAGTAGGGGGAAAGTACAACCAATTCTCTCTCTTTATTCTATATATCGCAAAGTTCAACTGCAGCTAAGTTGGACAATAAGATATGACCGAGTCAAAGGCTCATTAAAAGAGGAGGTCATCTTAAGATCTTAGAGCCTTTCAGTGGCTTTCTGCACAAGAACTACCTTTTCAGTAACGAAGTAGCTTGACCATAGGTAGGGACTCACTCAACCATAGGAGAGGGAGAGGCTCAAAGAGACTCGACTATATGCGAGAGGGATGAAATCACTCGATTGAAAGGAAAGGCCATTTATGGACTCGAACAGCGGTAGAGGGAAATACCATTTCTCCCAAAACATCTATGAAGGAGTGAAGTGGAATGATTGGAATGATCTTGTGACTGATTCCACGGTATAAAATGACCTCGGTTCCATTAGCTACTAGGAAACGAAACTTGTGCGGTTAGTCATCTTTAGGGCCTCTTCGCGAATGCAGGATCTCCCTATCCCTCCAAGATTACGCAGCATAGTGCAGAAGAAAGTCTTTCATCAGGTGGATCAGAACTACCTAGTCCATTTGGTAGGTCAGTTTATGGCACCGTAATGGAATCATTACTAACGGCACGCTGCTCGCCTCAATGTGAAAAGATGGTGCAAGCCTTGTTATGCCGAAACCTCCTCTCAGGCCTCCCCAATCGATTCTACCATAGAGGCTAAGTAGACAATAACCCCCCCCTGCGGCGACGCCCGCACATAGCTTACGATGAATTAAATCTATAAAGTGAAGGCCCTATTTATGGAGGGAAATGCCTTTGAGATGGAGCAGTCGGGAAATTTGTAAGTTAAGTGCTATCCTAGACCCACCAAGAAATGTTACATAAACTATGACATATTCCTCAGATAGAATCGCGAAATCCATTTTAGTAGAGTGTATGAAGTAGATGGTCCGAGGTAGAGCACTCATTGGGATAGGGTCTCAGCTAAAACGAGAAATGCTATGCTTCTGTCTTCCATTGTGAGTTGTTCCAAGTAATCACAATCAAAGCGGTAGATGGATATTCAAATAAAGGGGAGCACCTTGCAACATTTCATGAATAAGTGAAAAAACATCTTCCCGCTTAAGCTAATTAGAAGATTCCTGGCACATAGGGCCAATTGTGACCCTCACTTTCTTTTGCTTACTTACTTTGCCTATTTATTAGTAAAACAACGTCTTCCTTCCGATAAACAATGGTTTCCCACCATGACGTAATATCCCTCTCCAGTAAGTCGAGCGGCTTCGCACCTAGGGACTACCGAAACAGTTCCCATCAAGGTTCATAAATAAGCAAGTCAATGAATTTTTAGGTCCACGGATTTATTAACATAAATTTCATAAAAACCAAATTCCATACATAACCGAAGAATGGAAATGATTCTTCAAGAGTCTCCGGTCCGAAGGAACTGTCTTTTATAAAAAAAAAAGGAGAATGAAAGCTATTTCTTGTTCGGAAAGGAAGAGACTCGACTGAATGGAAGAGGAGTGGAGATAAAGAGAAAGCGGGTCGCACACCGTTGGAACCTTTGCTACGCCCATTTGCATGCACTTTCTATCAAACTGAAATAAGAGCATTTTCTTAGAGAAGAAAGATGACCTCTTGCAAGACTCTATCTATATCTAATTCAAGCGAGAGCCGCTCGATAGTTGGCACGGTATAGTGGTACGTAGTGGTGAGCAACTTTTTTTTTATAAAGCAGTTGGTTAACTTTAGAATGAAAAGATAGGAAAAAAACAAAAGCTCGTGCTTTCTACGATCCTTGTTTCCCGGGATTTGCCACTGAAAAGGTTTCGCATTGATAAACTTTAATAAAAGAATCAAACACATGTGATAAATAAGTGAATACTAAAGATTCGGCCTAAATTTTCTTTTACATAATTTTTTTTTGTGAATCTATTCCAAGTTGAAGGAAGAATCGAATATTCAGGACCGGACACATGGCTTCTAACCCCCTTGTTTTCCTTAGTTAGGGTTTTGAAGAGTAAAAGGCAACGATCATACTGAGTTTTGCGAGTTGTTGTAACCACTGCTAGATGTAATATCAAGAGCCTAACGAGAATGAATAGATAATGAATATGAATAGAGAAAAAATAAATACTGAAGATAATGGTATTCTATCATTGAGTTACACTCCAACCAAATATCCTATAATCACAAGCTTGAGATAGCTCGATTACGAACCAACATCCATGATACGGACACCAAAATCAGAATAAGAAAGAAAAAGATATCGTGATGTGATGTCAAAGCTGTCCGAATCAGGGTGTGTTATGTGACCGCTATGTTGCTTGAGATTCTTCCTGCAGATGCAAGAGAGGGGCCTCGTGTTTAGGTGAATCTTCTATCTGATGGATTGGAACTCCCTAGCAGCATCGGGGCTCCATGGGAAGAAAAATGGATGCGATAAGTACAGGGGACCCTAATATATAAATCTATAAGTCAAATAACTTTTCCCGACTGCTTTAATAACTTGGATTTTCTATTGACATGTAGTAGAAAAGCCTTTCTGACGGCAATCGCTAGCTAGCCTAAGGCTGAGAATACTCCATTTTGTCTTATTTTTTGTTCTTTGTTGGACTGAAAATATTGGAATGACGTTTCGAGCCCGTCCTTGGATTCTATGCTCACTTCGGTTTACGAAGGTGACTTGAAAATCAGGCGCATGTCTCAGCAACACAAAATGAGGGTTTCGCTCGGTGATCAGATGAGGGCTCCAAAAGGAGGATCTCAGTTTGAGTGACTACTTGACCCGTCCTTCTCCTACTCATCTCCTTCTTCTACTTTCCAACTACCAAGCTCTTTAGATCATACTATTTAATTTTGAATCTCTTCACTATGATTTGCTTCGAATGATTCATTTTGATCCTTAATATCTCGCTTTTTTCGGCTCATTAAGATAGGGGAAGGAAAAAGAGAGATTTTCGTCGTTTGTGGATTACTCATATCAATATGCTTGCAAGAAGAGAGCGGATCTCCTTAGGAGTAGATGCACATGTGGGTCGAGTGAGGGGGCAAGGAAGGTGAGAATGACCCTTAGGAAGTGTGACCGATATGCTGCGGATGTACCATAATAACCAGAGGCAGCAAGGACACTCTAATCCGATTAGTTAGGTGGATGAGACTAAAACCCTTTAGCTTGCTTTGGGTTTAGTCAACACTCTCACGAAAGTAAGTTACTTCACTAAATGTGAAAACGAAAGACTAGCGGGGAACCCTCAAAAGTTCGAACAATATGATATCTCACACCGGGTAAATCCTTAACCCTTCCTCCTCTTACTAAGACTACTTTTCGCTTTGATATAGGCTGACTAAAAAGGCTTTTGCTTCAGTGGAGATATGCACCTTTCATTTATCAAATATCATGGACATGGTCTAATCATGAAGGTAGTATTTTATCATGGTGTTTCTTTTTTTTTAGTGGACTGTTATCTCAGTTCAGTCTTCTATTAATACAAAAAGAACATGTGATAAAGGATCACCATTGGTAAACATGTGAATCCTTTTTAACCAGCATATCAAAGAGGGGCCGATCCGAGAAACGAAAGAAGACTTCCATCTCAAAGCTTAGCTCAGATGTAGCTCGCTTATCTTTGGAAATCAATAGTCAATATTGTTACGAACTATCTAAATCAATAGATAACGTTCTTAGCACTCTAACCTTTCTTGGAAGCCAGTCCGCTATAATAATAAGTTTTTCGAAGTAACTGTAATTGAATCGGCTGGTCTTGAATCAGCTGCTAGAGAATAGTTGGACCCTCATGTCGATCTGAACGAATCGGAAGCGAAGCGCTCAGGCAATTAAAGGGTAGAATGGGTTGACTTGGGCAGTTTGATGGTAGGTCGATTAGAAAGCACCCTATGATGGAGTAGCATGCCATAAGTAACTCGACTAACTAAGTTATAGTCTTGGGATTAATTTGTGTAATCCAATCCACTAGAATCTCGAGCTATTGAGCTAAAAAATTCTTAATAGTTGGTACCAAAAATAAAAGAAGGAAGATCAGCTCCTAGCTATCTCTTTAGCTGATGAGTTGAAAACAAAGTGGCGAACGGGTGTGTAACGCGTGGGAATCCGCCAAAGAGTTCGGGCTAAATCCTGAATCAAGCTAGAAAGCGCTCTTTGATGAGCTCGTTTTGGCGAAAACTACCCCACTCATCTCTGATTGTCAAAAATTGTAAAACAATAAGGATCGTCGGTACTACGTCTTGAAACCCCTATCAGGCAGTGTACATGAACATAAATAAGAGTTACATCCTTCTTTTCCGTTCAAAATTGAAGAAAGATTTTATACAGTGGACCAAAACTCAAAAAAATTGACAGGGGCCTGCACAAGCGGTGGAACATGTGGTTTATTTCGATACAATGTGCAAAACCTTTTTTACCCGGTCCTGCAATAGATCAAGAGCTAGAGGTATTTCCCAGATAGAATGGTTTTCTCAGGCGATTCGCCGGCCATCCAAAGCCTGGTAAAAAAAAGAACCTATGAAATGCTCGTCGTTGGGATATAGTCCAGCGCCTTTCCATGGAGCAATTCTTAGATAACAAGCACTAGCTCCCGGTGCAAATTCATAAAAGGTTATCATAAAGAGGATCGAAGAGAATGAAACGCACATGGTGGTCATTATAGCGGTACCTTCTGATCCTAGAAAACCCTACATTACTGGCCGACTCTTCTAGACCACTCTTTTTTATCTCGGGAGCAACCCTAAATTTACCTCGAATGCACTGAATAACTTTCACCTATATGCCCGAGAAAAGGGCCCCCTAACCCACCTCGAGAAAAGGAAAACTCTACAAGGAAGGGAGAGGGCTTGTTAAGGAAGGTGGCAAGGGCCGACGCTCACCCAGTTTTCTGGTCCCCCGGTGAAGAGGGGTGCTGAAAAACATTAGCGCTCGTGTAACGAGTTACTCTACCAACTGAGATATAGCCCTTGTGATAGATAGTTTAACAAGTGTGATATATTTGCATGGTGGTTCAATGCTGTGTATGGCCCTAATTTTCCTATTACAAGACCTTCTTTATGGGCTCCGGAAGCTCAAAGGAAATGGATCAATGAGTCTATCTTTTTGAAGACCATGGACCTTTATGAGCCTCTAAAATATCTTTCACCCGAACAAGGTTACCTTCTCCTTTATTATACCATGAGAAATGATCCATTCATAAATGATCAATCCATAAACGAATGGATGCTTTCTTCTTATTCCTAAGGGTCGATCAAAAGAGAATTAGCAGGCAAGCCAATTCAACTACCGAGCATGGGAAAGAATATGAGAAGTATATACATCAGCTAGAGTGTAATGTATGACCAAAAATCAGATAATGACAGAGCGTTGATATTGAGCAAAAGTAGGAAATGCCATTATATCTCCGCTAGTATATCTCCTAACGCCCTTCTTTGAGTGAACTGACAGGGACTAGTGTTTTTACAAGAAATCTTTAGCCATCCTTCCTGCAAGAGGTCTGAGGAAGGATCCCTAGCCTATGTCCGGCCGATCATTCCGCTGGCTTATGTTTAATCCTTCCCTTTTCTACCAGAAATCATATAGGAACTTGTTGTGGGTGGATTTTTTGGAATGTTTGCATTTTTCCTAAAAAATATTACATTGAATTGACTCCTTACAATCTCGAGCGGGTGAGACTATCTAAAAGGCATTCTTTGAATGATTCTCCTTGAAGTTTGACGACCCCTTAGTTGGAGTGTGTTAGCCCTGCTTTTGCTGGTTGACATGCCACCAAGCCATTATTTAGTAATATAATAACACCGACCCCTTATTGCAGCCGATGTTACTGAAACATAGCTTGTTATCTTTGGAATGATTATAGAATTGAGAAGAACGAGAAATGCAAGGATTTCTTTATTGCGACACTTTAGTCAATGCCTGGAATCAAAGAATGAATGGCAATCGTCGCACATCATTAATGTGACTGACAACCAGCCGTTTGATTCTTTGTTTTCTCAAACTTCAAGGGGAATCGTTCAAAGAATGCCTTTTAGATAGTCTCACCCAGACCCCTATAATAATGGTAGAGTTAGGGCTGGCCCATGAATTTACCGGTGGTATGGTTGGTCGAAGCTCCGAGAACTGCACAATCCTTGAAGAATAAAGGCGCATGATCCGTTATATTAAAGTAAAGGCATACTTATACTTGTCGTGGATTGGTATGAATTTCTTACAAATGTAATTTTCTCAGAAAAGCTTCCTTGACCAATTGGGTAGATCAAGAAAACTGCGGTAGCAACTGCAAAAGTTCTCCGTAAAGGCTACTTTTTTATACTTTACTCACTCCTTATTTGGTGTTTGTTTGTCTTTGACTCCGCCATAATAAATAGTTTTTTCGAAGTAGATGCAATTGAATCGGCTGGTCTTGAATTACTTTCTTATTCAAGATTAAAGCATCCCTTGGCTCAGACTCGTTTGGCACCTCGATGTCGACTCATCATATCCCGTGGTTGAAGAAGGTCCCAAGGGTTTGGACAGGAGCCAAGACCTTTGATATTGGTCTAAAAATCGCTGCAACCAATGTCCCAAAAGTCCATATTGAAGCCTCAACCCCGCACTCTTCCTCTCCCTTGGGTCCTCTCTACTCTAATAGTTGGTGCAGCAAAGATAAAGAGATAGCTAGGAGATGATCTTCATTTTAATGGGAACTTGATGAGTCGATCCGACTACATGTCTTCAGAAGAAGGAAGAAATAGCAACTTTTTCTTTTGTAACTCTTCTATCGAAAGAACTTGACTATGCGCTGTCCCCCTTGACCAACCGGGGATGTGTAAGAAGTGTAACAACTCTGCACTAAACCAAGTTGGTGAGATCCATTTAGTAAGTAAAGAATATCCTAGTACGCAGCTGTACCGCTTGCAATTTTGTCTTTCTCTACCCGCTTCTATACCACTCATATTAAGAAGGGCCACATAGAACTTCTGATTGATCATCTTATAAGGCGGTTGATCTCCGTGAAGTAGACACACATTAGAATTCCCTTCGAGGGTATCAGACCCTACTTCGGTTTTAGATCCATATTTGAAAAAGAAATCTCGATGCTTAAGTGTTATCCCGAACATTGAAAAGTGAATGGCTCAAATTATGGATTGGTTTAGTTATCTTTCCAAGGAGCTTTCCCTCTCCAGCGATTTTTTTATTATAGAGACTTATAATTAATTGGTTGAAACGTACCGATCAGGTCGACCTTGACCTAGCCTCCACCAGAAAGAATTCGACACCCTAATCTGGGCTAATGGAAGTACACTGTATTTAGGAGTGCTGATTGTGCATGATCTTTTTGTTGATCCTACAGAGCAAAGTTTCAGGCCAGATTGTAGGAACTGGGTAATTAGCCTGCGTAGAGTTGGCTCAAATGCTTCGTTCGTTAAAATATAAATTGAGAGTTCTCTTAAGTGTATGTAATGTAATATAGTAGTACTCTTTTTAAGTTATAATCACTTGAAATTCGTATAAACAATTAGATCTCTAGATGCAATTCCCAAAGATACTTTATTACTAGAATCCTCTTTAAATACAGTCAGATGAATCATTTGAAGAGGTAGAGAATTGCCCTTTGAGGGAATGAGTGGCCGGGAATCAGACACGTATAAATATCCTTTCTTTATCCATTTTTTATGTGACCCAACGTAACCGCTTATCGAGAAAGAGAAAGGAAGGACAAGTTGGTCAAATGAAAGGGGGATTGTAAAACCGAGGCCTGTAAGTCCCAGTTAACCAAGATGAGATCATAGGTATGTTGGAGACAGTAGTCAACATTTCTTATTCCCTTCGTTTCTCAATTGATAGATTATTTGGCTCGATTCATTGGTAGTGATCACCATTTCCAGGGATGGATTCTATACACCTGTCTTACCAGGCCCTTTTATTCTTCATATACCTTGGATCTTCAGGAAAAGATAGTGACAAGGATTCATTCCTCGGTTCATTAAATATTTATGGACGAGATGCCTTATATGGAACAAACAAAATTCATAAGGTGTCCTACGATTTGTGATTTCTTCCAATTGAAAAAAGGAAAGAAAGGAAATTTTCATACGAAGACACGAGAAATGGAAATGCCTTGCTATAAATTGCTTTCTAGAGGGGTGGCTGGTGGTTTCAATATCCCTTAGAAAATGCTTTTTTTATTCCCATGGATATGCATATAGACGTCTTGTTTGATTACAGCTGGAGCAAGAAAACGGATGCGCGTGCTAACGCGCAACGGTAGGAGCCGTTGATTTTTGGGAACCTCCTAATCTTTTGGAGCGGGTGTTATAGTTTTGTTGATAGCTTAGAGGATTATAAGCATGACTATTGCTTTCCAATTAGCGGTTTTTGCATTAATTGCTACTTCCTCAATCTTACTGATTAGTATACCCGTTGTATTTGCTTCTTCAGATGGTTGGTCAAGTAATCATGACTTCTGCTCGTTGCATACCATGATCGAGTGCTGTACGAATAGCATTGTTGTGACTTTATCATACAAAGGATTGTGGCGAGCAAGAGAAACAAAAGTGAGTTTTAGGGTGCAGCGTGAAGGAGGTTTTTTAGCCTTTTCAAAGGGGTAACATAAATAAAACCGCAAAGCTGCACCAATTGCATGAGTGGAAGACTTTCCCCGGATATGCACCATAAATAACTCTAAAAGAGACGCCCTTAAATCATACGCTTGAGCCTGCGCCTACACCTCTACTCTCTCTAGGAGAAGCTTTCGAGGCTATTAAGATAAATAAAAATGCCCTTCGATGGATCCTTTTTGTTCCTATTTTAGTCCCCTTTATTTTGGAAATTTTTTCGATTTTCATCTGTATCTAACGTAACAATTCAAAATAGTAGACCCAAAACAAGAAAAATTATAGTCTAAAAAAATTAAGTTTGTTTTGTGAAAAAATTCACAAATTTAGGCACAATCCCTATAAAACCCAATGAATTTAGAATGAAAATTAGGGGAAGAGATTTTTATTTCACGTCTTAAATGAAATCGGACTAAAATCAGCACCATAAGGGCCAAAGATCTCAATAACACCTTTGTCTGGCAGGTTATGTCCCTAGATTTTTATTCTTCCTGAGCAACCGACCTGAATGGACAAAAGGTGAGTAATAAAAAGTAAAATATTTTCTTTTCTCCCAACACGCAAGAAATAGAGAAAGATGAGATTTGACCGTCTATCAGGAAAAGAATTGTAATAGCTAAATGATGGTGTGTAATATCGGTCCAGTGATGTTGCATCGATTTTGGACGTAACATGAGTTCGTCTCTTTCTCTATTTTGAGATTGGTTTGAGTTTACTTGCGATTCTAGCCTTACTCATTCCTTGCCTTTACTCATAATCTTTCATTTCGGAGTTTCTTTGAAATTAACTTTATTTTAAAAGGATATTCAAAGATCCTGCATATCCGCGTGAGATTGAAGCATTCTTTCTCCTATTTAGAGCGCAGTAGAACCTGCTTGAATAGATTTCTTGCTTCATGGGCGTCATTTAGTCACAACAACATTGGGTGCAATCAATCCTTCTCGCGTCAGAATCAAGGCCCGACATCAGCGATCCAACCTTTTTCTTTCTAAGGAGGAAGGTATTGGCTAAGAGGTAAACAAGAATGAGCGTTCCACTTAGACGTGTGATTCCCATCCCCTGGTTGGGCATAGATTCTCCTTATTAGGAGGCTATAGACCCGCCCTTTATTTGATGACTATAATTGATTTCACTCTTTCTTTAGGGTCCTACTGATTGTGATGAGATTCTTTAGCCTCTTTCATGTGCCAGTCTTAAGTAAGTTATCCAAAGCTAAGAGTGACGTTGATTGAAGTGGGGTAGAGGAACGGGTTCACTCATCAGGTCACCCAAGAAATATTCAAAGCAAGTAAACGCTCCGACCCGAGGATTGATAACAAAAAAAACTGAAAAAATCTTCTCAAATGAAAAGTTTTTGATTCATCAATCGCTCTCTACTCATCGAATACTTGTGTACTTTTAGTAACTTATGAACCTAGAGCAATCCCGCGAGGGTGAGCTAACCCTAAAAACTCGTCTTTAGTTCGGATTGTAGGATGCAACTCGCGATCCCATCCTGTCATTACTAATAAATTTGGAAGAAGTCTAGCTTTGAATCCATAGACTTAAATGAAACCCATACCTATAAAAGATGATGTGTTTTCGACGGCATTTCTTATCTTTCAATTAGGGTGATTCATCATTATTTTCAAGCTCTAACCTTTCGCTCGCTGCGACTAATGGGGTCTTGATTGATTTACTTTCCACCTGCTGCGACTTTCTTAGGAATTCTACTGAAACGAGTCAGTTATACGGATCAACGACTAAGCCCCCGAATCTCTCTACCATTTTCTTCTCTTCCACTAAACCCAGTAAACATAGTCTTTCTTATGAATGAAAGACCCGTATAACCAAGTTATTTCATAGAGACTGAAAGGCGCTAGACTATATCCTAATGGCGAGCATTTCATAGGTTCTTCTAGTTTCGTGCACGAATTCCAATATAAATAGCTAAAAGCAGGAGCGGAAGAGTCTTTATCTTGAGTAGCGCAACATTGCACCTGCAAAAGTTTCCAGGATTGTACCGTAAGTGCAGGATGCATTACCGCAAGCGCAAGCATTCACTTTTCTATTTAGAGACCAACGTCTTGGGGCTTACGTGGGATCCGCTCAAGGACCTACCGGCCCATGCCAAGCAATGAACGAAAATTCTATCTTTGGAAGCAGCTCGGTTATTTTGAAAGTTTTCTCTGTAGATTTCCCCCAACACAATCCACAAAAAGAAATTCCATGAATCTGACAACTTGAACATGAGGGGGACTGAATGTTTCCGAGTGGCAGAGCAATCAAATCATTTTTTTGAGAAATATGAAATATCTAAGTCGTACAAGTAAAGAGATTTTATTCATTGATAAGAAAAAGAAAAAACGTGAACGTTGATTGGATTAAAGGCACTTCGGATCCAATTACCTCTATCTAACTCCCGGTCAAGCTGAGATATTGACATATCCGCGTGAAGTGCACTGCCTGTCTCAACTAAACTACTTCCATCATTCGATGAATTCCACAACAGCGTCTACTTTAGCAAAATCCATGTCTAGCTAAATTTCTTTGTTAGGGTGAAAGGATGAACTTGTAGAGATAGATTTACTTGTGTTTCAAAACTAGGGTTTTCAACTATAAAAGCTTATTGTCAATGTTTTTTTCTTTCTTTCAATATTTTATTCTCTCAATGATTTTTCATGTTCTATATCACGCATAGTCCATTGTTTGATTAGTAGAAGAACTCGTTAACCCTTTCGCGATAATCATTTTATGAATATTATTTGACTATTTATGCCATGTATACCTAGTACTTCAAAATTCTACCTTAGGTTGAGAACAAACAATTATTTTTAAAATTCTTTTCTACGATTCTTAAACGAAATATTTTCCGTGTATTAGTAGCTAGATTTGCTATTTTGCATGAGTAAAATCGATAACCTTTGTGATGAACGAAAGTAAACCCTAATCTACAATGGATTCCCGAAACCTTAACACTTTTTTATTATTGATTTCAATCTTCGTTAAATAGTTTTAATTCATTCATTAGTTTAATTATTTACAAAAAATCGGAAAAATATCTTTTGAAACATCTTTTGACTCGAAAGTTACTTGGATTAATTAGTATAAGTGATACACACTCCTCGTGGGAACGAACCTTATTTTCTATTGTTTACATCTTTCGACACTGTCACTTGCGGTAAAACAAAGTCGGTTTTCCGACGTATCAAGTTTTTGGCGCCGGTACTGGGGACCGGTTTAGAATTACTTTCTAGTTGATAATTTGACTTTCTAGTCGTCGTTATTGCTTTATTTTTAGTTTTTTTCTTAGATTTTTCTTAGTTTCTTTTGTTCATTTTTTTGGATTCTTATAGGTACTTTTCTTAGTTGATTTGGAGTTCTCCATTGAAATCATAAACGGGCGAAAATAAAGTAAGTAATTGATTTACTCGCAAAACTTTTTCAAGGCGAGAGGTAAGTACAAATCGTGGCTGGAACCGATGATAAGGGTGTAGACCCTCCAGTTAAAAGCTTGAGAGACTACATGTACCCAACTAGAGTCTCTCAACCGTCATGTGTTGTTTTTCCTACCACCAAATCTCGACTTGTTCCATCTGTCGAGAAAACTCCGACCCTGACCCTTAAACCATTGCATGACACTCTGAAATATGTTTACTTAGGCCCTACAGACCGAGCATATTTTCATACATGGTAGAGAAGTTTATTGAAGTTCTTATGGATGATTTTTCTGTTTACGGGTCGTCTTTCGATGAATGTTTCCATCATCTCACCCTTGTCTTAGTGAGATGCAAGAAGAAAAATCTAATATTGAATTGGAAGAAATTTAACTTTAAGGTTCATTTAGGAATTGTTCTAGGTCATATTGTTTGTTCCAAGGGAATATAAGTAGAAAAAGCTAAAGTTGATTTGATTTCTAAATTGAAACCTCAACGAACAGTTACGGAAGTTAGATCCTTGTTAGGTCATGCAGGTTTTTATCGTCATTTTATTAAAGATTTCAGTAAGATCTCACGCCCTTTATGCAACCTTCTTAGTAAGGAAGTTACTTTTATCTTTGATGAATCTTGTATTGCAGCTTTTGAGAAGCTGAAATTGTTGTTAACTTCTGCCCCTATTATACAACCGCCTGATTGGAGTCTTCTATTTGAGATTATGTATGATGCCTTTAATTATGCAGTTGGAGCTGTTTTAGGAAAACGTAAGAATAAATCACAATATGTCGTTTAATATACTAGTAAGACCTTGAATGATGCACAATTGAATTAATCTACAACTGAGAAAAAACTTTTGTCGATTGTGTTTTCCTTAGAGAAATTCAGACCTTACCTTTTAGGGTCTAAGATTATTATATTCTCTGATCATGCTGCCTTGAAATACCTTCTATCTAAGAAGTATGCTAAACCTAAGTTGATTAGATGAACATTATTTTTACAGGAATCTGATTTAGATATTCGGGACAAGAAGGGTTCCGAGAACTTAGTAGAAGATCACCTTTCTAGGATCGTTTTAGAGTCTTATGATAATGTCTTGCCTATGCATGAAACATTCCCTGTTGAACAATTGTTTGATATTTCTCACTTTCCTTGGTTGCTGATATTGTTAATTATCTTGTTATTGGTCAATTACATGAAGATTGGTTGAAACAAGATAGAACCAAGTTTTTAGCTGAAGTTAAGCATTTATTTTGGGATGATCCAAATTTGTTTAAGTATTGTCCTGATCAGATTATTCGTAGATATGTTCCTAATGATGAAGTTATGAGTATTATCACTTTTTTCCATTCTTATGCTTGTGGTGGCCATTTTAGTGCTGAGAAAACTACTGCGAAAATTCTGCAATATGGACTTTTATTGGCCTACTTTGTTTTATGATTCTCACGAGTTTTGCAAGAATTGTGACAGGTTCCAAAAGTTGGGAAGAATTACTCGATGGAATATGATGTCGTTAATCTCCATATTGATAGTTGAGATTTTTGACGTATGGGGAATAGACTTCATAAGACATTTTCCCACTTCGAATGGTAATATTTACATCCTATTAGCGGTTGATTATGTATCTAAATGGGTGGAAACCATACCTACCAAGACGAATGATCGCTATGTTGTGATCAAGTTCGTTAGAGAATACATATTTTTTCGATTTGGTACCCCTAGAGCCATTATTAGTGATGGAGGATCACATTTTTGCAATAGATCTTTCAAGACACTTTTAAGTAAGTACTCCATTACATATAAAGTTTCTACACCATATCATCCCCAGACTTGTGGTCAAGTCAAAGTTTTTAACCTACAAATTAAGCAGATATTAGAGAATACCAGACTGTTTATAAGACACCCATTGGTATGTCTCCCTTTAGACTTGTCTATGGGAAAGCCTGCCATTTACCTGTTGATTTAGAACATAAAGCTTACTGGGAAATTAAGACTTTTAATGTTGATTTGTCTACAGCTGGGAATCACCGTAAGCTTTAACTCAATGAGTAGGCCCTGGGTAATAAGAAAATGATAAGAAAAAAAACCCGAAAAAAAAATGATTATCACTTTAATATATATTTCCTTTTGTATTCATTCAATAAGGCCCTGGGTAATAAGAAATCTATAGAGAAGTTTCAAGCAACAAGAATTTGAGCATAAGAGAGTTAGAAATTATCAGAGTTTTACGAAGTTCAAGAGTTCATCATCCACAGTTGAAGACAAAGACGTTTCTATTGGATGCTGTGAGAGTGGTGTTGATTGTGAATCGGGTGAGAAGATAAGTAAGCATTCTCATCCTTGCATAGTGGTTGATTTCCTTTCTTGGAGATCGTCAAAGAAAAAAAAAGGTTCTTTTTCATCCCACATCTCTATGGGATAACATCTTCATATAATCCGAAAGGTTCATTTTCCTTCCCACCATATAATGTGTGCAGAACCATAAAGTGTATCTTTTGAGTGTCAAATTCATAAAACCCTATTGGTAAAGCAGAAACATTCGGTCGCTATCGAACCTGGATTTTCATATGGTGGTTTTCTCCTAACTCAAGGGCTAAGCATGAGAATGACGTTCTTTGATACATCTAACTTCTTATTATTAGTGTGCAGAAACTTTATGTCCTCATAGCTCTTTGGATGTTTACGATTTTGGAAATTTTGAAAGTTGGAGTAGGTTTTGTGGGTAAATATCTAGTAAACCCTCATGAGACTATAACTCGTCCACTAGGGACACCTAGGGGTTTAAAGGCATGTTACACATGCTAAGTGTTACAGTATCCTCAACGAACGGGAGTTGTTGTAGTTAGTTTAGATTTGTAGTTTGCTCGAAGACTAGAAAAAGACAAGTGTGGGGGAATTTGATAAGTGCATAATCTACATATTTTAAGTATCATTTCTTTATACTTATTTGTTAGACTTGTGTGAATTACTGTGTATTATTATTACTTTTGTTAGTTTTTGTCTTTTGTTAGGTTGCATCTCTGAAAGAAGTGAAATTGAGCTTTACAAGGGAAGAATTAACAAAGACCCAGTGGAACCCAGTCTAGTCCAAGATTTCTACTTACCATCTTATAGAAAATTGGATTACAAAGCCAGCGGAAAAAGAACAAAGTCATTCCGAGGTCGTACGAAGAAGTTACAAACAAAACAAGAACTAACGGAAAAATGGTCATTTCAAGGGAAACGGCTATTGGCACTTTTTCATATGATAAGGTCAGACATGTTTTGAATCATGTTAAAAGCGCCTACACTATTACTAAGGGTTGTCAAGAATTTGAATTATGATTAATGGCGCCAGTAGTTGGTTAAGGGCTACCTTTTTTATCCTCTTTCGAGCAGAGAATCAAGGTCGACGTCTTGTTATGTTTGTGTAACGCTGATGCTATGGTTTGGTGGGTTCAAGAGATTGTTTCAAGTGTGTTAGGATTAGTCAGGATGGAATCAATCATGGGAGTAGAGTTCGAACCGAGAAGATTATTTTAGGTTAAAATTCCATTGTGATGATGATGATCATGGCCGTGATGGTGACTGATGATGATTGTTTTTTATTCTGGAAGGTTGCAGCGAGTTGTTGGAGTTGTTAAGAAGCTTCATTCATTATCTGATTCTTGATTTTCAATTTGGAATAACATAGAAGATGTTCTTGCTTCCATTAATGGTGATGGTGATCTGAAGTATTCTTGAGCTCGAAACTACATGTTAATAGAGTATTGGAGATGTTAGAAGACATGAGTTACTCGCAAGATGGATTTTTAATTGTTGTTTCATCAATGGTGGCTGTGATGGATGGAACTGAGCTCGAGTTTGATAGTGAGCCTGGATGAGTTGAATCATAGTGATCCGTGTTGATAAATGTTGGTTGATGGATGCTGGAGTTATTAGTGATATTTCTCGAAGAGGTGGAGCAATGCAAACTTGAGTAGGAAACAAAGTTCTGAATTTGAGTAGGAAACAGAGTCTGAGATGAAGTAGGGAAGCTAGTTCCTATTGCAAAGAAGGGATGATGGTGGTAAATAGACTTCACGATAAAACAGAAAGCTGTGACCAAGTTAATTGAAACTCAGAAGAAATTAACAAGCTCGATGGTTCATGGCCGAGTACAAAAGGCGAGACAAGTCTAGAAATTACTTGTCGTGAAAGAGTTGAAGAGTTTAATCGTGTTTTGCAAGGAAAGGCAAGACAAGTCTGGCAATCTACTCCTTACTCAAGTACAGTGATTCAAGCTAGTGAGAAGCAACCCCGCTTTTGTTTGCTCTGTTCGGTTAGTATTTATTACGTCTAGCTGCTCCATGCTCCTTCGTCCTAACCATGACATAAAAATATGTTGAATAGAGAATCTAATAGGGTGGCGATCCTTTCATGGAATTGATTCAGTCAGATGTGCGATTGATGGAAGAAACACCAAACATATCACACACTTCTCGTTCCCACCGGCCGGCTAATGAAACTGGACTGACTGCCAGAGATATTCGTTTTACTTCGTCTTCCTCTTATCTATTGCATTCATGGTCTTATTCAGGCTCAATTTGATGGATTCGACCAGCTTCTGTCGAACAATCTACGAGCGTATCCTCTGAAGGATCTCCACTTTCTCCATTAGCTGATATCAACACACCAAATTCTACGTTGGTATCCTTTCAGTGAACAAAGAACTTTAGTAAATGATGAAATTCATTCAGAGAGGACCTATGTATGCAATCCTATCTATGCAGATTTCCCTGCAATACCAATAAGAAGTAAAATACAAATTAGAGTAATGACATTCAATCTCATACTGCAAAAAATCCAAGAGTTTCTAGGGGCACTAGCACGAGCAAAAATGGTTGAAAAGTCTATTGTTATAAAGGCTACCCTGAGTTAGCTAGTCATCTTGGGGCAAGAAGACACTAATAGAAGAGTTCAATCTAGAAGCCACTACACGCTTTGTTGCATTTACACTCTTCGAAGTAATCTAGTGGGAGGTACGTATCAGTAGAACACCTAGAAAGTTAAGTTGGTAGCCCCCATCCCACTACTTGTTAGTAAGGAGTAAATTCTTTCTACATGAGGTGATGATCGGGGTAAAGATCTGAAATACTTGTGTACTTTTCACTACCTATTAACCTATGGACATTCCTTCACTTCGTCTAGATGCCTCTATTACCCCAATGACCCACCAACCAACAGCGACTTCTTTATCAACTGAATTGACAGGACCCGCCGAGCTAAAAAATGGAGCTACGATCCGAGGTTAGTATGACTAAAGGAATCAATCCCATCAATATAGCTACGATTTACGCGTCAACTGATCTCTTGAGAAAGATCATCATAGAATCAAAATTCTTTGACATAGTTTATGAAGACTTTCGATCTCTTCCTATAATGTGTTACACCCGTTGAGCAACCAAAGATTATAGAGGTCCTCTGAATGAATTTCATCATTTACTAAAGTTCTTTGTTCTCTGAAAGGCTGCCAACTACGAGTACAACTCGATTCGACTGGAAGAAGTTCGAATGTCATATTAATTTGCCTTTTCAATAGTAGATTCGGTCCCATATTGGTTTCCAGTCAAGTCTTGATGAAGATTTTCAAGTCCTAATCATTGTAAAGGCAACGAGGTGTGAAGGTCAAATTCGGAACAAGAGGATGAGGGAATAACTCTTCTATTAATCGGAAATCACCAAGTAGCCTAAGGCTGAGAATACTTAATTTCGTCCAGCTTATTTTGGATAAAGGGTCCTTTAAGTCTCTATATCTTAAAAGAGATGGGGCATGCAACCTGTCATTAGCTGATTCGAGAGTGGAATTTCATGTGTAGGGGTGAAATCCAGAGATCTACAAAGGAAGGCCAAAAGCGAAGGCATCTCTCTGGGTCTCTACCGACGCTGATGTACGAAAGCATGGGGAGAAAACAAGATTAGATACCCTGGTAGTCCATGCCGTAAACGATGAGTGTTCTCTCTTGGTGCAAATCAGGATCGAGCAAAACTGAGTGGAATGTTAGGAACACCAAGATACACAAAGGATTAGTAACGGAGATAATGTAAGTTACCAAAAAAGTGTCGTTGCGTGGAATCAAAGAAAGAATGGCATGATGAATCAATTAGGAATTATGAGTATCGTTTCCTTTTATGCATTAGGGGAGCATTCTAGTTAAATACTTCTTATCCAGTGCAATAACTAGATCTATCTATTCTTTCTACCAACTATTCTGCCCTTGAAACCAAAAAGGCTGACTCAGCTGCTTGAGCAAGATCCTTTAGGGCACCCTTGGGGTAATGCACCGGATGCCATAGCAAATCGAGTAGCCACGTGGGTCAGGTCTGTCATAGTTATCAAATCGGCTACTTGGCCTTTTTAGTTGGGCAGGAATTGGTGAAAGTGGAGATTCTTATGGTGAGAGGTTCTCGGGTTCCTCTCCCGATGGTCGACTGACTAGCTTACGAGGCCATAGACTCCTTATCCCCATATCCAATACCAGCAAAAGCAGGGCTAACCCACTCCAACTAAAGGGGAACCAATACCATTCTCTTTGTCATCATGAAGGTTGCATTTTCGTAGGTATAGATCTCTTTAAACGACATGAGCCGGTACCTATGGGAATAGTTATACCTCGAAACTCCACCTCAAAAAGCAGAATAGGAAACTCCAGCGATTGGTTTGATAGGTTTCTCACAAGAAACCTTCTCAATGGAGTCGCTTGAAGTTCTTTGTGGAAAATACAGAAGAGACCGTGTTTAAAAGGAAAATTGGATGCATAAAACGTGAGTTTGAAGACCTCTGTAGAGGGAGATGGTAAAAAACGTAGAAAAAACACATATTTTTGTACCAGTTCTAGAAGATCATTGCACCATGCATCAAAGAAAAGCGAAGTACTTATATCATCTCCTATCAGACATCGTATGTTAGCATCCACAATTTTGTGAATCCAGCGAATCCCTCTCGTCGGCTTTCATTGAAGAAGACAAAGCCCCAATATGCATTTAATTGTCCCAAGTCGAAAGGTTAGCCATATTGGAATAGGAAGAATCCCCATCAAATAAAGATTTTTTCTTTTGACCATGTTTCAATTGTTTATACGATATATAAGGACCGCAACTACAAGCAGTACTAACACCTTTGATCGTGAAATATCGATTGGGTAGAGCGGAAGAGTGTAAAATGTACAAGTTACTAAGTAGGTAAGAGGATACTAATAATGTCTTTGATTAACACAAAAACAAATATGATAAAGGATCACCAACAAACAACGGCTCCTACCGTTGCGCGTTAGCACGCGCATCCATTTTATTTCTCCAGCTGTAATCGAATAATACGTCTATCAATCAGTAAATATTCATTAGATATCATGAAATTATCCAATTTTTGACGATATTCAGCATCAACAAGCAACGGCTCCTACCGCGAAAGCCTACTCTAGAAAAAAGAGAAAAAAAAGAGGTTGGATCGCTGACAGCCCCTACCTAAAGGCTTCTTCGTGTAAAATCGAAGTCTTGAAAATCCCAGGGATCAATTTTTTCAGTCATTAGTTGCTATGAAGCCAACACCAAGTTTCCTATATCTTAACATCGGCATTTGCTATAGGTTTTTTCCTGTAATCAGTCTTCCGATAAGAAGCGTTTTTTTTTGCTCTCATGGTCTTCATTTCGATACCGGAACAAGCTCATCCCTCTCGCATACACTCAAGTATCTTTGAGACTCTCCTTGGAAGTCGAGTCTCTTTGAGCCTCTCCTTGGTTGTCGAGTCTCTTTGAGCCTATCGCAGGTAACCGGGGTAGACCTTTCAAAGACGATGATGTAAGCCGATATTCTTAAATCCTGTAGTTTTCTAGGTATCGAATGGATGTTGTGACGCGTATGAGCCACGCAACTTCTTTTCTTAACAACGTTTCGGCACTTTCCCAAAATTACTACTACTTCAAGAAGGCTCATTTCTTTCTCGAGGAAGACAAAGGAAATGGAAGTACTCCCGACATCTTCTTTGAGCAATACCTCTCTGACTAATGGCTAGCTACTGAAACCTACCCGTCTAGTACAAACCTTCCCTTTTACTAAATGACGAAATTAACGGATTCTGGAAATTCCAATTGATCTCGAGAAAACCAAGCTTTATAGTATCCTAAACCCCATTGATCCAGTTTGTTGCGATTTTCATTGTTGGATTCTACTATTGGGTTGGAAAAATATTTTGGCGGACCTATCCTGAAACTATAGGCCAAATACATTTTTGGATCACTTCTTTCAGGGTTAATTCGACCTTCTTTCCAATACATTTCTTAGGTCTTTCAGGTATACCACGTCGTATTCCTTACAACAACTTAGCCATCCGGGTCGACCCTTGCCCTTACTAAAAAAAAGATGGTCTGCCAGATTAGGTACTTACCTTTTCGTGTGACGAAATAAAAATAATGTTAGATCAACAACAAAAGGAAACTCGGTTAGGAGATGAGCTACTGTTGAGCAGCTTGGGGACATTCATTGAGTTGTTTTTTCATTCTTTCCTTACTAAAAGACGATTCGAACCTCTAGCAAAGGTGGACTTATAGTGGTTAAGGGTCTTTTCAAATTTGCTTTCGCCACTACTCTTTTGTTTTCTTCAAATTTTCTTGAAGGGTGACCGACATAAAGTCATGGCAAGAATCGAAGATATGACCCAAAGGCATACAGAACAGAGAAGTAGATAGGAACCGAACTACCTTTCGCGGATAAAGCCTTGAACCTTAACCACCTGTATAGAGAAAAGTAAGGAAAAGGGTATGGTTTCCAGATCTTTAGGCTCGTGGAAAACTCAGGACTTTGGGTCCCCATAGTTTCTAAAGTCAAAGAAAAGAGACCTATGAGAAGCCAAAGAGCGCTAAGAAAGGCGTTCAGTCTCCTTTTTGGGGAAAACACCTTCGAAATTATAGACCTCAGCCCAAGAAACAGATCTCATGAAATAGCTCTCGACCATATGAGTTCGCAAAGTAATGTACATTAGGGTACTCTCAGCAGATCACTTGAGACTTATAGCCGAGCTGAGGTCTACCGTAGAGTGTGGCTCTCTTTAGTATAGAGGATACTTTCTTTCCTAGGCATACATGGGCGATGTTCCAACCATTACCAAATTAATACCTATTCCGTTTAGTACTTCAGGGGCAGCCTAAACCGTGAAAACGGGGTTGTGGGAGAGCAGTACAAGCGTCGTGCTGCTAGTCAAAAGCGTCATCCCCCGATCCTACTCGTCAGATCCGAGATGAACTAAGTGTCATTTAATGACTATTTGTTCCAGGGCTTTCAGGATCATGAAATGATGGGAACCGTTTTTACCCGGGTGATGGTAGGTTATCGCCGATGAATGGCTCCTTAGAAGTAGCTCGATCCGAGTTCTGATGCATCGCAACTTCGACCAACATTTTAGGCCATATTCCTACTTTAGTAAAAGACTGATTCAAGACCCCTAGCCGACAAAGTCTCTCACACTGAACTATACTATTAAAATAGTACACCACAAGCGTCAGCTCCGGTCAAGGCCACGTCATATTCTCCAAAGATCTCAGATGAAGAGGGAAGAACTGAGAAAATGAGAAGTTGCCTCATACCAACCCTGAGAACACATCATTAATAGAAGCACTAGAAATTTAGAAAGTTCTGGGACGTGTCTCAGTCACAGTATGGATGATCATCCTAAAAGACCATCTAAGCATCATCGGCTTGGTCAGCCTTTACTCGACCAACTACCTAATACTACACGGGCTCATCAAAGAGCGCTTTCAAGCTTTATCCTTTCATCCAATAGAGCCCGAACGCCTAGACGGAACCTACTTTCCTAAGGCTCTCTTACATGCCTTCATGCTTAAGATGTTCACCGAATCGCTAATGACTTGCTTTGGAAGAGAAAGAAGCTTCCAATTCGAGGACTTTCATCGTAGTATAATTATATACAAGCTTTCATTTCCCGAGAAAGGTGAACCCTCTTTCTTAGCGTGATGAGTCGTATTTGTGGAGTTATGATCCCGACTGAGTGGACCCTTATAGAGTAATGTTGCATCGATTTTGGACGTAACATGAGTTTGTCTCTTAAAAAAAGAAGCATATGATTTATCGCTATTCTGATTAGGTTTTCGACGACATTTCTTTTCTTTCAATTAGGGTGATTCATTAAACGGAAATCAAACTCTGGTTCGAACATGAGGAGTACGTCATGCTAATATGCCCTCGACAAATATAATTTGCTTCGCTCTTTTAAGTGGTTATTCTATTCTAGGTAATGATGAACTTCTCGTTTTTTGTTCTTCTACACGGAATCGAAGACCTTCGAAAAAAACAATTGGACCAGCCAGGGAAGCGGATGATAGACCGGCAGAGGCGTGGATTTGGTATCCGCTTTCATATGTTGAGAGAGGCTTAATTAAAGGTTTCATGCTCCGCCAGAATACCACAGCATCATTTGTAAATATAAGGTTGGAAATGGATGGCATTCCTCTTTCTATATAGACTTTATTTCCAGTCTTAAAAATAGACTTCTTCATCAATAACGCAAAAGCCTGTGAAAGCATGTAAGACTATATGCAACAGAGAAAGGCGTCTTTGACCCTCTTATGTGTAAGCGAATCGGTGGGAAAGCGCTAGCGCAAAGCCGTATTAGTATATCATTCGACATAATGAAATAAATGGAGTAAGCTTTTATTAGTAGAGAATTTCTTTTGAACGTGATGAACTCAGGGCCAGTCCTTCTCAAGGTCTCGGCATGAAATCAAGGATTTTGCATGTGTTCCGTGAGTAATACGTGATTGGACTTTTGTTAGACTCTTCTCGTTAAAGGCGATCACGATTGGATTCAATCGAAGGGCCTGGTAAAACGTTGTTTCCAGATACAGTTGCCGGTTAACATCTCTTCTGATTCGTCGTTTCCCATAAAAGAATACTCTAACCCTAGGCGGTAGCCTTCCATAAACACTAGAGACCCTGAGTTTGGCTTAGATGGATAAGTATAGTAAAAACCATACTAATAGTCACAAGAGGAAGGCCTATAGCTTATCCAATGTCTAGGAACAATCAGAAGACCTTGCTGCTGAATTTATTCTTTCATCCTCTGTCTTAGGAACCTCTTCAAGAAGGATACCATCGAAATAGCGTCGATCCCTTTCATGAGAGTATAATAGGAGCACCTGCATTTTTATGTATTCTTCTTCCTTCCCTTGGTCTTTCGTTCTGTCATATTCCTAATAACATATCCAATTACAACGTATTAAATTTGAACTAGTAACTAATCCCAACATGGAAGTATTGGCAAAACTCATATAAGCAAAAAATATTAAATATCCCTCATCAAAGGATTTCTCGTTTGACTGTTCACGTGATTCCGTTAGACAGTTTTCGGAGCATCTGTTGCCCCAAAGTGAAGCTCCGGGTTTTTTCTTCCGACGATTCTAGGGTTTTGCCAAAACCCAATCCTTTTCTGCGTCTGATACACCCAAAGTCTGTCTGTACAAACGATCTAGGCCCGTATTCGGAGTTTCCCCGAGTCTCTTTTAGCCTCTCCTTGGCAGTCGAGTCTCTTTGAGCCTCTCGCATACATATGTATCCAAGAAATAGCAGATCTATTCACTCTATCAATAACCGAGCCAGATCTGGTGTAAATTATAGAAAATTAAATTTTCTCTACCAAGTGAGTCACTATATTTCTATAAAGGGTTGTAAACGGATGGACACTGCAATTTCCCCAGTATTGGCAGGCTATATCAAACTTAGGTCAAGACAATTAGCTCTTAAAGCGCTTCAAGAAGAAAGAGAGTAAGCCTGGTGGGATAAACTGGACAGAGAATATTCGTCCTATTGAGAAGCGTAAAGAAAGGCCAAGTTGGGCACTAAGTAAAGAAGTATAGTTGAGTCACTCGATCTCATCTGTCGAATCTTCCAAAGAGTTTGGGCTAAATCCTGAATCAAGCTAGAAATCGTTCTTCTTTCCTATAGCTTCGCTTAGCGAGACCTTTAGATTAACCAAGAAAACAGGAAGATATACCCATTATCGAAATGAAATTCGAGTTGGATTGCTAATCCAATTTTGTGTCCTCACTATTAGTGCCCTTCTTTAGCACTTCGGATTTTATAGCTAGACCCTTCTTTTTCTGGATCGATCGAATTGGTACAGAAGTTGAAACATAGGAAAACCACAGAAAACACGACTTATTTGAATAACCCGGTGGGATCGGGATAATAGGCCTAGGTATAATAAAGTAACTCGACTAACTAAGTTATAGTCCTTTTGCTACAATCGAACCAGAAGTGATTTGGATATTTAAGAATCGAAGTCGATTTGCTTTATAAAAAGAAGAGATCAATCGACCAAAATCATATGCTTGCAAGAAGAGAGCGGATCTCCTTAGGAGTGGATGCTTTTGAAACCAATGAACTTGGTTAAGATAAAGGAGAGTGGAATTTCGTGTGTAGGGATGAAACCCGGAGATCTACGAATGAAGGCCAAAAACGAATGAAGCTCTCTGGGTCTGCAAGTAGGAAAGTCTAATTTGAACCATAAATAAGAAATTCAAAGGACTTTACAATCTCTAATTTAAGAATGGGATTTTTTTTCTCTAAACTAGACGAAGAATGGGCCCTTTTGTAAGAATGGCTTCGGTTCGTTGCTCTGAACCCGTAGGCAGTGGGAGATTTCTTCCTTCATCCATGCCTAGTATTGATCTACTAGCAAATAGAGAGGAAGAAAGTGGGGATGATCCGGGATATTCTATTCGTAAAATTTCAATAAAAGGGGAGAGTATCGAAATAAAAAGCTAGGGCCTTTGGTAGTATATTCGAGACCTCATAGTTAAGGTCAGTTTAAGAACAAAGATAACTGGAGAATAAACTAAGATCCTTCGGTATTGTAGACATTCCCTTATTTCTATCCCGGAGCATCTTAATCTTCTCAGTCCCTCACTTTAAGAGTTTGCCTTTTCTCGAGGTAGGTTATGGGGCCTTTTTCTCACTGGAATTCTAGAATCTACAGAAGATGGCAATTCGAAGGTAGATAAAATGCTTCCGGGAAGATAATCAGGGGGTGGATAGAGAGGTCAAAATGGAAAATATTTTCGATTTGATTCCATAATGATTCAAAAAGAATTTACTTTATGAAATGAATGAATCCCAAGTGCATTGAACCCTTGTTTATTTCTCCGCATGGAAGCAAGAGCGTAACTTCTGTCGCCCGATGATTAGTGTATGTGAGAGGGACGAGACTAAATAGGTTCTGGACAGTTTTGTAACCCATTACTAACTATTTTCCTTTCTCCCAGCCATCAATCTTCAGCAACCGTTGAGGGGCCAATATTCTCAATAGGCTATCATGTAAAACCAGCAGTGAATGCTCTCAAAACCCGAGCTCTTGGATAGAATTGCTCTGTGTTCCTCTATCGGTATTGGTTGATTTCCAATCCTATATTTTACATATACATACGGTTGAGTCCTTGGGTTTCCGAAATGGTGTAAATATAAGTGCTTTGAATCATTTCCCAAGCTGGTACCAGCAAGAACAACAGTTGCAACTAGAGGCGCTCTTGAATGTGTCTCACAACTCGAAGGAGTTCGAGGGAGGGGTCATTTTTTTTATCTTAACAAATCCTTATTAAGTCATGGTCTTTTAAGGGATTACAGGACAGGCGCCTCTCTGACCTAATAACTAGATAGATATCACATAGAAGTAAGGCCATATAATAGGAGAGTGATGCGTCGGGAAACCGTCTTTGTTTTACCGCAAGCGCACAATGTCGAAAGATGTATACAAGAAAAAATACGGTTCGTTCCCACGAGGAGTTTGTATTACCTATACTAATTAATTCAAGTAACTTTCAGGTCAAAAGATATTTTTCCGATTTTTTTAAAGAATTAAACTAATGAATAAATGAAAACTATTTAACGAAGATTGAAATAAATAATAAAAAAGCATCAAGGTTTCATGAATACGTTGTAGATTAGGGTTTACTTGCGTTCGTCATAAATTTTACTCGTCCAAAATAGCAATCTAGCTACTAATACATGGTAGATATTTGATGTAGTTTTTCAAGTGGTAAATAAAGGTTCGATTCTCGAACTTGTGAAGGTAATGATTTTAGAAAATATTG
The DNA here is from genome assembly GCA_023531435.1 of Papaver californicum. Lineage (NCBI taxonomy): Eukaryota > Viridiplantae > Streptophyta > Magnoliopsida > Ranunculales > Papaveraceae > Papaver > Papaver californicum. The sequence continues at coordinate 30,747 of JAJJMC010010050.1, forward strand.
GACTAAATCTAAAATAGTAAAAATCAGGAAAATAAACTAGAGATGATTTTTAGAAAATATGGGGAAAACCAGGAATCAGGAATCAGTTATTTCTAACAATTTATGTGATTAATCGGGTAATTCTTTTAAATAAATTAAGCTCAAATATTGCCAAAATAGGTTTTATGCAAACAAGTAAAGGTAAATCATAAGCATGGGACATCAGAGGTTGTTAACCCAGCATGACCCATCAAACAAAAACACCACTACTGAATGAAAACCGTTTTTTCTATTTCAAAACTATGCAATTTTAATAAGTAAAGAATTATAATTAATTAATTAAAAATAGACTTACCACATAAAATTGAGAGAAAA
>JAJJMC010010050.1:36100-166497 GCA_023531435.1 Papaver californicum
TCTAATGTACCTACAAAAGCATAAAAACACGTAATATTTGCAAAGTCGAATACTAACTTAATAGAAACTAAGGTACAATTTAGACACTAAAATGTGTCTATCAATATTTCGTTTAAGAATCGATGAAAATAATTTCCAAAAAGAATTGTTTGTTCTCAACCTAAGGTAGAATTTCGAAGTACTAAGTATACATGGCATAAATAGTCAAAGAATATTCATAAAACGATTATGAATAGTCAAAGAAGGGAACTATAAACAATCACAGCAAGGCTGACTCAACCAAATCAAACCTATTGAATCTAGCAAACAAAAAGCATGATGGATCCACTTAGATTGTTTCTAGACCAGCTTCTATTCTTATAAAAGGCAACTAGTTACAGTTTTAGCAAACCTCTTAGAACGATCTGAATTAGATTAAGTCGAATAGAAACATAATAAGCTATAAGGAACTTTGATAACCCTGTCTTTTTAGCAATGTTTCCTTGGGTTACAAGGCGGCTCGAATCTTTTTAAAATAATCTTCATGAACTTTGAGTTAGGCTAACAAAGTAACCAATTCAGTCTTTTTGAATGACTTTCCTATAAGCTCGTTACCATATCGGTCTCTTTCTAATCAAAATTGTAAGTTAGGTTTGCGTTTGGTAACGTGTTCCTAAAGCGAGCAAGAAGGAAACAGTGATGAAATCCGAGTCCTTATCTTGTATGGTCAGTTCTTGCCCTTTACTAGAAAATAAATATGTATTCAGTCCTCGACATATATGCATTACGAAGGAATACAGAAAATCCACTTGTAGGGGTTTCGTGGATTGATAAAGTTTTACCTCCCGTACCAGACGTGCGATGAACCGTTGAAGTCGACTCGGGCCACTGACTCTTGTTTCAGTGTACGAACCCAAGGGGCTGAGACAATATCGTAATTTTCGTCCTTCCCTGTGCAGTTTATATTTAATGCGGAAGGGTTTAAAAATAAAAATAATGTCCAAAAATAAAAGAAAATTACAAAAAATAATTAAATATTTTCTAATACAATTTTCTAAATTAAAATAACAAATAAAAACCCTAAAAAGTAAAAATTAAATAAAAATAAACTCTTTGTCTTTTTTTTCGTTCTTTTCGCTTTAACTTTACTCCAAGTCTTTTAATCACCAAAATCTTTGGCGCAATTTCTTTTCGTTTTCGCTCCAAAACATATAGCAAAATAGAAATACCCAAGAAAAACGTAAAATAGAACAAAATAATAAAAATCTAAAAATAAAACTAATACTAAAAACAAAAATTAAACTAAAAATCTAACCTAAAAACAGTTCCCTGGCAGCGGCGCCAAAAACTTGATGCGTCGGGAAACCGACTTTGTTTTACCGGAAGCGCACAATGTCGAAAGATGTAGACAAGAGCAAATACGGTTCGTTCCCACGAGGAGTTTGTATTACTTATACTAATTAATTCAAGTAACTTTCAAGTCAAAAGATATTTTTCTGATTTTTGTAAAGCATTAAACTAATTAATGAATTAAAACTATTTAATGAAGATTGAAATCAATAATAGAAAAGCGTTAAGGTTTCGGGAATCCGATGTAGATTAGGATTTAATTGCGTTCATCACAAAGGTATCGATTTGACTCGTGCAAAATAGAAAATCTAGCTACTAATACACGGAAGATATTTCGTTTAAGAATCAAAGAAAAGAATTTCCAAAAAGATTTGTTTGTTCCCAACCTAAGGTAGAATTTCGAAGTACTAAGTATACATGGCATAAATAGTCAAAGAATATTCATAAAATGATTATCACGAAAGGGTCAACGAGTTCTTCTACTAATCAAACAATGAACTATACATGGCATAGAACATGAAAAATCATTGAGAAAGATAAAACATCGAAAGAGACACAAAACATTAATATTAAGCTTTTATAGTTGAAAACCCTAGTTTTGAAACACAAGTAAAACAAATTCTACAAGTTCATCCTTTCACCCTAACAAGATATTTAGCTAGACATAACTTTCTTAAAATATTTTCTATGTGTGAGAAGTTGTGTAAAAAATTGTATCTAGGCTCCCCTTTATATAGGCTTTGGTAACCTCCTCTTGATCCTTATCCAACTAGGAAACCTAATCTCATTAAACTTTTCCACCTCATTTTGATCCTTATCCAATTAGGAGACTTAACCTCCTCAAAAACCAATAAAACCCCTAATTTTCACGTCAAAGGCGAGCCCAAAACGCTTCCCTTATTTCTCTTCCCGCGTAGGCCCAACAGATACCAAATCCAAGTTGGTTTCACGGTTTTGCTAATAACTTCTTGATACAAACTCGGAATGACCTCATTCTTGGAATAGACTTTGTTCCACTGGATCTTTAGCAATTCTTCCTTGTAGAGCTCAATTTCACTTCTTTCAGAGATGTAACCTAATAAAACACATAAACTACAAAAGTAATAATAATTCACAGTAACTCACACAAAATATAGAAAGTAAGTATAAGGAAATGATACTTAAAATATGTAAATTATGCACTTATCAAATAGTCTCGTAGGATAGAGAGAGCCAGCATTCGCGAAGCGTCCCTAGAGATGACTAACCGCATTAGCTTCGTTTTCCAGCAGCTACAATCCATCCGCATAACCCGTGACAATCTATCTCTCCAAGATGCTTTAGCCCGAAGGACTTCTCAAATGCGAAAGAAATTGATCCCCTCCTTTGAGACAGTTAGGTACTTATCGAACCGAAAGATTCGTATTTTCAATAGTAAGCAGTAGACTGAGATAGGGATTTGATCCGATGATTCGTTAGAATTAGATCAGGTAAAAAAATTCCTCGTTCAATTACGTACCTACTTAAAGCAGGTGTTAAAGATTACAAATTGACTTATTATAATCCTGACTATGAAACCAAAGGCATTTAGTTCATGTCGTTATTCCTGGATCCAGGGGGTGTACTTTAGATGGAGTCCGGGACGTGTGTCAGTCCCAGTGTGGTTGATCATCCGAAAAGAATAGCTCTATGAGTAAGCATCGGGTTTGCTGGGGATAGGGTGGGGGTGTGGTTTTTCGGGACTACACTGGCTTTGTCACAGGAGCTTTTTCACCGTTTTTCAAGTAATGGAGTATTACCAAGCACCCTTCACGATCTCGGACAGTGTATATGGTTCTACCTTCTTCTTAGCAACTGGCTTCCATGGCTTTCATGTGATTATGGGACTCTCTTCACGATCGTTTGTGGTTTCCGCCAATATCTTTGTCATCTAACCAAGGAGCATCATGTTGGCTTTGAAGCAGCTGCATGGTAACTCAACCAGCGGGATAGGGGCCGAACTATGGTATATAGAAGGGTGAGGCATTTGCGAGTATGAATCATTCCGTCATACCGGTTGCCACTAGGTCCCACCGGTTTAAAGAGTCCTTCATCCGGACTCCCCTAGACCTCTGTCTGGCCTAGGGAACTTCTTTAATCTCATACTAATAGATAACAAGATAGGGAAAGACTCACAGACTAGGAAGACTCTATCTATATCTAATTCAAGCGAGAGCCGCCCGATAGTTGGCACGGTATAGCTCTTGTGGCTGAGTTTCATTAGAACTAGCAGCTTGTTTGAGATTTGATGTCCTCCAAGGCATGTTAGGGCTCTCTATAACCTGCTCATGGCTAGATCGATCGGTAGGAAAATAGCACATCTCTGCTCGTTTAACACATGAAAGGAAGTCTTTATTTCAGCAAACAAAATTTCTCCTATGATTCCTTCTAGCCGAGCTTTTCGGTCTATCATTATACCTCGAGAAGTAGAAAGAATAACAAGAGCTATCGTTATACCAACCCTCCATCAAACTCTTAGTCGGAGACTCGTACTCTACTATGAGAAAATGAGTGATAACGTTATGAACACGATAACAATGCAAACCCATGGAAATACCCATTTATCAAAGAATCGTGCCTTCTGTACTCGAGACATCGTGTTAATCCAAGTAGCTATAGTAGGAAGCAGAGATGAACAAATACCTTTTCTTCTGTCCAGCCTCTTGAACTTGAAAGTAGAGAAAATCATCAAATCCATTAGACTTTTTTTTAATTCCTTTTTTTCTTCCTTAAAAACTCAAAAGTTGAGGGGGGCATTCTTCCAAGTTGGGGAGGAAAGGCATGCAAATTTTTAAGCATGGGCTTCCATGAAAGATTCCACTGCATTCCGTCAGGCATGTCCCTTGAGTAGGTGATTCTGAGGCTAAGACCAGGGCTCCCACTAAACATTTAAAAAATTGCGAGATGCGGGGGAAGAAAGCTCCCCCTTCCTGCGGGTTCAGAGCAACGAATTGAAGAGAAAGCAACCCCCTAATGTTAGGGCATCCCTTACTTCTATAAACTATGTTGGGCTAACAGGATTCATTCGTCAAGTTCCGCCTCTCCGCGAGTAAGGACCATCACGAGCAGAGTGAGAGAAGTAAGTGGGCTGCGGTTGGAGGCTCGATTTCGTCGATCTGGTTTCGAAAGGCTTGGGCCCAGGGAAGAAAACACTTCTTGGATAAGGATCCCACCGCCGCTGACTTCCACTACAAAGCCTGCCTTCTCTTCATCTTCAGGCTTCCCTAGCTGCACTAAGTCAATCTATTGATCTATCGATGCTGCCCTTACATTGGATCTAAACAAAAAGCGATTCTAAGGTAACTTTGGATATACAGAAACTGACGTTGACGACCACATTGGGGGTACCATTTCTAAAGGTCAGACTTGCTAATAAATTAACAAGAGGTTTGGGAGGTTTGGGAGGTAAAAGTGAAGTTTAAAGTATGAAACAAGCTCTTTTCAAGAGAGAGGACTTTGATCGTCAATTCAAATATAAGGTTCCTAGGACAACGACAAGTAGGACAAGCGCTTAGGCAAGTAGAGCAACTAAGCTGGCAACAGAACGTTGTTTTTGGGGAGTTGGAAAAAGAAGGAAGATCAGCTCCTAGCTATCTCTTTAGATGATGAGTTGAGAATAAATGGCGAACGGGAGGTTAGGTGGAAAGAGCAAATGACTGAGAAAGCAAGAATAAGACCTTGTACATGTTGCTCTCTTCCTCTTTGTTGTTCTTCTCTAGACTGATGGTTATACGTGCGAGGAATTCCGGGAGGGACCTATGAAAATTTTGAAGCCCAACGCTTTGATAAAGCAAGGGATCCCGACTGGAATGATTTTTACTGTAGATTTATTAGTAAAAAAGCATCTCCTACTTTTGAATTGTCGAAACAAGAACTTTATATGAGAGTAGAAGCTCCAAGGAATAAGATCTGATTTCGTCTCTCAAAGGTTGGGGGAGAAGCCCCGGCTAGATCTCTACAGAACAAATTAGGACAAAGTCTCAATGAATTTCTTGTCGTTACTACCTCGACCTGAACCCCACCTGAATTCCCATTTCACGAAGTATGTCCCCGGATAACCCAAAGTCTCGATAGTTAACTAAAAAAAAATTCATATCCCCAAAGCACTTCTTACCGACAAGGGGATATGAATAAGGGATAACAATCCACCTTTCAAACAAAGACGGAGATCTACGAAGGAAGGCAAAAAGCGAAGGCATCTCCAGAAAGTGAACTCATTCACTGTCTATTCTTCATCCTCCTTCTTGAAATGAGCTCGGGCATCGGGTGCGCAACAAAGTCTAAGCGAAAGAAGAAAAATGGATGCGATAAGAACAAAGACCAACGATCATTCTAAATCTTATTCAACCTTAACGACAACATATTACGTGAAATCCCTAACAAAAATAGATATATACAACGACCCGATATATAAGATTTTTTTTGAAAGCTGAAATCCAGAGAAGCTTTGTACTCGGTTCTTCGGCCTTTGCGAACAACTTGATGCAATATATCCCTTCAAACCTTTAAGTGAAATACGGCGCTATCGAATTCACATACAAAAGAAAGATACGAACTTGGTAAATGGAACTTGAAGAAAGAATCGAAGGCGCGAGAGTGGGTATTCCGTTATCGATAAAGGGTGGAACTTATACCTATAAAAGATGATGTGTTTTCTACGATATTTCTTGTCTTTCAATTAGGGTGATTCATCAAACGGAAATCCCATATAGCAGGAAAGTGCATTAAAGCATTTTATCTACACGAAATAAGAAAGGAAGTGACATTTGTAGCAGTCCAAGAATGGCTTTATCCCCGAGGTCACTCTCAAAAGTACTTTATTTCACCCAAGATTAGGTTTTTCTACAGGGTTTTCTGCCTGTGGCTTCAGGTGGTCGTTTTTCTACATCTGTAGTGAGACAATTTAAGAACTAAAAAAATAAAAAAATCAACGAACATCAAATCTTGTTAATTAGATCATAGATATTCTAATGGCGGGATTTCAACAACAAAAAAAGTGTCGGGGGAATGAATAGGTGAACCCCTCCAGAAGGCCCGTCACCTTTGGACCGATTGGACAACATCAACCAGCTACTATCCATACAATCGAGTTATCTCAAGCTCGTGATTATAGGCTATTTGTTTCGCACAATGGTGTTGTAGGCGCAGACTCTTTCTAACCGGGTTACCTTTTCCGTGAGTCTAAGGATTTGGAAATGGTTTCTATAACGCGAGGTTCAAATAGAAAAGAAGTATCTTTTTTCTGGGAACATGGTCAACCAGAAATTATTCAAGGGTCTTAGAAGACTCTGACAAAGCAAGCAAAGAAATCTCAGGATCCTCCATTTCAGAGAGAGTCGACTTCTGAGACGTAACTACCTGAAGTATGGGTGAATCGATATTAAATACAGTAAATTTGAAGTAACGGAGGTTCCCATTCAAAAACACACTTATTAGAATTAGGTCCAGATCTCATGTCAGAAATTAGGCATATTTTGACCAATAAAAACGGGGTTTCTCCCTCGTTGAGTAGATTACTCACTTTTATTTAAACATAAACAAGCAAGCAAGGCAAAAAAAAATAGAAGGACCTATGGTGGGATCCTCATGGATAGAAGCAGTGCCCAATATGCTTCTAGAAAGATCTTTGTGAACTTCTGTTTATTTAGCGGAGCGATCAAGAAGCTCTCTCAGTTTTAGGCCTGGGGGGTCTCTTGAAAAATCCTTGATTTCATGTCGATACCTTGAGAAAGACTGGCCCTTGCACTGGACGTTCCCAAAATGGTACTATCAGGTCGGGTGAATTCGATTGGTTTGATACCAGTAATGGAAGTCGTTTCAGTGTCACCTTGACATGGTGGAAGTCATCAGTTCGAGCCTGATTATCCCTAAAACTAATGTGAGTTTTTTTATTTTGGAAGGTGGAAGTAGATTACTCCCATGGAAGTGATTATCTCTAATTCTTGTTCACTTCCATCTTAACTCTGTTGCTTGTTCTTCTTTCGGCCTAAATCTATAATTCTTCACTACTCACAGCAATTCAATGGCAAGCAGTATTAGTTTCTTGCTTCCTTTTCACACCCATCACTGCCAACATTGAATTTGAGAAAAACCCAATTTTTATTCTTCTTCACAGACCTGTATCATTTTTTAATCTTCTATAAACTCAATAACATACCATCTCCTTCTTCTCGCACAACAGACCAAAAACTACTCACACCCATTGTCTCTGTGTCGGCTTTACTATCATCCATATGAGATATGGTTAACTACGACAAGAACTTGGATGACAGTGATGGCAGGCTGGAGCAACAACAATATAGAGTTAGCCGTGAAAAGAGAGAGACGAGTTGTGATTGTGTTTGTGTGTCGTGACCTAGGTTTAGGTTTAATAATGAATAGATCAAGGAACCCATTATTTGGCTGCCGTTTATCTTCATTCACAAATAATATGTGGCTGCCTTTAGTAAATTCCAGTTTCAACAAATTTGAGACTTCTATCCTTGCTAGCTTAGAATCCATTGACACCCAATGTCTGTATATTATGCCACAAGCTCCCATTTATCTTCTTTTGCTTCATATGACTCCATAGTACCTATAAAACTCAAAACAAGCATAAAATTCAAAATTTACAAGAAAAATAACAAAGAAAGCATAAACAATAGAATATAGAATAAGTTGTTTTAGACACCTATCATATTCGGACCGAAAAATGAGACATTTCTTGTACTCATAGACTCAAGTTCTCGCAAGAGCATTATAAAAGAATGAGTAGCGATGAAAGTGAATTTCAAGAGGCTCAAAGAGACTCGACTGCAACAAGTCAAAACGTTAACTACCTCGAATGAGGGCTTGATTCAACAAATAAGAATGCGAAGGAAATAACTTACGTCACACTACCCCAGTTTTCTGGTCCCCCAGCGAAGGGGGGTGCTTGTGGGCGGTGTGTGCCACGACGAAAGAAGGGAATGAAAGGCTGCTTTGTGTTAGGTCTCCTTTCTGAGGTCTCTATTTAATTCTGGGTCGTAGGCTATGCCGAAACCTAACTGTTAAGTAAGCAAAGCGTCTCAATGTTATTTCAGCATTTTTCTGGACCCCGTGATTGTTTTTTGTGAAGGCAGGCCTAAGCTGAGGCACCACAGTTTTTGTAACAACCTTCCATTGATTACTCACAAGGCGACCCATCTTTTCTTGGTCCATCGTGATAGTCTAGTCCAAAATGGTATAGTAATTGTGCATCTACCTCGATCTTTTATCACTTTATACTTTTTTGAATCATAGTAGAAGTGGCGTTATTTTATCGGGTCATTCAAACGGGGGCGTGAATGCGAGATGCCAGCGGAATGATCGGCCGGACAAAGGCTAGGGATGCTTCCTTCCTCTCTGCTATCCTATCTCAGATGCTTTTATTTTTCACATATTTTGATAAAATTGGTTGGGATCAGGATTGTCAGTTGGAACATCTAGCATTCCGATGTCTTTCTCGTATTCATTAGACCTGTCCAATACATATTCAAGTCCCCCAATAATCCTCGATTTGCTGAGCAGTCTTGGCCTTGGTTCAGCACAAGAGCACACAAAAGATGTCGCAGAAGTAAACCATTTGGTGGCATTCCAGCTTTCCTTCCCCTTTCAGGGTAAAAAAATCCAGTCAGCGATCCAACCTCTTTCTTTGCTTCTTTTCCTAGTTAGGAGTAGGACTCGAGGTAGTACGAGCTACTTCGACTAGAAAACAACTTTCTTCGCCATAGAAATAACCGAAGACTAAGTCTAAAGATCTTAACAGCCTTACTCAGGTATATGTCTATAAGGAATTATCGTGTTTCCATTTTTTTAATCTAACATCGAGAAACCCACCAAGGTAAAAATATAATAGATACAAGATATGTGAGGGTAGTGAATGTTTTTTATGGCATTTTTAATCTATAAATTACGAGAGATGGCACTAGGATGATGAGATGCATGAGGCCAAAGTGGATACCCGCCTAAAAATAGATAAGAAAATAGAGGAAGCGCTCTTATCTGATGGTTATTCAAGAGAGTCCCTCTTGGTCAAACAATATCAAGTCAGAGCCTTTGTTTTATGGAGCCTGAGATATAGACAAAGAAAGCATACTTTCATCATTTTCAAAAGACTGAAATCTATCTGTTGTCCTTTCTTGCTTGAATCGCATCACATATAGACATAGCCTTTCGCATAGTCTAACATGCCACTCTCACTAGGGACTGCCATTGATATAGTGGGGGAAGGTGGCGATGACGTCAAGTCCGTATGGCCCTTATGGGATGGCCACACACATGCTTATCGAACCAAACCATAATTGAAGCTCTATGGGAAGACTCTAGGTACACAGAAAGACCAAGCTAAGCCGCCGAAACAGGGACTTTTGTCTCTTGGATAGGGTGTAGTGTTTCATGCTAGCATTGCGATTCGTGAATTCGCCAAAAGTCTCTCTACGGATGAAGAATAAGCGTGTTATTGGGCCATTGTAGAAATACAGATATGGTCGACGACGGAACGAAGAACGAAAATATACTTTCTTTTCGAGATGACTTGTTTATTATTCAATATCGCCTATTTAGCTTTCATATTTGAAGTATCTATTTTGTCACCCCAAAATTTTGATATTTCTGATACCTAACTCCAATCCTAATTACTTCTTAAACTATACAAAAATAGGTGAATATACCCAACTATCGGTAAGAAATTCATCTTTTGACCTCCCGAAATTGCGTTATCGGAGCCGAACCAGAAATGGCTTTTAGTGGACACCGACCACTTTTTACTTTGTCCAAGACTCATACACCATGCTTTTCGGGAAACCCTTCTTTGTGATGCGGCTTCTCTGATAACATCAAGAGTTGTCCCGTAATAAAACCCGTTGTATCTGATACCTCCTTCTCGTTTCCTTCTTCCATAACCCGAACCCACGACATCGGTTCGGAGACCCGCGTTCTACTGAACTAAACTCAGCGCTTTTTAATAAAACCTAGCAGGGAGCCTACGTAATCATATGATAGATATCAGAGCGCTCTCCTCTATTAGGTCAAAATCCTTCTCTGAAGAACAGTAGTTTCCTTTAATTCATATCAGTACTTCCCCATCTCTTATGTTTTTCCCTAGATCACCACCGAAGCGAAAGCCTTTTTAGTCATCCTATTTCCATACAAAAGAATCATTCTTCTTATTCTACGATAATAGATGATGAATGAAGACTTTCTAGTTTGGAGGGAACTTTCGCACCACCCCTCAAAGTCAAGTGAGTCCTTTTTTGAAGACTCTGTGGAAGCTTCGGTGAATGATCATGACGATCCTTCTCTAATCCCGGCCTTTTCAGTCTGAAGATGATTTAGAATTTGAAGATGAAAACTTCGACTCAAAATCTACGGTTGTTCACTAGAAAAAGAAAATAGGTCCCGCGTAACTAAGGGCATTAGAATCCTATATAGACTAAGTTGACTGACTGGATCTGTTTTGTACGGAATAGCTGAACCATTATTTCATATCGCCCCCCGGTTACAACATCTTTTCAGCTAGAACACTCTTCCCCAGAATTTCTGCTATCACCGTTAATCATCCTGGAGGAGGCCCGGAGGTCTGAAAAAACTCATATGATTAATTTAAATAAACAGACTGAGTAAAATATTTACTATTTTTTGAAAAGCGGACTTCGACTCAAAAGCATATTGTTTTTTTTCGAAATTGAATAAAAATTAGTCCTACCTTTACTTGGGGCATTCCTTTAGCAAGAATCTCGTCGATCTTTCGAAGCTAGTATCATGTGAGTTGTAGCTAAAATCGGAGGTTTGGGAGGTAAAAGCGAAGTTTAAAAGCTGGCAGTCAAAGAAGGGCCTTCTCCTTTGTTCAAAGAAATCTCAAAACCTTTGATCGAGCTACTTCGTTTCTTACTGGATTGGATTACACAAATTAATCCCGAGAGTATAACTTAGTTAGTCGAGTTACTTTATTATGTCACTCCTTTTATTCTAGGTTTTTGAGTCACCCCGATCGGAAGAAGAAAGAAAATTCCCTGTTCTAGTTGACTTCGGGCATGGCCAGCTCCCATGTGTGACGGGCGGTGTGTACAAGGCCTGGGGATTTACAGCAAGCTATCCAAGCACGGAGGACAATGGTAAACCGAAGAAGTTATTTTTCTATATTAATAAAATCATACGTTAATCACGACGTTCGTTGCCCCAGCACTTTCGAGTCCATTTCTTGACAGGGCAGCCTTGAATCTCTTTCTTTTTTGACTCAGATGGGTGACCCTCTCGCATACACTCGAGTCACTTGGTGCATCTGCTAAGTCTGTACTTGTTGGTTGAACATGAGCTGATAATAATAGCGAAGAAAGTACTCCGCCAGGTATAAGGGTCCCAGCCGAAAACCCGCAGGTGAAGCCCAAAGGGGACGATTATTTCTTTGCATGAGTAATCCTCCTATCACATCTCAGCTCCTTAGTCGAAGATCATCTAATGGGACTAGAATTTTTTAGGAGTTTGAGGAATTCTTTATTTATCAAAATTTGGGTTTTTTATACTCTTCGGGATCCGCTTGCTTATATGATGGGCTTCTTTTCCTTACAGTACGGATGTAGCTGTAGCATTCCCACCCCAGCTTATTTTATTATACTCCGGGGTTGAAGAAGATCTGATTATGATTTATTAAATGATAAGAAGAAAAATTCACACATGCACCAGATATGTTTGAACACAAGTCTCTGTATTCAATAAAATGTCTTATATTAAAGTAAGGTATAACAGGTATGGTAAAAGGGGATTTGTTCTTTAGTTTGAGTAATGTTTCGAGGTGGGACGGGTCTCCCACTCGAGTACTCTTTCAAATCCAGTTCAAAGGCGGACTTGGTCCCCGCTCAAAGCTTGACAAGGAAATTTTGAGTCATGGGTAAAGGACCCTTTACATAGGACGAAATCACATCTTATTCCTCACTTGGGGCCTACTTCCTCTCATTTCATCTCATTGCATCTTGCTCAAAAAATTGGGATATTTGGCAGGTCTACCCCGGTTACCGAGAAAGAATTACAGCTTCCTTAGAATCATCCGATGAGTATACGACACAAGAAAAAATTACTTTCTCATGACAAATAAATCTAATGGATGGACTCTGGAGATTCACTCGCTGCTTTGAAGCAGTAGTTGGAGGACTCGTATGCCTGAACTACCGACATCTGTAGGTGTTGCGAAGAAGAAACCACTCTTTTTCTCGTATGCCTGCAACTGACTGCGTATTGTTTTTCTGTTGGTTGTTGCGACCTGCACGAATGGTGTAACGACTGCCCCGCTATCTCCGACATGGACTCACTGAAATTTAAAAGGATATTTGGCTGCGCTAAAAGCTTTTTCCTTAGCAAAATCTCTTGGTGAGGCTCCACGTAATTTCATAAGTCTTGAATCTTATAATCTTTCATCTACAGATGTTGTTCGGGTTTTGGCTATAGAGATCTGAAAGTCTGCTATTGGACGAGAGTCCAGTAGCTGAAAGTATCACTAGCTTATGCTCTGACCCGAGTAGCATGGGGCAGGTCGAATCCCGTGTGGATGCTTTCTCAGGAGAAGGCTTTACCAGTGATTACAAGATCATGCTTATATGAAATCAAATATATTTAGATTTTGACTTGGATACCTTAGTCATTAGACACAATGCAAATATCATACTCTTAGACCATGCTCAAACCTTTGCTAGAGATCCATTCTCCAGTCGATCCATTGCAATGGATTTTCTCTTGAAAACGATGGGTCATTCCTTAATTTGAGAATCCTGATAATCCCTAGCAATATCACTGAGTGGCAAACTCCTTGAGTTTTTAATTTAGTTAAGGGATACAAGATTAACTGATGGGTGAGGGTCCAGGTAGCCTACTTATATTATAGATTTATAAATAAAGTATAGCCTATAACAAAATAAACAGAAAACGCTACTGCGGCTGTCTAATTTTCTCTTTGATTTTCGGGAGGAACAAACTAAATCTTTGCTTCTTCTTGGTCCCTTCGTAGACTTTTGAGTGGCTATGGCCAAGTCAATTAGAAAGCCTTTCCTAAGGGGGTCAAATTAAGGTTGTTTTTTAAGTTTGTGGAGTTATTTCATTATAATTCGAGAACAGAATCACGCTCTGTAGAATTTGAACCTCTTTCTTCTTGAAGCGCTTTGCGAGCTAATTGTCGTTTCCTAAGTTTGATATAGCCTTCCAATACTGCAGAAATTACAGTGTCACCTTGTTTCGTATCTCAAGTGAAGTAGAAGTAACAGCGTCGCAAAGGAAGAAATAGGGGATTGATCCACTCGAACATCGGGAGAGGCAATAGTACTATCACCACTATGTACCACTATACCGTGCTAACTATTGGGTGGCTCTCGCTTGAATTAGATACAGATAGAGTCTTTCTAGTCTGTAGTCCCCCTATATTTATCTGTCTGATTTATTTTATCTTTTGCTTTTAAGAAATTATTCCCTTATTGGACAAAAGAAAAGAAGTCTAGGGTATCGGAACCCACTTCGGTTTTAGAGCCATATTAAAAGGGTTTCCGGTCGCATACTAGTTGATGTGAAAGATGGGTGAAGACTTTGAATTCGTCGCCAACCTATGGTGTACTGGTTGTTATGTCAATAGCATCCCCGGTAAGCTAAGTTGGTATGGAAGAACTGCATATTACGGGAAATCCTTCTCAATACAAGTTCTCGAATCCAAGGGTGACTTGTCATATTTAGAATCTTTATGCGGTGTGCTCTGTTTACTATTCTTTTGTACTCTCTTCTCTTCGATGCATAAAAATTAAGTTCGGAGACCTCTATAGAAGAAGATGGTCTTTATTATCTTTCAGTCGAGTATAAAGAAAGGGTTAACCGTGGAACTGGCCTCGCTGCGAGTAGTTCGTTTGCTCAAAGCATTCATTTGAGACCAGTGGTGTACTTGACACGGGCGATATTGGTAGTGCCGGAGTGGACTCCAACCCATGACTTTCGGTTTTCGACGATGATCCAATAGAACTTGTTTTTACACCTTGAGAGGATCAATTGTCCTCCTCATTATAGTCCTCCTAGAATCAATTGCATTTTGTCGGAATACAGTTGAATGCCCAGAATCCGCTATGAGGGAATGCTCTCTTGTACACGAATGCCCTGGCTAGAGAAAGTAATTTTTGAACATCCTGATGCCCTATGTGATTTAGTATATCTCACGATATCAAAACCTGTGTTTTTCTTTAACTTGGATATACTCCAAGTTAAGGTCTGAATTCCATGAATTTTTCGGGACCGAGGAACCCACTTTTATTAGTAAGGCGAGCTCTATATACTGCGTCTTTCTTTGGAATTCTATTGAAACAGGTCAATTATACCGACAGGTTGTCACGGATTATGGGGAAGGATTGTAAGGAGTCTCTTAATCTAGGGCTAGATAGCTCCTGGATTTCCTACTTGCATGAGAGGTTCTCTATTTAAGATATACTTTGGGCGACAGAAGCTACGAGACCTCTTTTTTCGTTAAGACTGCAGAAAGATCAAGTTGGTGAGCCGTGTGGAGTGGTGAAGGAGGCATATATTATTTTGGCCGATTACTCTTTGGTTTTTGGCTTGCAATAAAGCTAGGGGAAAAAATCTTATTTCTGTATCGGTTCCAAAAGATCGAAGAAAGAGGGGATGCTTCCCCGATTAAACTTCCCGTGGGACCCTCTTCCGTTGGTCGAGTCTATAAATAGCATTTCCTTTCAGTCGAGTCTCTAAAGCCAAAACTTATGAGCTTGGGTGCGTTCTTTTAACATACTACCTAGAAACTTCTGGTTTTTTTCTCGAATCTCTTCAAATGATATCTAAAGTACCTAGTTTTTTTAGGCTTCAAGCTTGACTGAAAATCCAACTTTTAATGAAACCAAGAGCATATAGTATAGAAGAAAAAAATAACTAAGAATTGAAAGATTGCTTTGGAATCAATGAGACTGAGATGCGGAATTTCAGCCGAACCTTTTATGCTGGGGAACAAAACCAAAAGCATGAAGGGATACCTCCCAAACCTCCGATTTTAGCTACAACTCACACGATTCTAGCTTCGAAATACTCTTCGCAAGTTTGATTCACGTTCGAGGAAAAATATTACGTCAACGGCCTCATTTCTTCGTGAACGTTGTGGAACAGCTGCTTGTGTGTTCTCAAAGTCTCTCTCCTTGTCCCTATCTCTCAATGTAATGAAACCTACTAAAAGGAAAGATTCGTTTCTCCGCCAATATTTCTAGAAAGGAATCAAAATTCAACCTATTGGACCTTCAGGCGTTAAAGGAGTTGATGGTAAGGAGATTCTTGATCCCCAAAAAACATCCAAGGGTAGCGTAGATATAGCATACTCTGGTTTAGTTATTGAAGCTTCGTTTGTTAATCCTACGCTCACCCCCCCCCCCCCCAGTGAGCTTCTTGTTTCGCTTATTGGTTATCTATTTTATTAATAACTTATCTTGAAACTGAATCAGGACTTCGATCCTATTTCAATGGGAACTTGATGAGCTGATCCGCCTACAGGTCTTTCTTTTACCTTCTTGTGTATTTTTCTTGCCTTTTTTGGTTAATTCGAATTTTTTAAGCTAATGAGTATTATTCTATATAATGACTCCAGATAGCAAGCGATCACTCAGCAATGAAACCGCCGGCCAGGGATGAGTACCTATCCCTTACGAGAATCGAACCCTTGTCTTCGATATGAAAAGACGATGTCCTAACCACTAGACGAAAGGGACAAAAAATACTACAGCTCATGTCTAAGTTTGGGTATAGCGGGACTTGAACCTGCGACCATTAGGTTAAAATCACAATGGTCTACCAACTAAGTTATACACCCGTAAAAGAGCGGTATGTTTCAACCAATTAAACTATAAGCCTCTACAATAAACAAATCGCTCGAGAGGAATGAAAAGTATCAAGCATTGTCTTTGATGTCGAAAGTTATCATAGCAGGGGGTCTATGAACTATGGGAGAGGCCAAGGACGGGATCGAACCGTCATTCCAGGATTTGCAGTCCAATACATTTCCATTATGTTACCTAGCCTACTCATTGCGTCTTATAAACTCTTTTTCTATCATATTAAGTTAACTAGGAGACGATATAATGAACTAGACGCATGAAAAACCTCAACCGTAGCTTGTGCGCTAGAGTCGCTTGAGGGGTACAGAAGGGAGTGTGTTTACAAGCAAAATTGGATGCATAAAACGTGAGTTCAGTAGTGAAGCGCTCCTAGTGAAAGAATATATACCAGCGAGGATAAATCTATTCCCCGGAGGTCAGAATTCAGCAGATTGTTTACTTACTTACTTTTTGTTCTACAAATCAGCGGGATTCTTATTCGGTCGAATATCAAAAACCTGTGCTTTCCATACATGGTGCTAGAAGCTTCGCCAGAAGCAAGTGTGGCAATAATCTAGATTGGTATTAAGTTGTTAGAGATTGGCTCCCCTTCTTCTTCAAGAAATGGAAAAGCAAGTGCCTTATATATTATATCATTAACGAAAGCAACTAATCCGGATCAGGAAATTCAAAGTAATGCCATATGATCCCATCCTGTCATTACTAGTAGATTTGGAAGAAATCTAGCTTTGAATCCATAGACCTGGAAACCTACTTCATTCTCGTAGAATCGAGAATGAAGTGGCGGTTACCAACCTGAGAATTTAAATCTGTCGCAGATCTATTTTCATTCTATTTCTTATTGATAAATGGGGCAGATGGCTTGTAGTACCCCCTTTGATCAACCCTCGGAATCACCTACTCAAAGGACAGGCCTGACGGCAGGCGGTGAACTCTTTCAGGTAAGAACGGGCCTAAAAACGACATATGTCGTATACTTGAGTGATCTCAAAAGTTCCCTTTGTTCCTGTGATGCATACAAGGGAGTGGTGATAGGAGAATAAGCGGCTATAGGGATCTGCTTACGCCTCAGCCCGACAGAAACTGATCCAATTCGAAGGTGTTAGTGTTGATATCGGTCAATCATAGAAGAAAAATTCGAAAGAGGTGTTTCATATGTCACACTAAAAAGATCATCATCACAAAGTTCATCAAAGTAAACTACTAAAAGTATAAAATTCCAAGTATATATTATTTCACTAGGAGATCTGGACCGATTTTTTTCTAATCCTTCGATAAAAAGATTCATTCTTTTCATAACGAAAGGGACATGTTCTAACTTTGATCTACCTATGTCAAAGACCTCTGATTCTATGATGATATTTCTCAAGAGATCAGTTGATGCATAAATTGTAGCTATATTGATGGGCTTGATTCCCTTAGTCGGACTAACCTCGGTCGGAGGGCT
Organism: Papaver californicum; assembly: GCA_023531435.1. Taxonomy (NCBI): domain Eukaryota; kingdom Viridiplantae; phylum Streptophyta; class Magnoliopsida; order Ranunculales; family Papaveraceae; genus Papaver; species Papaver californicum. The sequence continues at coordinate 53,744 of JAJJMC010010050.1, forward strand.
CCAGCGACATTCAATTGGTGCAGTCAATTTTACACTTATATGTTTTACCCTGAAAAAAATCAAGAATGCCTATGCACCCCACACGTGATTAATAATAGATTTTCATCCCCATGCAGAGAAGTTTCAATCTTTGATTGGTTGGGAAAGAGCCGATGAATGTCGAGAAATTTTAGATCTAGAGAAGCCTGGCAAGGCAGGAGGGATATGAAAGGAATGACTTTTCGATATGGGTAACGAAGGTAGATAGCTTCCTTTATGCCTTGGGGTTGTAGTTCAGTTGGCCCAAGGGAATATTCGTACCTCAAAACCCCACCTCACAAAGCAGAAGATCTACCAAGAGTATCGAAAGCAACACCTCCTACCACCTAAAAGAAGTAATCCATTTATATGATCGTACCTCGGGCCTGAATTAAACCTAAATCTTGTGCTGCTTTTTGGCCCCGCTACTCTACTAAGTCCAAGGCCTTACCTCTTTTCTTATCAATGGCATTGACAGGCATGACGATTGTGGTATATCATCTCAAGATTTGAGGTTTGGCTTAGAGACTCGGCAGTACCCTTCTATGGAGGGCAACCCGGTCCTATCCAAATTAAATGGCTTTGTCCTCCTTGACTTGCATTTAGAGCTGGTTGAATCAGACCAAGAACTCACAGAAACTGGAAAAAAAGTAAACTCCCTCCTTGGACGAGCACGAGCTTAGTCAAGTAGAACTGGGTTGCGTTGCTTGATGCTTCGATCGAAAAAACTTGTATGAATGGGGCCATGCATGTAGATAAAATATGTGTTAGAAATGCCAATCCCTCTCCTCGGACACCAAAAAACCGGGCAAATCAAAATTATTACTTGGAATTTCGGACCTCAACATCCTGCTTCTCATGGTGAGCCATAGTTGGATCCTCTATTATTTTATGTTCTTTCCGAAAGCGTGCCAATCCCTATGTTGTGGTGGAGCTGAGTATCTTCTATTCACAGGGAGAATTTCCTCGTCTTGCTTGCTGATTGATTGGAGTTATTTCGGTCCCCCGCTTCATCTCTATATGTTAACTAGAAGTTCAGAAGCCAATCCCTTTCTTAATCGAGTTTAGTGGCTTAGGTAATGGGAGTACTGAGAGCCAAGTTTTCGTCTTCTATCTCTATGTAAGCTTCAAAGAGAGTGTTTTTTATCTCTATCCATAAAAATCTGCTTACCGATATTGTTATCGCTTGTCACATACAAACAACTTCATTGCTAACACTTATGACCTGATAACTGGTCTCGCCTCTCCACCCATCTCTATCAGCAGGACCTGAGAAGACGAATTCAATGAAAGACCCCGACCGAAGTTAAAGGGAAAGTTCATCAAAGGATAATAGGCTATGTAAAATTGATAGAAGGAGTCGACTGTCCAAGAATGTCCTTTAGGGAAGAAGTTTACTTGCTTTCGACTTAGAATATAAGGATTTTTTGACGCTCAGTTAGTTATATTCATTTGTTTATAACATATTGGTATCATCCTCACATCATAGAATGGAAGCTCTCTTCATAATTTATTTATTCATTAAGAAAGAATATCTAAGATGAAAGGTTCAGAGTTTGGGTCTCTAGCGATGGTCTTGTAGCCTTTCGAGCAGCTAAGCCTATTATAATATGTTCCATTAGGACCTATTTTTTAGAACGTTCCAGTATAGGAGATTGTTGACCTGGGAAGAAGGACTCACATCACTAATGATGTCCGACCCCGTGTAGAAGCAAAATAATTTTCATAATCCATCGATAGATCAAAGGCCGACGCGTTGTTGTATACTTGGGATGCTACACTCGCTGCTTTGAAGATGTTGATACTTCCCCTTATTAAGACGCTCCAAGTTATGGAATGGACAACCTCTATTATCGACATTGACTTTACTATTAAAGACTGGAAATTGGCTCGGCTTCAAAACCGTACGTGGAGCTTCCGCCTCATACGGATACTCTCAGGATGAAGGTAGGCTCAGGCTTGTGCAGTTAAGGTTGTTGTACACGACTAAGATCGAGGAAAACTTGTAATCGATAAGGTCCCCATTAATTTTAAGATATTTGGCACGAAGAAACTAAGCCCATGTCTTGTTGGAGTGTCTGATACTCCAGCATAAGGTAAGGGCTTTAGTACGCTGGTTAAGAGTCTAAGTCTAATATGATCTTAATTTCCAACATGGGAAAACATCTGAGACCAATACGGACTACCCATATCCAGCAGTCTACGAGGGCAAGGAATGTCTCATTTTTTGGTCCGAATCTCGACAGTTATGTCTCTCTTATATTCTCCAGTCAAGGGACGGTTATATAAACTAATCCCTTGCTTCTAGTGGATTTTAGATGCTCAAGATTGTTAGATTATGTCATAAGAAAGGGAGAGGCTCAAAGAGACTCGAGCTTATGCGAGAGGGATGAAGTCACTCAACTGAAAGGAGAGGCCATTTAAAAAACCATGTGAATTAACTTGGTTACGCGCGTGGTTCTAGGTGTATTGACCGTATATTTTGTTGTAACTAGTTATTCCTTACCTCGAGACCAAATTGGTTAGCAACTCACGAAAGCGACTCAAGAGAGGAAGACGAAGGCACTCGAACAATTAAGGCGGCAAGTATATATTCCCATCTATAGGATCTCTTGTGGACTCCTGCTTTGGAATATTAGAAAGCGCATAGCAGTTGGTTTACGTGTTGAATCTTAGACATTTGATGAATCACCCTAATTGAAAGAAAAAAAATACCGTCGAAAACACATCATCTTTTATAGGTAGAAGTTCCATTCAACGAAAGCTCTCAAGGAGAGGGGTAAAGTGTTAAAGAAGACTCAAAGTGGAGCATGGTCTTCTATTAGATTAGGTGAGCTAGGTCCATATGCTTCGAGTACTTTCATAGGTAGCGCTCTTCCTACGGGTAGTCTCAGCAGTTACGTTGATGTAGGTATGACAGGTAGCCATTTAGAGTGCACTTGAGAGATACCTGTGACTCGATTGATAAAATAGTATATCTCTCTAAAAAAACATGTTTTTTTGGATCGACGCACAAAGAAAAAATATTTTTGCGAATGAACAAGATATTGAGGAATTAAAACATTATAAGAGAAGTCGTCATGACAAACGGTTATTTCAGACCTACGTGGAAAGCTTTCGAAAGAAAAATAAAGTGAGACTCGTGCTGCTAGAGGAATTGATCTGAAAGGATTAACAGGTCGAACTGCTAGTTTTCGGATACGAGATATCCATATTGTTATTTGGTGAAAAATCCCCATCTTATTTGTTGTAGATGGGATTGAACAACTGAGATATCTTTAGTTGGATCACAACTATGTGGGGAGGTTCGATACAATACAAAACCCCCATGTTATTTGTTGTAGGGTTCATCTTCTTTTTCACCGTAGGAGGACTCGCAGGAATTTTCTTGGTAAATTCGAGGCTAGACATAGCTCTACATGATACTTATTACGCATTGCAGGCATGCGAGAAAAAAAGAGTTTTCTTCTTCGCAACACCTACAGATGTCGGCAAAGGATAACACTACATCTGTCTAGGGGGAATCATTCAATCTCTGTCAGTTGTGATTGAACTAGTAAGCGCTGTTGATCCGGATCCTAGTGCTTTCGACAGATACTTCATTTCAGTACGGCGTATAAGTGGGCTTTCTTCCTTTGCTTCTTTTAAGATAAGAGTATAATAGAGTAAATTTCCTCTTGTAGTAAGTAGACAACTTTCTGAATTCTAACTGATAAGCGCATAATTTACATATTTTAAATATCATTTTATTATACTTATTTGCTAGATTTTGTGTGAATTATTGTGTATTATTATTACTTTTGTAGTTTATATCTTTTGTTAGGTTGTATCTATGAAAGAAGTGAAATTGAGATTTACATGGGAATAATTTCCAAATACCCAGTACAACACTGGATTACAAACCCAACGGCGAAAAGACGAAGTCATTCTGAGGTCGTACGAAGAAGTTACAAGCAAAACAAGAACTAAGGACAAAATAGTCATTTTAAGGGCAACTACTAAAGACACCCTTGTTTCTGATAGGGGATTTCATCTTCATATTCAGTATAAAACATTGTTAAAGGCACCTCAACTTCTATCCTGGGCTGCCTAGATTCAAATATTGTTAAGGGTGCCATCAAGAACTGATAAGGGGCACCTTCTTCTTCCTCACTTCACGAACAGAGAAATTAGGTTGGTTTTGGTTTAATCCCTCGATCCTGTGATGATTTACCGAGAGAGTTTATAATAAAATAGGGAACTCAAAAGGATCAGTCGAGTTTTTGTGATTGATAGTGGAGGAGTTCGAGAGATGAAGAAACAGTTAATCATTAGAGATGTTGATGATCATGGCAAGTGGAAGTCAGTAATGATAGAAGGAGGTATGAGAGATGGGCTTGATATATATTGTGTCTAAGATGATTCGTTGATGGGTTTGATGGTGGAGCAGTGAATCTGTGAGGAAGATGTTTAACTGAAATTAATGGCCGAAGTTGAGTTCAATGGTGTTGTTGGTGCTCGAGAACTTGTTGTGGTTTTGGGTGTTGTTACTTGAGTTGGTGATGAATCAACGGTTTATATTGTTGATGCGTATTTGATGATGGTAATACTGGCTGCTTCCATTTTATCTCGAGCCTGTGATGGTGCAATTGATAATCATGGAAGTGATTAATTCTATCAATGGAGATAGTTGTTGACTGCGATAGTGGTTGGTGATATTTGAAGGTGGAGAAGTTTATGTTCTAAGCTGTGATCAATGGTGATGACGAGATGATGAAGCTACTGCCCATTGTGGTTTGAAGTGATGGTTGGAAGCTTGCTGGAAATAAACGAAGTGATGGTTTGAATCGCTGAGTCGATGGTGGTCTGGGTTGATGGTGGTCTGTAGAAGCAAAACAAGAACTCGATCTCACCAATAAAAAGAGATGAGAGTCAGTTAAAAAGGTTTGAGTGAGCAATAACAGGGAAGGAAAATGAATTTGAGTTCGATATGCAGACATGGTTAGGGAGAGAAGATAGGTATCGAGTACGTGTCTAATATAATTAAGCAGTTGCACTCCGTTTACAACTCATGTACAAGATTTTCAGTTGGTCGATGGTTGAATCCGTGTACAATTGGGGTTCAATTTAGGTTGAAACTTCAAAAGAGAGGCGGTGACTTGGTATCTATAAATAGAACCTGATATATATAACTACATACAGAGAACTGGGTACAGACCGGGACGGACAGAAAAAAGATGCAGAGTACTTCGACGTTGAAGTTGGAGAACCAACAGGAGAAGAAGGGTTTAGTTTTTGATTTCAATTATAATAATTATTTTTTTAATCAATTTTCATGGATTTTAAGAAAGCAATGTCTATGATAATTCTCTTTGTTAGGGTGAAAGGATGAACTTGTAAAGATGGATCCATTTATGTTTCAAAACTAGGGTTTTCAACTATAAAAGCTTAATGTTAATATTTTGTCTCTCTCAATGTTTTACTTTCTCAATGATTTTTCATGTTCTGTGTCATGCATAGTTCATTGTTTGATTATTAGAAGAACTCGTTGACCCTTTCGTGATAATCGTTTTATCAAATATTCTTTGACTATTTATGCCATGTATACCTAGTACTTCGAAATTATACCTTAGGTTCAGAACAAACAATTCTTTTTGAAAATTCTTTTCTACGATTCTTAAACGAGATATCTTTCGTGTATTAGTAGCTAGATTTGCTATTTTACACGAGTAAATTCGATACCCTTTGTGATGAACGCAAGTAAACCATAATCTACAACGGGTTCCCGAAACCTTAACTTTTTTCTATTATTGATTTCAATCTTCGTTAAATAGTTTTAATTCATTCATTAGTTTAATTCTTTATAAAAATCGGAAAAACATCTTTTGACTCGAAATTTACTTAAATTAATTTGTATAAGTGATACACACTCCTCATGGGAACGAATCGTATTTGCTATTGTCTACATCTTACGACACTGTGCGCTTGCGGTAAAACAAAGTCGGTTTTCCGATGCATCACTGACCTCTGCGCCAAGATTATAGACTCTATCTATATACCTTTTGCTTCATCGCTTTGTCTAGATGATAGACTCGCTTCCTTCCTACTCCAACTACTCATGCAGGAACTCATCGGTCATAAGCATCACCCTGTCAATATGGAAGTTACGGGTTCTAGCCCCGTCAGTCCCGGTAACATCTTAAGATTCTGAACAATTTAACTATCTAAATAGATCCCCTATCTAAAGAGTGATGGTGGTTTCACGACCAAGGAAGTAAATACCTGACTCTTTATTTTGTATATGTGCTTCTAGAAAAAAATACTTGCCCTTCCAAGGGGTGCTCTTCCGTACCTTCCGCATATGATGAATCAGTCGTTTAATAGAGGGAGAGAACAATTTCGTATACCGTCAGTTGTTTACAGCTATCGTTCGGGTATATGAAGAATTGAAGAGGGTTCCTAGATTCAAATTAAGGTTTTGGCATAACAAGGATTGGATTGTCTCTTCACAAAGAGGGAGATCCAAACACTCCCAGACTTGTTTACAATATCTATCTTCCTTGCCGACTTGATACTGATTAGCTCATGTACATACATTTGAAAGTTGCATCTTTCTTAGAGCCGTGCACGTTCTCGATTCTTTAGTCCCAACTCAACGGACAGAACTTTAGGGCCAGGACCTTACGAATCGAGCGAGTTTTTTGGCTCTCATTCAAATTCAGTGCTCTCCGAACCGTGCGGTAAGGTTGACTTTCACACGACTCACCAACTTGATCTTTCTGCAGTCTGAGCGGAAAAAGAGGTTTTCGGATCGACTTGCCCCGGCATTGTTAACTTACTTTCTTCCACTTGTATAACTAGTGCGACACGTGTCATTCCTCTTCCCTGATCGAGTGGAAAGGCTATTTGGAACAAGATAGAACGAAATTATCCTTCAAGGCGATATCTGAGACATATTAAATTGCACAAGCCTGATCCAGCAATATGGCGTGAGTGCAGAAGGGCAATTTCGCTTGTCCAGTGGAAGAAAACTAGTAGTTCGACCTGTCAATCCTTTCGGATCAATTCCTCTAGCAGCACGATTCTTACTTTATTTCTGTCGAAAGCTTTCCACGTAAGTCTGAAATAACCATTTTTCAAGACTAGGGATCCCGGTTGACGTCGAAGAAATTGAACCACAAGTCGGGAATCCGGGTCTTCGATTGAGAAAAATCGTTGGTAAGATGAGTGAGACGCAAAGCTCAGGCATCCATTTTTCGCAAAATTTTTACCCTTGGGCCGTGTCTCTAAACATCATATCAAGGTATCCGTAGGGATCTTCTTGTTCATAAAGAGCATGAGAAAGAGAATAGCAAGAGAACGGATATGAGTCACGCTCTTTACTTGCTTTGTTAGGGCCATGGCTTTCCTTATCACCTTCTTGTGTACTCTTCTTGCCATTTTTTGTTTAATCCAAATTTCTTAAAAAAGTAAAAGATAATTACAAGAGTATACTACAATAAAAGAGGGCAACAGCCCCCAAAAAACTTGAAAAAACTTCTCATTTTGATGAAATAGAAAGATCTTTCTTCAATTTCCAACTATAGAGTGAGTCTTACACCATGCATTGACAAGCCATTACTTTCTCGACTTGCATTTCTTCTCTTTTTCCTTTGAATTTCTCTTAGATTCCACGTACCCGAAATGGATCCGATCAAATATTTTACTTTTTCCATGATCTACGGTGCCACAGACTTGCAAGATGATTCTAAGTAGACGCTCTTGTTCCTTTGTATGAATCTCTGACCACGCGGAATCTCCATAGCCAGTTTTCCATTATGTGCCTATAAATAGATACCTAAAAGCACTTTTAGACCAAATTAATGGCCCTAAAAGCGTCTTTAACTCACTTCTATTTCCAGTCGCATCTGAGAAACAATGGTCTAGGGATGACTTCAAGTCCGCATGTACCTTATGGGTTGGGCCACACGCGTGTTACAATGGCAACTACAGTGGGAAGCAAGGCCGTAAGGCGGAGCGAATCCAGAAAGATTACCTCAGTTAGGATTATTCTTTTTGGTTGGAGTGTGACTCAATGGTAGTTTTTAATGCGTTGATGGGGTCTGTTATACCCCCATGGCACTTGAGAATTGTATGAGATTCATTTCCCTAAAATCATTACGATATAGATCGGAATTATAGAATATGAGAAAGGAAAGAGAATTCAACCACATTGGAATGCATGGTCCAAAGTCCTCCAGCCTTTCATACTTTTGGATAACTTCCTGCAATTAAGGAGTCTTAAAGCTATGAATCCAGTTCGAAGCCTATTCGTAAACCTTAGATGATCGACTCCACCTCGTAAATGAATATTTGTCTTAGGACCCGGACTGAGACTTGTGTACATAAAGTAGGCCTATGTCGTAGCAAAATCACATCACATGCTCCAGACTGAACGATGAACGACTTCGGGCATGGCCAGCACCCATAGTGTGACAGCAGGTGTGTACAAGTCCCGGGAATGAATTCACCGTTGTATGGCTGACCGACAATTACTAGTGATTCCAATTTGGTTTAGCGGAGCGTTGAACTCATTTACATGTCTTAATCGCCCCTATTTAAGGCTCTGAAAGAATTTCTGAAGAGTAGTCTTAGTTTTGCTGACTTAGTTGCTCCATAAGAATACCTAGACGCAAGTGAAGTGGTTGCTGGCTTATAATAGAGGATTTTAACTTATAATCAATCACCTCACCATTCACTTCTATAGGTCCCAGTACCGGGGCCCCTGTAAAGTAGCTAAAGTGGAGTTCCTTCAATTCGGTATGACTTTAAAATGGCTTAGCAAGGTTGGGAAAGGGGATTCACAGCTCGTAGTATGGGTATAAGAAGGAGTCCTAGTTTATCTGCTGAACCTCCTGAGATGTGAGATTTTTATATTCAAAAAGCAATCCAGTTTCTTGCTTCCACCATGCCACCTTTATCTTTCTTGGGGTACAGTGTACGATGAGACTTAAGGACCAACACGATGATCTCGACGACCGGTCTCAAACGAATGCTTTGAGCAAACGAACTACTCGCAGCAAGGCTAGTTCCACGGTTAACCCTTTCTTTATACTCGAATGGAAGAGACTGTGAAATCCATCATAACTTCACTGGTTAGGACCATTCACTTTTCATAAGTCATTTAGCCAATAAATCCATCGCCTTTATGCCTAAATTCTCTCATTCATTAACGAAGAAGGTTTGACACAAATAGGGCTCGTATCTATACAAAGTTTTGATGGACGATAGGTATCCTGAATCCCAAACGATTAAGTATGAACAAGTTGAGTAACTTGATTGTTAACGGCAGTTGGGTAATCCCTGATTCAATAAAAACTATTATGGAGAAGGTTGGCTTTGCTCTCACACTCTCTGCTTTCCAAATAAAGATCTGTAAGATGGACCTACTAATTATACGAGGTTCGTTCTATCAATTTACCGGGGGTTCGAATCCCTCTCCATCCGGTTCGGCATTGTTTATCTACATCTATCCCAATGAGCCATCTATCGAATCGTGCAATTCACTTCTTCTTTCAACTCTTTAGTACTTAGGTTCATTCAATTGGTGCATTCATAAATAGGAACTCCACTCGATTATTAATTGTACATGTCCTATCAGCCAGATCCTCCGGGTTTTTATTTCTGTTAGTGAATAATTTGTCTCTACCAAGGGTTATGAGAGATCAATCCTTCTCGCATGGGAATCAAGTCCCGGCATCAGCGATCCAACCTTTTTCTCTAGTTAATTTAAGTCGTAAAAGTAGGATTCATGTCGTTCAGTTTTCCTTCAATGTGGGGACCTGGTTAGAGGTGTGAAAAGATGGTGTAAGACTTGTTATGCTGAAACCTAACTGTTAAGTCAGCAACGCTTCTCAATGCCATTTCAGCATTTTTATGGACCCCATGATTTTTTTTAGTCGTGTATAACAACCTTAACCGCATAATCCTGGGCCTACCTTCATCCCAAAATTAGGTTTTTAAAAGAATAATTGTAAATCGAAAGCATGAGACATTAAAAGCAGTAAACCCAGCATGACTCATCAAAAGAAAACACAATTATTTAAGAAAAATCATTTTTTTTAATTTAATTTAAAGCAATTAATAATAAACTAATTGTAAAACATAGATAAAATAGAAGTTACCACTTAATCATTGGAGAAATAGCTTCATTCGTCGCCCCGGTGATGATGATTAGCTCCTCATTGTATTGGAAAAACCCTCAAAAATATATTTTATAGCTCAAATGGTGCTTACAATGGTGAAATAATAGTAACAAAGGATGTTTAATACGCTTATAAGCGTTACAGAGAAGTGTTCTCTACGTTACAGAAGAAAGAAAAGAAAACGGGAATAAAGATCGGACTTCTGGTGTTGTTGAAAAAACGTCTGCTTCAGCAACACTATCAGCGACGCTTCTCACCAGCCTTATGTTCTTCCTCTTCTCTCTCACAGTAGCAGCAGCAGAATTTCTTTGTTTGACTTCTATGGCTTCTCAGCGTATTCTCAGCTCTCCCCAATCCTCTCTGAACCCCTTGTGACTTCCAAGCACCTCTATTTATACATTACAACTCATTAAATCTCTCAAAATCTCCATTCACAGAAAATGATACGCGGGAATATTTTCTCATAAGTTACGTGATTTGATTTAGCTTCTGTCTTGATTTCGTGATCTCCCAATCGTATAATATCTCCTCATGGTAATGGAAAGATAGTATCTTGCTTTATCTCCTCAAAACAACCCGTAAAAATACTCTGAAATCTTCACAGTTACGATGAAGTAATTCTCCCGCCAAAATCTTTTGAATTTGAAAATGAATGGGTGCCCATAATCCACGGTATGTGTGCCTTTATAAATTCTGGGTGGGTGCCTTTATCAATTCTGGGTGCCTTTAGTAGTTTTTCGAGCCAATTTTTCCAATAATGTTTATTTTCCAGAAATACCTATAAATACATAAAAACACAATATTAGTATAAAATGAGTTCCAACATTATAAAAGTTGAGAGCGAATTAGACACAAAAATATGTCTATCAAATACCCCCAAACTTATTATTTGCTAGTCCTCGAGCAAATTTAATCTAGAAAATCCTAACTCATTGTCGCAGGCTGTTTTTTTTTTTTTTTTTTTTTTTTTTTATCGCGATTGCATTTGTTGTGTGCAACAAGCCTTTGAACCCCTAGGTGTCCCTAGTGGACGAGTTTTGTCTCGTGAGGGTTTACAAGAGGTGTACCCACAAAACCTTTACTTCAAATTCTAGCTACCTGTGAACGATTGAGGATAGACACTAAACAAACTATTTAGTTGACATACTAAATTCTTCGCCTATAAGAATCATTACCCTATATGAGTCCAATTGTTGTACACAAGTTTTCACTCAGCGTACTAAAATTCATACAAGAATTCAAAACTCTACTTAAATAGTTGTTCAGCCACGATACTCAGAATCTATCAAAGTACAATCACATGGAAAGATTTAGAAGATGGATATAGATAAAATGAAGTTTGTGCGTGTTGACTAAGGTGAACGGTGTTTCCAATATCTGTCTGAAGGTCAGTGCCAGGATGAATGGCTTGAGATACACTCCTACTAGTCTTATTCCTTAAACTAATATCGACTCAGCTGGTATATACAAGGGTCCCAGCGGTCGATTTATTGAAAATATTTCAAATGTAATGGCAACATGATTGTATCAAATGAATCCAAGCGCATGCTCCTTATCAGCATCGTACATGATAGTTCTCATGGATCCTGCGTTCCACGCTTGCTTAGGAGACGGAGATAGGGAGAACACACATATATTGCTATCAAAGTGTCAAATATTTTTTATTTATTTATTATTTTTGGAATAATGGTCTAACTAATACAATAATGGGGCTTGATCTCAAACACTTCATCCTGGCGGTGATAACAATTTGATATTGGTGCCCCACCAAATCACTTAGAGAAATACAAAAATTGCAAAAATAAAAACAGAAGGTGATATGGTCAAGATAGATTCCGAGATATGGTGACAACTATCATATTATTTCTAACACCTGAGTTAGGTATCCTTTTATGAATAGAACATTTAGCTGGGCACACCAATTCCTATAGAAAAAGAGCTAAGTTTCCATCTACCTAGAATGGTTAGTGTCACCCTGAATTGTTCACAAGTTTCACAAGTTTGGAGTTTTATTATTTCAACTAAAAGTTTCTCCCTTACCCCCAAAGTTAGACCTAACATTGTCCTTAATGTTTCAAATTAAAGAGCAATACCAAAAATATAGGTAACTAGAGGAATAAAAAGGTAAGTCAGAAAGATAGTACTTGGGCGATGCGTAACAATCCTTCTTTGGAGAATAAGACAGAAAAATAAAAACAAAAACCTACAAAAACTTACTAATGTACAACAACATCCTTGATGGTCAATCAAGGTAAGCAGGGTCCTCCTCAATATCATCTGCAGGAAAAGGCTCTAAAAAGGGTTTCAATCTCTGACCGTTAACCTTTGAAGAACTACTACCATCCAGTGTCTCAATCTCAATAGCACCATGAGGATAAACAGTACTGACTATAAAAGGACCCGTCCACCGAGAGCGCAACTTCAAGGGAAATAGATGCAAACTGGTATCATACAAAAGAACTTTTTGACCGGGAGAAAATGACTTTCTTAAAGTATTTCTATCATGCACAAGTTTCATTTTGTTCTTATACTCCTTAGCACTATCGTATGCATCTCTACGAATCTCGTCGAACTCATTGAGCTGGAGCTTCCTGTGAGCTTCTGCCTTGTCAAGCGAAAAATTAAGTTGCTTTACATCCCAATATGGTTTATGCTCTATCTCGAAAGGTAGGTGACATGCCTTGCCAAAAACTAGACGATAAGGTGACATTCCAATGGGGGTCTTAAACGCAGTACAGTAAGCCCATAAGACATCAGTAAGCCTCAATGACCAGTCTTCCGATTAGGATTAACTGTTTTCTCTAAAATACGTTTTATTTCCCTGTTGGAAACCTCTACTTGACCACTAGTCTGTGGGTGATACGGGGTAACTACTTTGTGGATAATACCATATTTCTTCATCAAAAGCCTAAATGGTCGATTACAAAAGTGCGACCCTCCATTACTAATTATATCCCGCGGTGTACCAAAGCGTGCAAATATGTTATCATTCAAAAACTGGACCACAAACTTGTGGTCATTTGTTCTACACAAAACTGCCTCAACCCACTTAGACACATAGTCCACAGCGACAAGGATGTAAAAATAACCAAAATAATTAGGGAAATGACCCATAAAATCAATGCCCCACACATCAAAGACCTCAATAACTAGAATAGGGTTCAAAGGCATCATATTTCTACGGGAAATGGTTCCTAACTTCTGGAAACGCTCACAAGTAACACAGTAATGGTGGGTGTCTTTAAACAACGAAGGCCAGTAGAATCCACACTGCAATATCTTAGCAGCGGTTTTCTTAGTACTAAAATGACCCCCACAAGCATGATCATGACAAAAGGAAATAATACTGGACTGGTCACTCTCAGGTATACATCTCCTAATAATCTGGTCTGGACAATACTTAAACAGATAAGGATCATCCCAAAAGAAATGCTTAACCTCGGCTAAAAACCTAGAACGATCTTGTTTACCCCAATGTTGGGGCATTCGACCAGTAACAAGATAGTTCACTATATTCGCATGCCAATATGATTGGGAAACAAGGAAAAGTTGTTAATCAGGAAAACTATCTTTCACAGGAGGGGAATCATCAGGGAAATCAAAAACAAGCCTAGAAGTGGTCCGTTACTACATTTTCTGCACCCTTTTTGTCTCTAATTTCTAGAGAAAATTCTTGTAACAAAAGGATCCATCTAATCAATCTAGGTTTAGTATCATTCTTGGATAGAAGATACTTCAAAGCAAATAATCAGTAAAGACTATGACCTTAGAACCTAAGAGATAGGATCTAAACTTGTCTAAGAAAAAAAAAGGCTAACAATTCCTTTTCTGTGGTAGTGTAGTTCATTTGGGCATCATTCAGAGTTTTGCTAGCATAGTAAATCACATGAAGTAAGTTGTTTTCTCGTTGACCTAGCACGACACCAATAGTATAATCTGAAGCATCACACATGATTTCAAAGGGTAGGTTCCAATTAGGTTCCTGGACTATGGGGGTGGTAGTGAGTAAAGTCTTAATCTTCTCAAAAGCCTCTAAACAAGCATCATCAAAGACAAACTTAACATCTTTTACAAGCAAATTGCAAAGAGGTCTAGAAATCAAGCTAAAATCCTTAATGAACGACGATAAAAACATGCATGACCTGAGAATAACCTAATATCTCTTACGGTTTTGGGAACCTGTAAAGTCTTAATAAGGTCAACTTTGGCTTTGTCTACCTCTATACCCTTAGAAGATACGATATGCCCTAAAACAATTCCTGATCGAACCATGAAATGACATTTTTCCAAATTAAGCACTAAATTCTTTTCCTTACACCTAGTCAACACTAATGTCAAATGATGCAAGCACTCATTGAAAGATGAACCAAATACTGAAAAATCATCCATAAAGACCTCTAAAACCCATTCTACCATGTCAGAAAATATGCTCATCATGCAACGCTGAAAAGTAGCAGGTGTATTACACAACCCGAAAGGCATGCGTCTATATGCAAAGGTACCAAAGGGACAGGTAAAAGTAGTTTTCTCTTGGTCTTCTGGGGCAATAACAATCTGATTATAACCAGAGTATCCATCTAACAAGCAATAATGACTATGTCCAGATAATCGCTTTAGCATTTGGTCGATGAAAGGAAGGGGAAAGTGGTCCTTCCTTGTGACCTTTTTTAATTTTCTATAATCAATACAAAGACGCCACCCCGTGGTCACTCGGGTTGGGATTAACTCATTGTTTTTATTCTGGACTACAGTGATACCTGATTTCTTGGGTACAACCTGAACGGGGCTGACCCACTTACTGTCTGAGATAGGGTAGATAATACCCGAGTCTAACAACTTAAGTACCTCAGTTCGAACTACTTCTTTCATGTTAGGTTTAAGTCGACGTTGCATCTCCCTAGATGGTTTGGTATCATCCTCTAAATAAATCGGACGCATACAAACAATAGAACTTATACCCTTAATGTCTGCTATGGTCCACCCTAAAGCTTCCTTATTTTCTTGAAGCACGGTCACTAGCCTACTTTCCTTGTTACTATCCAAGTCGGATGCTACAATCATAGGCAAAGTCTCAGATGGGCCTAAATACACATACTTCAGAGTATCTGGTAGTTGCTTAAGGTCCAACTTAGGAGGCTCTTCTAAAGAAGGAATTAGGGTAGACTTAGAAACTGGTAGTGGTTCAAAATTAGGTTTTCATCCATTACTAGTGTCTATCAAAGGGGCTGAATCTAACAAAGCATTCACCTCATTAATTACACTGTCATCAAAATCAAACCCAAAGTGGGCTAGGCATTTCTCTAATGGATCTTCTAACAAAGTGTTTGGTAATCTCCTGAACTAATGTTTCTATCATATTCACCTCTTCAATGCTCGGGTCATCTAACTCAGGTGGTTGCTTACTAATATTAAAAATATTTAGCTCAATAGTCATATTACCAAAAGATAAGTTCATATTACCATTTCGACAGTTAATGGTCGCATTAGATTTAGCTAAAAACCGGCGACCTAATATCACAGGTATCTGATTCTCTGGGTCAGGGACATGTTATCAAGGACAACAAAATCTACTGGATAAATAAACTTATCAACCTCAATAAGAACATCCTCTATGACACCACGAGGAATTTTTACAGACCTATCAGCTAACTACAGGGTTATCTGAGTAGGTTTTAAATCACCAAGTCCTAGATGGAGGTACACATGGTACGGAAGTAAGTTCACACTGGCTCCTAAGTCAAGTAACGCTCTCTCAACACGGTAGTTACCTATTGTGCAAGAAATGGTTGGGGAACCTGGGTCTTTGTACTTAAGAGTTGTATTGTTCTGGATAATTGAACTCACATGAATAGCTAAAAAGGCTTTCTTCTGTACATTAAGCTTTCTCTTTCGCGTACATGATCCTTAAGGAACTTGGCATAAGTAGGAATCTGCCTAATTACATCTAATAAAGGAAGATTGATGTTGACTTGCTAAAAAATCTCCAATATATCATTAAAGTTGGATTCCTTCCTAGTTGGTACTAGAAGTTGTGGGAATGGGGCTTTGGGCAAAAAATCGGGCTCAGTGGGAACCGCATTGGACTTTTTTAGAGACTTTATCAGTCTCTTCAACTATAGGCTCAGAAGGGTGAACTACAGCATGTTCACTATCGGGCAAGGTTACCTTATTGTCTACTACTCTACCACTCCTAAGGGTTTTAATTGAATTCACATGGTCAGAAAATAACTCATGAACTCCTCTAGGGTTGGGTTGTGGTTGACTATGGAACTTATCTTTTTTCTCTCAAAGACTCACTCAACTGACTAAATTGGGTTTGTAAATTGTAAATACCCTGAGAGTTATCCTGGACCATCTTTTTATTGTCTTCAAAACTTTGTTTAACCGATTTCTGAAACTCAACAATGTTAAGAGATAAAAAGGTGAAAGACTCTTCTAAACTCATGATCTTCTTATCTGAAGAGCTCTGAAATTGTGCTAGACCAGAAGAATTCTTAGTATAACCAAAACCTGGTGGAACCTGAGGGTTACTAGACTGACCTTGATTTTGGCCCTTAGACCAAGAAAAATTTGGATGGTTTCTCCAAGCAGCGTTATAGGTTTCTGAATATGGATCAAACTTCTGACGGTTATCATATCTAGTGTTATTATAAAGAACATGGGCTTTCTCTTCAACAGTCTGTCCTTCCCAATATGACTTGGGCTCTATTCCACAACTAGATTGACTTAATTCTAAAGCTTCTAACCTTTTTGCTATAGCTGCAAATTTGACATCTGATTCAAGAATTCCATCTACCGTATTGACATTACCTCTGCTCAGTAGAATTTTTCTCTAGGGTTCCTTACTACATTCCCATTGATGGGTCTTTTCGGAAATTTCATGCAAAAATGTCATTGCCTCATTAATAGTTTTACTCTCTAAATTCCATGAACACAATGACTCAACCATGATCGTTGTTGGATAATATAGCCATTCATAAAGGATCTGGACTAGTCTTTGATCTTCTAAACTGTATTGGGGACATTGTGTTACTAATTCGTTGAACCTTTCCAAATACCTATACAAAGATTCTCCTTCTTGTTGCCCAAATGTGGAAATTTCTTGCCTAAGATATGATATTTTCTGCCTAGGGAAAAGTTTAGATAAAAAGGCAGCGGTAAGTTCTTCATATGTCTCGATGGATTCAGATGGAAAACTATATAACCAAGATTTGGCTTTGTCTCTCAGGGAAAAAGGAAATAACCTAAGTTTCAAATCTTCATCAAACATGTTGTGAATTTTTAGGGTACTACATATTTCTTCAAATTCCCTAATGTGAAAGTAAGGGTTTTCATTTTCTTTCCCTAAGAAGAGTGGGAGCATCTGTATGATCCCAGGTTTCAACTCATAATTTGCTTGAGTTTCAGCTAACTTGATGCATGATGGACGAGAAGTCCTAGTAGGATTCAACAAAGCTTTCAAGGATGTCATTTCTGGCATAACTAGAAAATTAGTAATAACTTCCTCACTGAGAAACAAATTCTCAAAACTAAAGTTTCGGCTCTCAAAAGAAGGGTTTCCTAAATTCTCAATATCAAAGACAGAGTTTCTATTTCCGTCACTGATCAAACGACCAATAGAATCTCTTCTCCAGGCACGTTCACTGGGCATGCAATTACTCCTAATCGGAAGGGAATTCTAAACAAACACAAACAAGGTCGACTCAACCAAATCAAACCTATTGATTCTAGCAAAGAAAAAGCATGATGGCTCCACTTAGATTTTTTCTAGACCAACTTCTATTCTTCCAAAAGGCAACTAGTTACAATTTTAGCGATTCTCTCAGAACGATCCGAATTAGATTAAGTTGAAGAGAAATAGGATAAGCTCTAAGGAGCTTTGATAACCCTGTCTCTTTGGCACTTTTCCCTGGGTTACAAGGCGGCTCTAATCAACTTAAAATAATCTTCTTGAACCTTGAGTTAGGCTAATAAAGTAACCAATACAGTCCTTTGAATGATTTTCCAATAAGCTCGTTACCCTATAGGTCTCTTTCTAGTCAAATTTTAGGCTTAGGTTCGCATTAGGTAACGTGTTCCTAAGGCGGGCAGAAAGGATACGGTGATGAAATCCGAACCCTTATCTTATATGGCCAGTTTCTGCCCTTTACTAGAAAATAAATTTCGTATTCAAGTCCTCAACATATATGCATACGAATGAATACAGAAAACCCACTTGCAGGGGATTCGTGGGTTGATCGAGTCTTATCTCCCGTACCAGACGGGCGATGAATTGTTGAAGTCGACTCGGGCTACCAACTCCTGTGTCAGTGTACGAACCCGAAGGGCTGAGACAATATCGTAATTGTTGTCTTTCCCTGTTGCAGTTTATATTTAAATACCTTTCCGTAGGGTTTAAAAAATTAATAATAATGTTCAAAGTTCGAAGTCCAAATACTGTCCAAAATAAAAGAAAAAATTACAGAAATAATAAAACTACAATTTTCTAAACAAATAAAATCTAAAGAAAATAAATCTAATTAATAAAAATAAAATCTAAAAGTAAAAGTCTTTGTCTTCTTCTCTGTTCTTTAAGCTTTAACTTTTAACTCCAAGTCCTTAACTTTAACTTCAAGTCTTTAATCACCAAAGTCTTTGGCTTTATTTCCTTTCAACCCAAGATCCAAACTTGTAGCAAAAAGAGAAATACCCAAAGAAACGTAAAATAGAACAAGTAAAAATAATACTAAAAACAAAAATAAAAACCTAAAAATAAATCTAAAACTCTAAACGTAAAAACAAGTCCGCGTCGGCGGCGTCAAAAACTGATGTAATTTTAGAATAGTGGTAAAAGGGTTTGATTCTCAGACTTGTGAAGCTTCGATTTCTAGACCTAATTTTTAATGACCAAAAATAAAGAAAATTAAAACAAAGTTGATGTAAAATTGATGGGAAGAACTAGGGCTAAGATTCCACCATTAACCAATGTTTCAAGTGATAAAATCTTACAATTCTTGTATTCAATTTATTCTAAGTATTGCCAAAATTAGGTTTTTAAAAGAATAATTGTAAATCGAAAGCATGAGACATCAAAAGCAGTAAACCCAGCATGACTCATCAAAAGAAAACACAATTATTTAAGAAAAACCATTTTTTTCAATTTAATTTAAAGCAATTAATAATAAACGAATTGTAAAACATAGATAAAATAGAAGTTACCACTTAATCATTGGAGAAATAGCTTCCTCTGTCGCCCCAGTGATGATGATTAGCTTCTCATTGTATTGTAAAAACCCTCAAAAATATATTTTATAGCTCAAATGGTGCTTACAATTGTGAAATAATAATAACACAGGATGTTTAATACGCTTATAAGCGTTACAGAGAAGTGTTCTCTGCGTTACAGAAGAAAGAAAAGAAAACGGAATAAAGATCGGACTTCTGGTGCTGTTGAGAAAACGTCTAGTTCAGCAACACTATCAGCGACGCTTCTACCAGCCTTATGTTCTTCCTCTTCTCTCTCACAGTAGCAGCAGCAGAATTTCCTTGTTTGATTTCTATGGCTTCTCAGCGTATTCTCAGCTCTCCCTAATCCTCTCTAAACCCCTTTTGACTTCCCAACACCTCTATTTATATATTACAACTCATTAAATCTACAAAAATCTTCATTCACAGAGAATGATACGCGGGAATATCTTCTCATAAGTTACGTGATTTGATTTAGCTTCTGCCTTGATTTCGTGATCTCCCAATCGTATAATATCTCCCCATAGTAATGGCAAGATAGTATCTTGCTTTATCTCCTCAAAACAATCCCTAAAAATACTCTGAAATCTTCACAGTTACATGAATTAATTCTCCCGCCAAAATCTTTTGAATTTGAAAATGAATGGGTGCCCATAATCCACAGTATGGGTTCCTTTATAAATTCTGGGTGGGTGCCATTAGTAGTTTTTCGAGCCAATTTTTCCAATAATGTTTATTTTCCAGAAATACCTATAAATACATAAAAACACAATGTTAGTATAAAATGAGTTCCAACACTATAAAAGTTGAGAGCGAATTAGACACAAAAATGTGTCTATCAAGCAGCTTGGGATGGCTCTTCTTCCCCGGCCTATCCCTCATATTCAGATTTAAAGATGAAAGCCGTGTATACGCCCCTCAACGTAGCATAAGGTGGTTGTATTGAATATAATTGTTCATACAAAACTTAGGCTTTCCAGATGGTTTAACGAGTTTAATTTTTCCAGATGTCCTAACCACTGGACGAAACGGACAAAATATGCTTCATCTCGCGCCTAAGTTTGGGTATAGCGGGACGTTGGTGTTAAAGGGAGAACTACGAAGATCAAACCCTAGTACGAAAGGACTGGGTTGGGCCAACCTATGGTGTACCGGTTGTTATGTCAATAGCATCGCCGGGAAGCTAAGTTGGTATGGAAGAACTGCAGCTTGCGGGAACCTTCGTCGACATACTATATATGAGACAAAATCGATAATATGTTTTTTCGTCTTTACAAAAGAAAAAAAAATAGAAGTAATTAGTTGTGACACGTTCACTCGACATGCACTTCTGCTTCTCCCAATGGTATGGCAATAAGCTATATTGGTATTAAGTTGTTAGAGACTGACTCGCCTTCCTCTTCAAGAAATAGAAAGATCAGTTAATCTGAATTCACATCCTTTTAGTTATACAAGTTGGATTACCCTTTTATGAAAGGTCCTTTCTTAACAGGAAGATGGAAACGAGTGTTATTACAGCTACACCTCCTGCTTTATCAGGAATACTGCGAAGGATTGCATAGACCGGTAGGAAATACCATTCGGGCACAATATGAGCTGGAGTGGACATCGGTGATATTCGTGTTACTTCGTCTGTACTGGTTTGTACACGAATACCAAAACTGTGAAAGCCTAGAAATATACATACCATTTTAAAATGTGATATGGTTTTTTGGAATCAAGAATCTCCTTACCATCAGCTCCTTTAACGCCTGAAGTTCCAATAGGTTGAATTTTGATCCCTCTCTAGAAAGATTGGCGGAGAAACGAGTCTTTCCTTTAGAACTTGGATGCGATGAAGTAAATTGCTCTTCCAACGAAGGGGAATTATAACCCCTGCCCCGTCAGAGCACCTATTCCGTTTTTTATAAGTTTTTTTATCAATCCGTGAGACTAGCAACTTGGCCCATCTTTTGTGATCCAGCCAAGAAGAAGACTACGGAATGAAGTTCAGGCATGTGAGTCCTTCAACTACCGCTTCAAAGCGATATGCCCCTTTTATCACGAGATCAGGAACCATCCACTTAGCTTTATGAAAGAGAATAGCAGACGCTATTTTGTTTGAAAGCCTAAAGTTGATTCAATCTCGTAGTAGCTGTTGATTTTGATTATCTTGTAGCTGATGAAGCTTTAATTTAAAGCCTGGATATTCCGCTATTCCCACTTCTGAATCGGCATTAAGAGGAAGGTGTAAGCAATTTTTGACTTTCGAGCTTCTATTCTACTACGAGGAAAAAGTGGGACCTAGCAAAGATCGTTCGGATCTAGCAATCATGACTCAATACTCTTCCTTTCTGTCGGGATATGTTATGTTTGGTCCGGTGGAGACCATTGGCATTAGTTAGCCCTTGGAATTTACCGCTCATACAGCTCCCAGCCGGAAAGCTAAAGCGAACTCTACAAAGAATGGAAGTCTGGGTGAATCGACATCGTTAACAACGTCCCGAACTTGAGTGATGGGAGTACCATCAGTAGTGAGAATCTAGTTTTTGCTCGCATGGGTACTTCCCTCTAAGAAGAAACGCTAGTAAAGTGTCGCTTGCTTGAAAGGCGCCAACCTAGGATCGAAAGGTCTCGCCTGACTGAATTAGTAAGTACTAGAAATGTTAGAAAAAGTGAATGAAAGGAGCGAAACCTCGTGCTCAAAAGCCGCCCTGCATGCCCGTCCCCATGTTTTTCTTTCCCGACACCATAAAAGACCCGAATTCCCGCGGGTATCATATAATTCCTTAACTTAGATACCATAGTCTGAGATCCCTCACAGCCCAGGCACAACGATGCAATTATCAGGGGCGCGCTCTATCACTGGATTCTCCTAGTCTGGTTGGTTGGAATTTTGACTAAAAGAAAATTTCTCAATCGGAGAGGTCGGATCAAGATGATCAATCACATTCAAGCTATTGACAATATCCTCATTTACTTTGATAATAATAAGAAAAGGAAAGTGTTCAATTGGAACATGAAAATATGACTGAATTGGTCCTAGTTACTCTTCGGGACGGAGTGGAAGAAGGGACGAGGGGCGTCCAGAAGGCTTGGTCAATTAAAATCTATTTAACTCGGACCTGTAGCCAAGTGGCTAAGGCATGATTCCACTCCTCTTTTTCCTGATGGCTATTTCCCCACCTCTAAGAAAATAAAATAGCATAATATAATAAAAAATGAGGCACAAATAAAGTTCTCTGCTAGGCGTGGGCGCGTAGTTCCGTCCAAAAGCGATCTAACAGTAAAATAAAGTGAAACTCTAAAAGGAAAAGAGCAGATGCAAAAGAGAAGGATATATATAACCATAAAAATAGAAACGAGTCAATTCTACAGGCAACTTATCCTAAGGTCTCCTCGCCAATACCGGCAACGACAGAGGAAACAACCCGTCGCTTTCGTTAATTATATAATAAATAAGCCTCTTGCTTGAACAGGAAGTCGAGAGCTCAGTGATGAAACTACCAAAGTATACGCTTCAACATGAACCCGACCAAAACTCTTTTTTCTTCAACATTTCGCTACCTAAAAGCCGTAGGTTCCCAATTTTAAAAGAATTCTTGCCAAGATAACGGATCCTGCCGTACCTCGACGTGAAATGAGCGTGAAAGAGGTTCAAGAATAAGTTTTCTTTTTATAAGGGATAAAATGACTTATTTTGGCTTTCTATAAATTGAGATTTGTCCATAAAAGGATCGAATTGTATCCGAATAGAAGTGGGCATTGAACATCTATTTATATCATAGTTATTCTAACCACTCGACCTCTTTTCTGAAAAAACTGTCGATGGTTGAGTAGTGTTGAAATGGTGAAAGTGGAGAAGGTGTTGACAACTGCTCTCTACTTCGATTGCGGTTGAATAGTTGGTTATTCAACTCACCACTCCTCTACTCAACTGTTATCGATCTTTCCAGAGTTTCTCTTTTAGTGGGTGTACTGCTGCACCCCGTGCCGTAGACCACCAGACCAAAACCCTAATTAATATCCCCCTATTTGTGACTGTGTTGACTGAATGGAAAGATCTTTCTTCAATTTCCATTTACCAAGTTCGTATCTTTCTTTTGTATGTGAATTCGATAGCACCAACTAATGCAGAACCGGGTCTGAGTCTCTGTCCCTAGTCTGAGTGTTAGTAGTTTCATTAGAAACTTGGCACTTTTTCTCGATTTGAATGACGGTTTGCAGTTGATTTAATTGAAGCAGTTGATCTAGTAAAGGCGTATCTCATAGGATCTGATCAAATTGTTCATAAGAAGACGAAGAATGGTTACTTTCTTATTCAAGATTAGAGCATCCATTGGATTAGCATACTAAGCCCAGCCTTTTGCCCCCTCGCCTACGCGTGAACAATAGTTGGTGCTCTCAAAAAGACGGAATTAGGTCCATTTGGTCTGTGAGTTACATCTTTCTTTTCTTCCATATTAGCTTCTTTCTTCCAATGTCCAACGGGCGTCATGCTTCTTCTGCAGCAACTGCGGAAGACAAAGCAAATACCACTGCTCTTGGCCCTTTACCGCTTTGCTGCTCCGGGGAAAGTCTTATACTCATGCAATTGGTGCAGCTTCTCGAGTTTGCTTCGTTTCCACGAACAAAAGATAACATCTTCCCAAACTTAGAGTGATATCGGATGCTAGACCAATCAGCGAGAAAGAGATATGACCTGTCGGGAGGCTCGCGTAGATTGAGAATTCTCCTCAAAAAGGAGAAGTTGCATTGGAATCGAGAAAGGTTTGTTCAAAGTCAATAGTTCACTCAACTTTTTTACCCATCTTGCAAGGTGCACCTGAGATCAACCACGACCAAGATCTTCTCCTTTCACGAGTGACTTTGTCCCTCTTGCTTGAAGGGCTCAAGGTTTTATTCTTTCAAAAACTCAAGGAGTTTTCCACTCAGTGATATCGCTAGCTAGTATACTTACATTTTCAAAGCCACCACCCTTTATTATAGACGTAGTTTTCCTCTTATTTATGTATCTATGGAGAAACGCCGGAGCTTATCCGTAACCAGAACATGAAGTCAAGATAGAACTATTATTATCTAATATGCCCTTTTTTGGCCCGGTTCGATGGGCAAAGCAATTATTTCTCCTTTGCAACCGCTTCCTCTACTTGATTCAACTTCCTCCCTAAATCTCGATCTCTTAGGCGATTCAAGTGAGTTATCACTAATTCTGATCTGAGTAGGCTCATAATAGGGAATACCTTAACCCTGCGAACCGGGGAACCCACCATTTCATCCTGAAGACTGATGCGACAAGAAGAAATGGCATTGAGAAGTGTTGTTGACTTAACAGTTAGGTTTCGTCATAACAAAGCTTGCATCGCCTTTTGGATGGCTTCCAGCGTGAATTTGATTCGGCACTACCAATATCGCTCGCGTCAAGTACATCATCGGTCTCAAACGAATGATTTGAGCAAATAAACTACTCGCAGCGAGGCCTGACAATCATTGGACACTTCCTGATGTCGATTTTAGGAGTGGCTTCTGAAGGATATGATCTACTCCATTTTTTAAAGTTTGCCTTCTTAGCATAGAAAAACAGAGCATCCTTTGTGTACCAATACACAAAGGCTCTTGGTGGTTTTATTTCATACCACGGTGGGGTCTTCGACTGGGGTGAAGTCGTAACAAAGTAGCCGTAGGGGAAAGCAGTCCTTCACGGATATGGGAGCTTACTCCATTGTTGCTGTCATAGACTGGAATAGAGCTGCTGAAAGAGCTGATAGAGTAGGTCGTATCGATACCTCTTTCCGTAAGGCGGCAGTAGGGGGCTTGAAAAGGTAGGGATATGATGCCTTTATTAAGAAGACGTAATCTCATTTAGTTTTATTTGGCCTGGAAAAGTCAAAAGGCAACTTGGAAGATTTTAACTAGCTTTAACTTTAGACCAGTAGTCCTAGGGTTACAAAACATTGAAAACTTCACGAAGTTCAAGTTAGGGAAGACACATTTATACCGAATTTCAAGTTGGTTGGGCGCAAGGTAAAGATTAGTAGCAGACAATCATTCCACTTATGGTTAATTCTCGAAGTCCTAGCATCCGGGTTCACTAGATCTCGTTTAAGGAGGAAAGCTCACATTTCTGGGAAAAGGTATCTCAGATTTAGGCCTGGGGGGATCTCTTGAGGTAAAATGGGTTATCATCATGGCTCGCTTCCATGTTGACCATCCACCTTGCTCTGAGCCCTACGGTATATTGGATGTAAATGAGAGTCCAAGAGCCCGACCTAGTCGGCACCTACTTACTTCTATCTGAACTATGATTGTGCCCTGGGAGAAGTTCCATTCAACGAAAAAAATTAGAAGAGTTTGACATTACTGGGAATGATTCAATGATAGGTCTGGACCGAGCTGTTATATCTTCTTTTTCTTTCTTGTTGATCTTCAAATCGCAACTTA
Organism: Papaver californicum; assembly: GCA_023531435.1. NCBI lineage: Eukaryota > Viridiplantae > Streptophyta > Magnoliopsida > Ranunculales > Papaveraceae > Papaver > Papaver californicum. The sequence goes on from JAJJMC010010050.1 coordinate 79,570, forward strand.
GAGCATTCATCAGGCGAGAAAGTGGAACTAATGTTCTTAACAGCGCTAGCTACATTATATAGGATGGGGGACACTAATTAAAAAGAAAGAGTTTTTCTCGTCCCGGGTATTGGATGGAAGTTGTCTTACTGCTTTCTACTCTCTATCTCAACCAAAAGGGTCTTCTCTCCTTCCACTGGTAACAAGAACGGATAAGTGGTGTTCCTGAAAATCAAGATCGCCTGCCAGTTGAAGGTTTTCTGCATTCAGTGAATCTACGCAGCGTGAATCGGGGATGTAGATCTATTATTAATCGCGTGTGGGTTACATAGGCTCTTATCTGCTTTCCCACTAAGTGTATGAGGACACTTTTATACTTATGGTTTTCCTATGGCTATTATTTATGAATAGTTATCAGGTAAACAATGAAATCCTTGGATGGTTCATCCGAATCCGCAGGCACCATTAGGGACACCTTTGAGGAGGCATGTACAGGGTCTTCTTCTTGCTACATTGCCACAAAATGCAATCACGTTCAGTCTGGTGAAAACTGCTGGGGATACTCTTCTTGACTATATCAAAGTACACCACTTCCAGAGAATGCATGGGTCGGGGGGCAGTTTCTTTAATATTAAGAGAGGAATGAGGAATCCCACAGACCTGACTGAAGCTATCCAAGGCTTGATGGAAGCTGTGATGAGGCGCAGTGTCTCTGTCCACGTGGAGGATGGTGTTCTGCACTTGGGCTGTCTGAAGAAAAGAGGCGAGGTATCAGTAAAAGTTAGAATCTATCATAGTGTAGACCCCTAACCCCCCATCCTTCATAGGCAAAGATTCTAAGCGCATTTGGTAAGGGCCAAACCCCGCTCCATCACTAGTAACCAAATGTCTTAGGAACTGGCATAATTGCTGGTCGTAGTACTCGGCAGACTGAAGTAAGACAGAGGGGCTGGTGGTCCTCAAGGTGAAATATAAGCGCGATAGTCCAGCACAATTTCTAAGAAGAAGTAGTTCACTTTGTGGATCCTGCAAAAGCTTCAGAGCCTCTATTATTTGAAGAGTCTTCTCCACCCTACGTGAACCATCTCGTTGCAGAAATTAGCATCCAAACTAACAGCCCCCCTAGAAGATTCACTCCTCTTGCTGGTCTACTGATGGTGGCTGGGAACACACCCTTCTCCAAACTTCTGGGGTCAGAATTGGGCCAAAATAGCTCCGTCTTGTTAATATTGAGGGATAAACCTCTGCTACTCCCTTCAGATTGGATGATGTGTAAGGCTTTAGCCACCTCTAGAGTGTCCCCGACGATCGTCCCATCGTCCAAGTACCAAGCTTGCATATCCAATGTACATTTAGAAGCAATTTCTAAAATGAGCGGGTGTAATGTCAGAGCAAACAAAAGAGGGCCCAAAGGGTCTCCCTGTTGGACACCCTGAGCTGACAAAAGACAATTGTCATTGTAATAAAGTTTCTCAGGCTTTTCATAACAAAATTCAACCCATCTGGAGATACCGGGACACCTGGCCCTGACTTCTTTGATGATTGCGGTTCTGTCCACGAAATTGAAAGTATTGTTGAAGTCAATTAAAATCATACACTTGGTGGAGGAATTACCTTGCATCTCCAAAATTCTGTTAGCTGAATGTAAAATGCCTTCACCGCCACATTGGACACCCACGCCAAATTGGTGATCTCCTAAATAAGTGGCCACTTCCTTACTGACTCCTGATGCAGCCAATTTAGAGCAAAGCTGCCTCCAGATAGTTCCCACGGCGATGGGCCTTATGCCCCCTCCAGGCTTGATCAAGGGGGTAAGAGGGATACTCGCAATGTAAGCACCAAGCACTGCAGGACAGCGACCAGCTAACCAAATATTAACTACACCTGTCATCGAAGACAAGAGGTTGCCAGCCACAGCAGCAGCAGGTCCACTAAGGGTGTCCAGAAGATGTTGGGCTCTGAGGCCATCTCTACCACAAGAGGTACCTTTTGGAAATCCATTGATGGCACTTAGAACATTCGATTTTTCCACGCTAAGGGGATTAGCCGTGATTGGGTCAGCCGGAATATCTGGAGGCGCCGCAATCGGGTGTTTAAGACTAAGCTCATCCATGGTGTCTTGAGAAAATGGGGTTATACCACTGGAAGCTAACACTTTAATATCGGTCGTGTATTGTCCTAAGCCTAATTTCCTCCTGCACGCTGCAAGGTTGGAGCTACCCAACTGATGTGTACTGTTTGACCCACATTGTTGTTGTCTAGATTGCTGCAGAATGGATTGCACCAAGCCGAAGCACTCACTACCATCGCCCCATTGCAGTAATGCCTGGTTGATGGAAGCCATTTGCAGTTTCTTTTTTTTCCCATACCGCGCTTCCGCGGAACCCTTAGGTGTGTACTGGCCTAAAGTGTATATCGGCAGAAGCAACAATTGAATCCACACAGACATATCCAAGGGATTGGCAACGACCTTGTCCAGAGAAGCTTTGAGCACCCTAGAGAACTAAAGCCTATGTTGCGAAGGGATACTAGCAACATTGTGGAGTTTCTGCTGATATACAAGATGTAATAGGTCTACGTCCAAGGCTACTGACGCTGCAGGAAAACAATCATTCAGAGGCGCCGGGATAGGAGGCACTGGTTTACAAATCCCAAATATCATACAGGTTGTTGATGACCCATTGTAAGGGCTAAGAACAATCCCCTCCTTGTGTTTCCTACACGGCCGTCTCCAGGAATACATATGCATACAATCTGAACACAACCACATTTGCATCTGCGATAATACCGTTTCCCAAGGGCCGAACACATACACATCCTTAGAAACTCTCTCCTTGCAAACATCCACGGCCTCCGGTGTATAAAGATGTTTATCTTGCAAATGCCGGTAGAACCCCGAACGACTAAGCCCACTTCCCCCAACCCCATTGTTGCACCCATCAAAGTGTTTGTAAGGACAGTGGAAAGGAAAAGCATCATTATTATTATTATTAAGCATTTACAAAGAAATGATAGGAAGCCTAGCCACAAGATGGGCCCCTACCCCTTTTTGAATGGAAATGCCTAATCTGAAGAAATTTTTTTTGTCTATTTTATAGTTGTAGTCAAGGCTAGCTATGCAATTCTGCAACCTCTTCACAAAATCTATCGTGTCCTATCCTATTTCACCTAGGGTAGTAAAAGCGAGCACGCCAAAACCATATCCACGATAGTCGCATTTGTCTAAGTATTTATTTCGTTTACGAGTTATGGCATTCGAAATGGCTTGACCATGCGTGAAGGCGGATCTCCCGCCTCCTGTAAAAGGAGATACCCCAGTAACATCAAGGCAAATGTCACGGCCGTTCTCCCAATTATACACAAAAATATCAGCTGGCCTTAAGGAATTTTCGTTGTCTGATAGAAAGCTCAGTTTGACTTCTTTACAAGAGGGTACGCCTGCTTTGTAGTACATATCCACTAGCACATCTCTGACCAAGTCATGTCTGAATTTGAGGCCTACCTCACTAGCGCAATATAAGGCATGGTTTCCAAAAACATTCATTCCTCTCCCACAACTGGGGAATAAGCTATCCTCTTCAAACATAGTTATTCCTAGCCTATAGCTAAGAACAGCCCGGAAATGACGAGGCCCAACTGACTGATTTAGCCCAGCAGTAGGAATAACTTTAGGGAAATCTTGGGCATGATTTAGTTTGTTGCATTGCCATAAGATGTTGTCACGCTCAGACAAGTTGAATCTACTGGGTATGTTCTTCTTAACCACATAGAAGTAAAGTATTGCCAATGAGTGCATTGGACGTGGGGCAGTAGCTTGGATATTTAATAAAGAAGGAGACAATTCACAAACCTTAATGAAATTGGACAAAGCATGCTGAAAGCTGTGATGTAAATCTGCATCCATGTGAGCTTTGAGGATAGTTTTATGCACCTGTTTAGTCTGTATACATAAAGCTAGGTAACTGTAATGACTGGTATCCCCCATTGTGTTGACACCCAGACCTCCATCTTTCATAGGCAAAGTCGTTATGCGCTGCTGGTATGGGCCAAACCCTGCACCATCTCCAGTGACAATGTGTCTGAGGAACTGCAATAGATGTTGGTCATAGTGTACTGCAGGAAGCTGGAGAGCCAAAGGACTGTTTTTCCTCATTAGGGCTGCACATCAGGTCGGGTGGGTCGGGTTTGGACCCACCCGCACCCGACCCGCCAGTTGGCGGGTGATTGAAGTATTCACCCGCACCCAACCCGCCGTAGGACGGGTCGGGTCGGGTGCGGGTCACCCTCCCAGATTCAATGCCAAAGCAATGTCTGATTTTAGTTTTTTTAAGCTCAACAAAGAATATAATGTTGCCTGCAGCAATCAAAGCCCTCTAGTCTGTAATCTTCTTCTTTCTGTTCATACATAATGCAAAGTAGCTAAAGATCTTATATTGTCAAGTGAAGCAATATACTTATCAGCACCATAATGAAAATGTGTGCCTCCATCGAGAAACGAAATCTTTTCCCCTTTTACAACCATCCAGCTCTGGTCATACTTCTCACTTGCAAGGTGAGTATGAGGTATGTTTGGTTTCCACACTTCATCTCTACTTCTTGGCCACTTGATGGGGACCTATAAAGAACAGAATATTAGCATTATCAAATCTGCAGAAGGAAAAAAAATAATTGAACCTATCCAGCTTTTTATGGATTAAACTTAAGCATGCATTAACCTTGTAGCCTGGTGGTGGAGGAATCAAGCAATTGAAGCGCCTTTCAGCCGGAGGGCAATGTCTCTCATAGTGCTTCATCAAAGATAAATCCAGCTTCAGCCTACTCTGATATATAAAGTTCCTATCTAGACAGGGAATTATCTCTGAATGTCGATCATCACAAACCTTCAAAAGCAGAATTGGAGACGTTAAATATTTTGTCTGAAAAGAATTGAAGTTAAGAGACCAATTAGATTTCAGTTATACTCGGCAGAGAAAATCTATTAAGAAAACAAATTAGAAAAAAATAACAGAAACTCATAACAAAAGCAGTTATATGAGAATTCACGAGGAAACTTTTCGGCGTTACATCATTCTCATCTTCTTGGCCAAACTTAATGGAAGGTTCATCTGACTTGCTGGTAAGATCAGCATCTTCTTCGCCACCCAAATATGTTGACCCAAGATTCCTCAAAGATGATGCACTTTGTTTCACTTGAGAACCAAAGAATGACCCATCATAATAAACAAATAGAAAACCAAGAAAGATGAGAACACATACTAAAAACAGTCAAATTGAAAAAAGAGATAATGAAAACAGTCAAATTGAAAAAAGAGATACAACCTAAACATGATTTTAATCATACAAAACAATACCAAAATCATACAAATCCAAGACTTACTAAACATTATCTTCATATCAAATCACACAAAACAATTTGAAACTATAAAACATGATGATCTTTATAGTATAATGATTACACCTCAAGATTTTCTAGAAATCAATTAAAAGTGATTAACCAGTTGATTGTTCTTCTTAAAACCCTGTCAACAAACAAAACCAAATAATGATTAAAACCAATCAACAAACAAGAAGAACAAGAAACAAAATCAGAAAGAGGGATTTTTCCAAACCTAACTTTGAAATTACAAACCTTAACTTTACCTGTAGAAAATCAAGTTGGAAACTGAAATCGTTGTAGAAAAATAAACTGGGTTTCTTTCAAACACGAGATTGGTTGAACAATAAAACAGATTTCTGTTGAAGGTTTAATGGTGGTGGGTTTCATGAATTTTTTTTAAGAATTTCGGAAAAAATAGTTAATGGTGGTAGGTTTTGAGAGAAAATGCTGGTTTAATCTTGTGATGTCTCTCTTTTCTAAGTCATGACAGTGGTGTTTTAGCAAGAGCTGGAGTGAGAATGAGATGGAGTGCAATGAGGAGATGCAGTGGTGTTTCTAATATTAACTGAGGAGATGCAGTGGAGTGAAATGAGAAAATCTTGGATTTTCTGGCGGGTTAGGCGGGTGGGTCGGGTGAGAGAAGGTGTCACCCGCACCCGACCCGTTTACCGGCGGGTCGGGTCAAAACTGGCGGGTGCGGGTCGGGTATGTGCATCCCTAGTCCTCATTGTGAAGTATAATCTGGAAAAACCAGCACAGTTCCGCAAGAGGAGTAACTCACTTTGTGGGTCCTATAGAGTCTTCAAAGTCTCCATTAACTGGATAGTCTTCTCTACTCTGCAAGAAGCTTCACACCCAAAACAGGTCTACTGATGCCAGCAGGGAAAACACCTTCCACCAGGCTTCTAGGGTCTGCAGTAGGCCAAAAGAGCTCAGTTTTGTTTATGTTGAGGAACAATCCCCTCCTGTTGCCTTCCATTTGTATGATGTTCAGAGATTTGGAAACCTACATAGTGTCTCTTGCAATACCAGCATCAAAGTACCATGCATGCATAGCATGAGTGTATTCTGATGCGATTTTGGTGATGAGTGGATGCAAGGTCAAGGCAAAAAGTAAGGGACCAAGGGGGTCACCCTACTGAACTCCCTGTGCAGATAGAAAGATGTTGTCATTGTAGTAGAGCTTAGATGGTTTGGCGTAACAGAACTCCATCCACCTGGAAATGCTTGGGCACTTGCATCTAACTTCTTTAAGCATTGCAGATCTGTCAACCATGTTGAAAGCATTTCTGAAATCAATTAGAAGAATTCTCATGTTTTGTAAGTTACCTTGCATCTTCAGCAGCAGAGTGTAAGATGGCTTCAGAACCATATTGAACTCCCACACCAAATTAAAAATCCCCTAAATAAGAGGATATTTCTTTGCTAACTGCAGAAGCTTCCAGTTTAGAGCACAACCTCCTCCATATAGTGCCTACAGCTATAGGTCTCAGTCCCCCTCCAGGTTTGAGCAGTGATGTCAAGGGAGCACTGGCAATATATTCTCCTAACACTTATAGGCAATTCCCAGCTAACATAGGTTAACCACACCTGTTATAGAGGTTAAAATCTCTGCAACTGCTGAAGCTGGGCCACTTAAAGCATCTAGGAGATGTTGAGCTCTAAGACCATCCCTTCCACAAGAAGTCCCTTTAGGGAACCCTTTAATTGCCCCCAAAACTGTATTTTTGTCCACTCATAGAGCATCATCATGGATAGGTTCTGCAGGAATGGAAGGTGGAGGAGCACTGGGATGTTTTCGTCGTACAATGGACCACGATGCTCGGAATCTGACAAACCAATATCACATGAATAGATTAAGAAGATTGATATGGATATAGAAGTGTGCATATGTTGCTAAGGTGAACGGTGTTTCCCAGAATATGTATATGAACATCATGCCAAGATGAACCCTAATGGATTGAGATACGCACCCACTAGTCTGAATCCTAATTCTAATGTATACAAGGGCCCCAGCGGTCGATTTACAATTATTAATCTTCCTTTTTTTCATATATTTTTCCCGACAACATGATTAGGTCTTTTGAATCTAAGCGCATGCTCCTTATCAGCATATTACATGATAGTTCCCATGGATCATGTGTTCTATGCTTTCTTAGGCGACGGAGACAGGGAGAACACGCACATATTGCTATCTAAGTGTCCAATTTTTTTTTTTAAAGAATTATTTGTCAAGTTCAATTAAAATAATGGGGCTTAATCTCAAAAACTCTACTTCATCCTAGCGGCGACAACAAGGCGATACTAGTGCCCCACAAAATCACTTAGGGAAATACAAAAAGTTGCAAAAATAAAAAACAGAATGTGATATGGTGATGATTCTAAGATATGGTGACGACTATTATGTTATTTCTAACACCTGAGCTTTGTCCTTTTATGAATAGACCATTTAGCTGGGTCCCTCAACTCCTACAAACAAGAATTTTGTTTCCATCTACTTAGAATGGTTACTGTCATCCTGAATTGTTCACAAGTTTCTATATTTTGGAGTTTTTGGTACAACTAAATTTTTTAAATTTTTCTCCCTTACCCCCAAACTTAAATTGAACATAGTCCTCGATGTTCTAAAGATAAATGAATGAAAGCATGAACAAAAGAAAATAATGAACAAAGTAAAAGAGATGGGAAAGATATTACTAGCACCATGTACCAAAAGCATATGGGTTGCCTCCCATAGAGCGTTAAGTTTAAAGTTTTCATCCAAACCAAGAAGGGATTAGTCACAATTACGAATCATATAACTATAATTAAAATAATTACGATCCTTTAAGTCAACGAGATTTGACTCATAAAGTTGACCCTAATGAATTATATGAGAGTGGTGGTCATTCTTATGAAAAAATGTCGGTTCATATTTCCTAAAATAATGAGGTTTAGTCCCAAAATTTAAGAACTAACACATTTGAGGTTCAGATGTTCCCACATTTGGTAAATAAAATTTTGGTGGGACAACAAAGTCAATTATGGTATTGTTGCTTGGGTGAACCACATCAACCAGAGGATGGGTTTCAAACAACTGAATTTCATATTGGACAAAATCAGGCTCGGGAAATAGTTCATGAAGACAATCTTTTAAGAGTCAAAGGATTACCCATGGAGAATAGTATTCACCCCCAAACCTAGAGTGATCAATGTCCTTGGACAAACTAGTTACAATTTTCTTAATTTCTAAATTATCAGATTTAGGAAAATGATCAAGTATTTTATCTAGGTTACCATAAGGTGTTATATCTTCACTCACAATTAATTCTCTATGAGTCTACCATCTTCGTTTGAGACTATTGTTCCTGAATCGTTGGACTCTAAAACACTAGTCTCTGGATAAACTCGCTCTTCTAACCATCATCGTCTTCATAATAACAGGGAAATATCTCACCTTCTATAACGATGGTGTCTCTAGTTAAATCATTTTTCCTCTTGAATAGGTAAATAATCTCAACATAATTAGGATTGGAACTAGAAACATAATTATTGTAATGAATCTCAATTGTTGTGACAATTTCCTCGTCATTATGACTACGAATTTCAAATTCTTCATCCACACTCTCCTCATCATCATAATAATATGAAGATGATTGAACCTTATCTAAATAAGTAGTGTCTTCAAATCTAACCTTATCCTTTAGATTAAGCAAATATCCATCATTATTATCAAGGGTAAAATTGGAAACACTGTTTTGGCAATTAAATTCACTGAAAGCAATATTATGAGTTAACCGTTCTTCTTCCATTTATATGAAGGTATCATGAATTTGTTCCCACACTATGTCACTCCTACGTGAATTTTCAGTCAACTGCTTGAGTGAATCTTCTAAAGAAAGACTAGGATCATAAGAAGTGTTGGGTATCAACTGTTTAATTAAATCCTCCAAAGACGAAGAACAAACATTTTGCTTAGTATAATGTTGCTTGTTTACTCGTTCGTACGACTGATGAGCATGCGAGTAGTAATTGGGATCACTATGGTATGAACCATAACCTCCAGAGGGTTGGTAGTGGTCCCAAGTACTATCCACACTATGGTCATAGTACGGGTAATGTCCATTTTAAAATTCGGGTAGATAATCATTGTATTGGTCCTCATAATACCAGTTCGATATTTTTTTGTACACGCGCAAATGCATGGTCAACAACAATTGGGTAGGCTCAGGTTACCTTAGAAAATTATATCTACAATAAAAGACTGGTCAAAGGTACGAGGCTAAGGCTTGTGGAATTTCAGTTGGTAACTCCCATAAGGCCCAAGGCACGGATTCATCTTATTTTTCCATGATTTTCTTAAGAGTAGGTAGTCTGACGATGCAATTGGTGTGTGCACCGCTTTTTATTTTTATTTTATTATACTAATAAAATAAAAAATAAAATATGCACAATCACACTAAAAGGGAAATAAAATCTAAAATAAAAGTTGATGAAATAAAAGTTGGTTTTTACTAACCTTTATGGTAGAAAATTTTCCACAAAATCTTGTAAAAATATTACTACACAACAAAGACAAGAAATATCCAAATAAAATATGGAAAGAAAATAAAAATAAAATAAAAGTCTAAGCTAACTAGCCTAATTAACACAAAATTCAAAATTAACTAAAAAGATTATTTTTCAATCCCCGACAGCGGCGTCAAAAATTGATAGGCCTAAAACCTATAGCCGCAATCGCATGACGACTATAAAGTAGTAGCGGCAAATACAAGATCGTCCACAGGGATTGATATTATTAATTCTAATTATTTTTTCACAATTTATGTGCTAAAACAAATGAAGGAAATATATAAAACTAATAAAATAAATAAATATTCAAACTAAAGAAAACTGAGGTTTTCGGATTCCACCAAATTAATTAAGTAAACTACTCATACAATCTCTATAAAATATTCGTAATATGATTCAATACTATCGAACACAATCAATATATCTCGGAAAATATCGCAGTTAAAACAAATATACAACTTTTTGTTGTAAATCTAAAATAATTTAATCTGCTTCACTTATAAAGAATCAATAGGCGAAGACTATCCAAAACGGTTAAAGAACAAAGTTTTAAAGAACAAAGTTGTAATTGAAGAGAAATTAATAAAACAGTTAATCTTCAAAATAATATTTTATTAAAGAATACTAAATTTTTTTACAAAATAAATTTGGCTTCATCTTCGACCCCAATAGAGAGAGACTAGCCTTCCATTACAACGAACAGAAAGAAGAACAGAAAGAAGAAAAATAAAAATAAAACTAAAAAACTAAAACTGATCCGGCTCAGAACCTCCCGCTTTTGATTGTGTAACACGGTATGCATATGTTTCCGAAGAAATTTGCTATCCTTTTCTGGTTCAATCACCACATTAACCACTAATAAGAATGTGCCATATATTTAGTATTACATTCAATCACCAATGAAAGTGTGCCATGTTGTCTTTTCTAACACCTTTATTTTCACCGGCCAACTTAGACATTCCATGTCAAACATAGGAAATTAATTAATTGACTTCCCAGCTTTGGATAATATTCAAAATATGTGTCACTCACTCAAGGAAAGTAATAGTTTCCTTCTTCTTATTTTTTGCGATGTCGCAACAAATAGTCACGTCCAAAGTAAGTAACTCCAAATCAAAACCAAATCAATTAGGCTTAGCAAACCTTTACAGGGTAGTTAAATAAAATTTATATAGACTTTTATAGATTTTTATTTTTAGTGATTTCTGGAGGCTCTCTGGAAATATAGAGATTTTCAGTGATTTAAAAGAGAATTGCAGAGAGTCTCTGCGACTTGTAGATACAAATCTAATGAATTTCTAGAGAGTCTTTGTGATTTGTAGAGATAAAAAGATGTAAAATGTTTGATTTAATGATCAATATCTCTATGCTTAGAAAATGTATTAAATTTTACTCCCTCCGTTTCAGGAAAAAAGTTACTTTTTCTATTTGCACAATTATTAAGACAAGGATGAGAGAGAATAGTTTTTCTAATTTATTTCCAAATTTACCCTCAAATGAAGAAGATGATGGAAAATGAAGGAAACTTTAAAAAATGATAATTTCAGAAGTTTGTCCTAATAAAAATGAAAGTAACTCTTTTGCTGGAACAAAAATTTAAAGAGAAAGTAACTCTTTTCCTAAAACGGAGGGAGTATTTTTTTTCGATTGACAGATTTGATAGAAACTTAAGATGGAGAACTAGTGTGAAAATTGTTCCAGTTCATTGCAACAGCTCGAACAACTTTGAAGTTACTCCACAAGCATTAGAAGATGCATACAAAGAAGCTGCATCACTGAACCTAAAAGTTAGAGGACTTCTGATCACAAACCCATCAAATCCATTAGGTGTAGCAATGAAACGTACAGTGCTCGAAGAGATACTCGACTTCATTACACGTAAAAACATTCATCTCGTGCCCGATGAAATATATTCAGGGTCAGTTTTTTCTTCGATAGAATTCGTAACCGTTGCAGAAATACTACAAGCACGACATTACAAAGACGCAGAAAGGGTTCATATTGTTTATAGTTTATTAAAAGATTTAGGATTACCGGGGTTTAGAGTTGGAACTATTTATTCATACAATGATAAAGTTGTGACAACTGCAAGAAAAATGTCAAGTTTTAGCTCAGTGTCATCGTAAACACAAAATCTCTTAGCTTCAATGCTATCGGACACCAAATTTACCGAAAATTATATTAAGACTAACAGAGAAAGATATGGTTTGATTATTGATGGACTAAGAAAAACTGGAATTGAGTGTTTAGAAGGAAATGCTGGATTATTTTGTTGGATGAATTTAAGTCCTAGTCAAATGAATAATTAATCATTCAGTTGGAAACCATTAAGTAATTATTTTAATTTTAATTTTAATTTTTTATTATTTCTTAAAATTTATTTTTAAAATTTTCAAATAGAATTAGAAAATTCTTTTAATTTTTACTTGAATTTTATTTTATTTAACTTTAAAAACAGAAGTGTTTTTTAAATTAAAAAATCTTTTAATTTTATTAAAAAATATTTATATTTTAAAATTAAATGTAAATTGATCATCCTATAAGGATGAGGAACGAGGACCTTTGGATTATATCTGTTTTACCCAAATTTTCAAGTCTCTCAAAATATCACCTATAAGGGAGAGATTTTGCTCATGCATATTTTCATCAAAAAGTCTCCCAAAATCCCAATAAGTAACAAATCAATGATTTTGAAGTCTTAATTCAATAACAAGAGTGTTTAAGTGACTTTTAACAAATCTTAATCCAATAACAAGAGAGTTTGGGAGAATTTAAAAGACTTGGAAAAAGTCTCTATCCAATAACAAGAGAGTTTGGGAGACTCTCTGGAAATCTCAATTGACTAACAAAATATTTGAGAATTCTCTATAAATCTTTATAAATCACAATTGACTACCCCCTGTTAGTCAACTCCCCAGTTTCACATTAACCCCAACAAATGGTCTCCACTCAAAACAAGTCTGACACCTCCTCCTCGTGCTTGCCTTAACCATTAATTGATGCCTAGGTGCTACTATCATGGTAATTTGAGATTGCCCATAACCAAGCTTGGGTGCCTTTAGTAATTATAGTGGATTCCTTTATCATTTTATAGCCAATTTTTTCACGATTATTTATTCTTCTAAAAATACCTTAAAACACAATAAATAACAATATTTGTACAAAAATCGAGAGATGAAAATATACAAATTGGGAACAAATCAGACACATAATGTGTCTATGATCATGCCAAAATTTCAAGAGAAATGCAACGACGTTTGAACCCCAACATGAAAGATGTTGTCCGCACAAAGGTGCTCAAGTTGTTAGATGCGGGTATCATTTACCCCATCTCTGATAGTAAGTGGGTCATCCCTGTCCAGGTTGTCCCAAAGAAGTCTGGGATTACAATAGTTGAGAATGAGAACAATGAATTGATCCTCACCCGAGTTACTACTGGGTGGAGAGGCTTTATAGACTATCGTAAGCTGAACTCAGTCACTAGGAAAGACCATTTTCCTCTACCATTAACTGACCAGATGCTAGAAAGATTAGGCAGTCATAGCCATTACTGTTTTCTAGATGGATTCTCTGGATATAACCAAATCCCCATAGCTCCAGAAGAGCAGAAGAAAACGACTTTCACATGTCCATTTGGTACTTTTACTTATATGGCATATGCCTTTCGGGTTATGCAATGCACCCTTAATATTCTAATGTTGCATGCTAAGTATCTTTTCATAAATGATGGAGCGGTTTCTCGAGGTCTTTATGGATGATTTTTCGGTTTTTGGTTCTTCTTTCGATGAATGTTTGCACCACGTTACACTAATTCTAGAACGTTGTAAAGAAAAGAACTTAGTCCTAAACTGGAAAAAGTGTCATTTATGGTTAAATCTGGAATAGTATTAGGACATGTGGTGTCCGCTAAGGGAATAAAAGTTGATAGAGCCACCTAATTTCAAAATTAGGACCACATAAGAATGTAACAGGTGTTAGATCTTTCCTTGGTCATGCTGGATTTTATCAACGTTTCATTAAAGACTTTAGCAAGATTGCCTTACCTCTGTCGAACCTACTTGCTAAAGATATTGCCTTTTTTTTTATGAAGCCTATGTTGAAGCTTTTGATAAGATTAAATATTCGTTAACTAATGCCCATATCATCCGACCACCTAATTGGAACATCCCATTTGGACTCATGTGTGATGGGTCTGATTATACGGTCGGTGCTGTCCTTGGCCAACGACATGATAAAGCACCTTCTGTGATTTATTATACCAGTAAAACTCTAAACGATGCTCAGATAAACTACATAACCACTAAGAATGAATTGTTATCCATCGTGTTTTCACTTGATAAATTTAGATCATACCTTCTTGGTCAAAGGTTATAGTCTACTCTGACCATGTCGCGCTCAAGTAACTTCTATCTAAGAAGGACTCGAAGCCCCGAATAATTAGATGGGTTTTACTGTTATAATAATTTACTCTAGAGATTCGTGATAAAAAGGGTTCTAAAAATATAATAGTCGACCATTTATCTCGTATCCTTGTTGAGTCTAGAAATGATGAGAGACCAGTCCTTGACACTTTCCCTGATGAACAATTGTTTTCCATCTCTCAGTTACCCTGGTTTACGGACATTGTTAATTATTTGGTAACTGGTCAAATGCCTGAGCATTGGTCTAAACAGGATAGAGTAAAATTCTTATTTGAGGTCAAATAATTTTTCTGGGATGATCCATACTTATTCAAATATTGTCTAGATCAGATCATCCGTCGTTGTATTCCTGACAATGAAATCTTTAGAGTGCTCACTTTTTGTCACTCTGGAGCTTGTGGGTTCATTTTAGTGCAAAGAAAACAGCTGTTAAGGTCTTGCAGTCTGGTTTCTATTGGTCGTATTTATTCAAAAATACCCATAAATTTTGTCAAAGTTGTGAAAGATGTCAGAAATTTGGAAAGAGATCCGCCGTAATATGATGCCATTGAATCCTATCTTGATAATAGAAATATTTGATGTATGGGGTATTTATTTTATGGGTCCCTTTGTTAACTCTTTTGGAAACTTTTATATTCTGCTAATTGTTGACTATGTGTCCAAGTGGGTTGAAGCTATAGCTACTAAGACAAAGGATGCCACGTTGTGATCAAATTTGTTAGAGACAACATTTTCTCTCGATTTGGTATGTCGAGGGCAATTGTTAGTGATGGAGGTTCCTATTTTTGTAATCGTTCCTTCGAAGCTCTCATGAATAAATACTCAATTACTCATAAGGTTTCTACACCTTACCACCCACAGACTTGTGGTCAAATAGAAGTGTCTAATAGACAAATAAAACAAATTTTGGAAAAGACCGTAAACCCCACTCGGAAAGACTAGTCTTTGCGCTTAATAGAAGCTCTGTAGGCCTACTGAACCGCTTTTAAGACTCCTCTTGGGATGTCTCCATATAGACTTGTCTTCGGTAAAGCCTGTTATTTGCCTGTCGAATTAGAACATCGTGCTTATTGGGATATTAAACAATTAATCTTTGACTTACCAACCGCTGATGACAACCGTAAACTTCAACTCAATGAGTTAGAAGAAATTTGTAATGATGCTTACCAAAATATGAAAATATACAATGAGAAAACTAAAAAATTTCATGATAAATTGATTATTCGAAAGTCATTTGAACCTGGTCAAAAAGTACTCATTTACAATTCTCGTTTACATCTCTTTCCTGGTAAGTCAAGATCCCTGTGGTTCGGCCCATACTATGTCAAGATCGTTTTTCCACATGGCGCAGTAGAAGTAGAGAATCTGAAGAATGGAGAAACTTTCAAATTTAACGGTCAATGGTTGAAACCATTGTTGGAGTTGACCACTCATGTAGTGGAAGAACCAGAATTGAATAATCCTGTCTATCAGGACTAATCTGCAAGGTAACCAAGTATGGTTGAAGACGTTAAACTAAGCGTTCTATGGGAGGCAACCCATACGCTTTTGGTACACAATATTGGTAATATCTTTCCCTGTCTCTTTTACTTTACTCGGTAATTCTCTTTGTTCATGCTTTTTTTCATTATCTTTAGAACATCTATGTTCGATATAAGTTTGGGGGTAAGAGAAAAACTTTTAATGCAATAATAAAACTCCAAAATTTAGACACTTGTGAACAATTGAGGATGACAATAACCATTCTAGGTAGATGGAAATAAAATTCTTGTTTGTAAGAGTTGAGGGACCCATCTAAATGGTCTATTCATAAAAGGACAAAGCTCAGGTGTTAGAAATAACATGATAGTCGTCACCATATCTCGGAGTCGTCACCATATCACGTTATGTTTTTATTTTTGTAACCTTTTATGTTTCTCTAAGTGATTTGGTCGGGCACTTGTATCGCATTGTTGTCGCCAGGATGAAGTAGAATGATTGAGATCAAGCCTCATTATTTTAATTGAACTTGACCAATAATTTAAACATAAAAAATAAAAAAATTAACACTTGGATAGAAATGTGTGTTCTCCCTGTCTCTGTCACCTAAGCAAGCGTGGAACGCAGGATCCATGTGAACTATCATGTAATCTGCTGGTAAGGAGCATGCGCTTAGATTCAAAATATTTGATCATGTTGTAGGAAAAAAATATGAAAAAAATATTAATAATTATAAATCGACCGCTAGGGCCCTTGTATATATATTAGAATTATGATTCAGACCAGTCAGTGCATATCTCAATCCATTAGGGTCCATCTTGGTATGATGTTCATATAAATATTCTGGAAAACACGTTCACCTTAGCAACATACGCACACTTATATCTCCATATCCATCTTCTTAATCTATTCATGTGATATTGGTTTGTCAGATTCCGAGCATCGTGGTCCATTGTACGACTTTCTGAGTAGTGCTTCGTTTTCTTATATATGAATTTTAGTATGCTTGAGTGCAAACTCGTGTACAACAATTGGATTCAAAACATGGTAATTCCTACCATAGCCAAAGAATTTAGTAGCCAACTAAATAGCATGTTTAGTGTCTATCCTCAATCATTCACAAGCAACTTGGTTTTGGAGTAAAAGGTTTTGTGGATACACCTCTGTAAACCCTCACGAGACAAAACTCGTCCACTAAAGACACTTAGGGGGTTAAGGGCTTGTTACACATGCTAAGTATAGTCGCGACTCCTGCGAAAGTGAGTTATGATTTTTATTTCTAGATTAGATTTGCTAGAGGACTAGCAAAATATAAGTTTGGGGATATTTAATGATTTGAGCTCATATTTATATCGTTATTACTCGATTTGTGTATCAATAGTGCTATTTTATTGTATTTGTAGGTATTTTTGAATAATAAATCATTATGGAAAAAGTGTTTCGAAAAGAGTGACAAATCTAAGGAGAGAGCCACAAAACGAGAGAAAAAAAATCCAATTTGTCTTCTGAGTTGCAGGCGAGAGGTTGAAGAAGAAGAAGCTTAACACAATTCCAAACTGTTGTTAAATCATTGTCACCTACTCTTTTATATTAACACCTTTCGAAACAGTTTCCTGCTACTGTGTATGCAACGTTTTTTGAAGCTTAATACACATTGAAGCTATCGACCTTTACTGCACCTCCGAGCAGACTTATTCAGCTGCAGTCCAGTGCTGTTTTCTTCCAGTACATCTTGGAGCAGTCTTTAAACCAACAAGAAATAAAGAAAATTGTAAGTCTTTTTCATATCAATAAATTTAAATGAATTATCAATTTTCTTTTATTTCTTTCTCCATGAATAGCTAAATCTCTTTCTAGGGTGTAGGAAGAAACTGTTTTTGATATGTAATAATTAATATTTTTATTTCTTCGACATATTTTACTCTACTATTTGTGATATTATTGACTAATAATTTTCTCTTCTTATAATGCTTCATTTTAATTATCCTGAATAGTTTTCAGATATTGATATTTAATAAGCGAAGGAAAATTAGATTTTTGCGTAACAACGAAAGTTGTAATATTAAATTTTAACGATAAATCTTCCAAAACATGAGACTGGGTTCAATAAGGTTTTGAGTAATTTGAGAGTAATAGTCGAAGTAGTGATTACTTGATTTTTACAAACATCAAAAATAGTGGAATCTGAAACCCTATATTTTTCTCATATTTGTTAATCAACCATTTGGTTTTAGTTGTTTTTTTCTTATTTAATTCATAAAATCCTTCAATAATTTCTTGTTTTAGCACGTAATTAGGGTATTAGCTAGATATATTATAATCAATCTCCGTGGAAAAACCCGTGCTTGTCGCTTCTACTTTGCAATTGTCGTGCGATTGAGGCTATATGTTTTAATCCTATCATGTTTTCACATAGTGAGAAAAGTAAAATCAACTAATAGTACAAGATCTTTCACAAAAACCTAAAATGGATTACAAAGAAACATATTTCTTATATTAGATGCAACCCCCTTTCTCGATATTTCATTAAGTATGGTAGTTCTTGAAGGACTCACGTGCATCTTATGGATGTGATTATTGTGCATCTGTATAAAGGACTTGATATGAATATCAACATGGGAATTCCTGAAGGTTTTCTGTTATAGCAAAATTACAATGTCATACGTGTTCACTAAAGCTTAATCGAGACTTATGAGGTTTGAAATGCTTTAGATGAATGGAGTACAATCGTCTAAGTGAACTTATTTTATTCATAGATATGTGAACCATCTTATATCACCATATATTCCGCATTTACTAAATTTGATGTACCACAACGTCTAATTGATTGGAACTCCTGAAGAGCTCTCCAAAGCATAAAAATACTTAAAGAAGGAGTTCGAGATGCAAAATCTCGGTAAAACAAGATCTTAATATGTTGATTGAACATTGTAGCTAGCAGTCCATTAATTTTGTCAACCTTTTTGATTTAAAAATATTTGAACGGACAAGCTAACACAATTAAAGTTGTGCGATCTCTTATTTTTAAGATTAATCGTGTTTACATCTCAATAAGGAATATTTATCACTTTGTGGTTCGTATTACAGCAAATATATGTAAATTGTACAATATCGAAGTATGTTATAAATACATGATATTAGGTTTCATAGTAAACATGTAATTCTAGTTCTACCCAGCACCAATATCGAGACATTGGTCCCTAGAAAAGTCTATCATCTTCGTGATATCGTTAAGCCTGATCTTTTGCATAAAAGATTACAGAATATCTCCCACAGGGAAAGCTATTCAGACTGTTTGAGTTTTAATTTTTCAGCAGGCTTGTTAAAACAATTAAATATTCTCCTAGCTAGTAGTCTCGTAGTAAAGGATATTTATTTTTCCTCTGAACAATACGATTGTTCATATAAAGCTAGTGGGGAACGAAAAGCTAGCACAATCAGACGATTATTTAGAAATTGTACGGAGGAAAATCATACCAAGTTTCTTGAGTAAAAGGAAGCCGATGAGGCATTAAAATATGGTTTTTGATCTATACGCAGTATTATCGAGCACAATGATCAACTGTGACGCCTACTCATCAGGGTTGTAAGAACGTAAAAGACTTTGGATATTGGACTTTGGACTTTTATGCTTTGTGATCTTTTTCCTTGCTTAAGGTTTTTCCTTGTTAGGGTTTTAATGAGGCATGTGAGTCCGTTGTTAATCGCAATTCCAAATGTTGTACATTTTTTCTTTCGTCGTGTTTTTTTGTCCTTCTGGGTTTTTCCGGGCAAGGTTTTAACGAGGCAACATCTGTGGGTCCAAAGTCGTTACGAGTACTCATGTTTTCCTACATTCAATTGTTGTCCCTCTGGATTTTCCTGACGAGGTTTTTAATAAGATAACAATCTTAGAACAGTGATTATCATCTAAAGAGATGAATATCCATGGATTTTCTTAGGATGCATTTATCGGATAATTGTCTGTATTATCTAGTTCAGGTTTTCACCGCACATGGTGTTTCCTGACAAGATTTATACTAAGAAAAATGAACAACATCAACAATAACGTTTTGAGCTTTTATCGTCATGTTTTTCCTTCCGGGTAAAGTTTTATCAAGGAAACATGTTCGTGACAATCATCATAGCTCGAAGTGTTGTGCTCTTTTCGTGTCCAATTTTTATCTTACCAGATTTTTCTGGAAAAGTATCGACGAGATAATATATTTAGATTGGTGGTCATTCAAAGGGGAATGTTATATAATGGTGGTTAATAATGGATGACTCACCATCTATGTGTAAGATAGATGAAGCTATAATTTGTTAAGTTAAACCAAAGTCAACACGTGTATTGAATATTTTACTGATCATGGGTAGTTCTGGTTATAAATAGCCAAACAGTGATGTAGCAAACGGTGAAGAATAATATATTCCTCCCGCTTTCTTTCAAATGTATATCTACTTGATATTATGTATGTTGTATTCTTAGTTTAAGATTGGTCATTCCAACACTAACAACCTGCCTTAGCTATTATATCCTTTAGTTAATTACTTATAGCAAGGGTTATGGGATAGAGTGTTAAAACACTCTATCACCTTCAAAATGAATGAGGGTCTATTTGAAGGAGTGAAATTTACACCATAGAAAAGAAAAAGAACACATTAGACGGGTGATGATCTCCTATTTGAGAAAATAAATTTACTTGGACGGGTGATCATCACCCGCCCAGGTAAATAATTAGTTGTTTCACTAATAACCAACCTAGGTGAGTCCCGCGTTTTGGGAGTTTAATATTATAAAAAATACCCAGACGGAGAAACATCACCCATTTCCCCTTGGACGACTGAACATCATTGTCTAATATAGACTATCGCCCACTCCTTCGATCAAATGAGTGTATGAAAGAGTTGAAGGGAAAGGAAATCTTTTCCCTATCAATTATGATAGTAAACGCCATCAATACTACTTCAATTTGAGTAAGTGTTCTCAATCCATATCCCTTGCTCTTAGTAGTTAAGAAGAAAGCTTTATTATAATGTTGGTAATACAGTCGTTGGTACTAGTGTCATCGATAACTGCTGACGGTCATGGCTTTTCAGTAGTGCATAGGAAAGACTCCTTTCGATATTTATGATCAACGATTCTAGGTGATGGCGGAATTGAGAAGGATATTAGCCATAAGATTCAAGCGGGGTGGTCGAAATGGCGACAAACGACGGGCATCCTGTGTGATAGAAAAGTCCCACAAAAACTCAAAGGCAAGTTCTATAAGATGGCGATTAGATCGACGATGTTGTATGGCGCAAAATGTTGGGATACGAAAAGTCAACATATTAGGAAGATACATGCAACGGAGATGCGTATGCTGCGGTGATCTGTGGGAACACGAGATATGACCGAATTCAGAACAGGGATATAAGCGATAGACTTGGGATAACACCGATTGAGGAGTTTCTTATTCAACATCGACTGTGATGGTATGAACATCCCCATCGAAGGCCTCCAGACGCACCAGTTCGCGCAGGGATCATAAGACGTGTAGAAGGAACGAAAAGAGGCACAGGTCGTCCAAAATTGACTTGGGAAGAAGTGAGACTTGAAACGACGAAACTTATCTGAAAGGGTGGCATTGGATAGGCGCGCATGGAAATCAGCGATCCACATTCCAAAAGCTTGATAAGTTTTGGATTATATCTTGGGTTCATTCGTAGCTTCGTTTTGGTTTTGGTCTTGGCTTGGCACTCACCTATGTCATTGGCACTCGCCCCAATATTTATCTTTTTTAGGTTTTATTGTTTTTCATCCATGTGGCTTCATATTTATTTATTTGTTGCCCTCAAAAGTGCGAAAAAAAGAACCCTATTATTGGGGATGCAACCCTTGGCTCATAGGGGTTGCAATAGATTAAAATATCCAAATCATGGATAGGGGGATCTAATCTATTTTTAAAAGTCATATTTACCCTTTCATTAGTATTATTACCTTCATACCCTTCCGTCATAATAACCTAAATCTAATCCATACCCTTCCCTCACAATCAAACTAAACCTAAAAAAATAATCTTTCAAAACCAAACCTAAACTAAATCTTCTTCTTCTTCTTCAGCCGAAAAAAAAAACTCCATTTGATCTCAATCAGAAACTAAATCTAAACTTACGCTGAAATGAACAGGTCAAGAGTAACAAGATCAGGGCGAATTAGTTTGAATCCACAATGGACTGAATCAGGAAGTGGTAACGTTGTTGATCCAGAGAATGAATATTTGGTGAATGAAGAAATTCAATCACCAGTGAATCATACAGAAATGGGTGATATTAGGTAAGAATCGAAAAACCCATCGCTTATATTAGATTTTTATTGAAAAAAATGGTTTGATTGATGAAGTTAAGGTTTTTTAAAAAAATATTGAATTGTATACGGCTAGGTCGACCACATTTCCTAACCGTAAATCATTCATTACGTTTGTGAAAATATGAACTCCTAGCCGTAGATATATTTTACGGTTGGAAAGATGAACTCCCAACCTAAATGGTACTCTACGGCTTGTTTTCCTAGCCATAAGTTAATCTGGATTTTAGTTTTATGCCATTATTACGGTTGGCAAATCATAACATTCCCAACTGTAAGTGGGTTTACGGTTGAGTCGTATATTATGTTCTAGTCGTAAAGTTAATTGTGAAACTAATTTTTCCACATATTTTAATTGCTTGTAAACTTTTTAGGAATTGAGCAAAGTGGTTGTTCAAGGACTTGAGCCGTTCCATTGAAGATGGGGAGTTGTTGAGTGTTGAAAAACAAAAAACACTTCTACAAGGGCTTAAGGAGATATCTAAAGAGATAGCTAAGGAGATAGTTAAACCTGATAAGGATGTCCAAGAGAATGTTGTCATAGTGGATGAATGAGTTATGGACTTGACGAATTGATGAACCTTAGTATATTTATCTTTTGCTATCTAAGACTTTTTAGTGTGGTTGGTTATGGATTTGAATGAATATTAGTTTTTTTTATTATTAATATGAATGTACTTCTTAATTTAGCTTGAATGAATGACTTGTAGTTACAAAGTTTTTATTTTTAAGTGATTCATGGTATAGATAGATGAAAAAACAAAACTCAGGGTCATTTACGGCTAGGACATGATTGAGAAAACCTAGCCGTAAAACCACCACCTGTATATCCAGGGGTACTTACGGCTAGCTCCACAACATTATCCAACCGTATGTGACCCTGGCTTTAGTTTACGACTAGCACTTTGAACAAACCTAGCCATAAAAAACCCATTTGTTGTGTCTACGACTAGGTTTTAACACTTACCTAGCTGTAAGTAACACTGAGTTTCTTACTGCGGCTAGGTTTTTGAATAAGCCTGACCGTAATTGCCCATGAGGCTTGTTTTAACCCAACCGTAGAAAACTCATCTAGTTATCCTTACAACTGGGTTTACTTAATAATCTGACCGTAAGTTTTTCCTACGGCTGGGTCGATACACCCACTTCCTAGAAGTATGTTAAAGAAAAATTCAAAAAAAAACAATAATTGTTTTTGTTGACTAGTACACTTTCTCCCCAACGACCAGATTTTAAAAAAAATCTAGTCGTTAGGTGTTTCATCTATATATAGATGAAGTATTCTCTTATTCTCTTCAAAATTATTCTCATTCTTCTTCTTAATTGTTTTCTCATCCATTCATAATAAAAAAAAACAACACAAATATGGTTTCTTCATTTAGCACCGGAGAAGATATTGCTATAGTTCAAATACTCTAGAACATTCGGGTACAAGTCCCAATGGGACATTAGCATATACTCATTTTGAAAGTAAGTTTCTTCTGTCATCGACCAAGTCAAAGCATCTCACTCAAAGCTAAAATTGGCCCATTTAACCTTGGCTAGTTTGTCGTTTTCCTCGAATTTATCTTTTTCCACTTGTTGTTTCTCTATCGGTAGTTTGTTAATCCTCGCCATCTCGGTTTTCCTTGGCGGTACAATTTTGGTCTTGCAATTGGTTTGGACATTATTCCATATATGGAACGTGCATAGAAGATGATGTGCGTCGGGAAAAACACGCTCTATCACACTTATCAATGCTTGCTCCTTATCCGTAATCACCACCTTGGGAGTATAACCCTCTTGGTAGAATAACTTTACCTTTTGTAATGCCCACATGTAACTTTCCTCCCTCTCATCTTGTAAAAAACAAAACCTAACGCGCGACTTCGTCGATGTTTGCCCGACAAAGTTCAATATCGGCATCTTATACTTGTTCGTCTTATATGTGCAATCCATAAAAAGAATTTGATGGAAGCATCTTGCCAATGTTACAAACTCCGGATGAGCCAACAAAAGATATATACTTCCCCATTCTTATCTTTCTCATACACTACCGTGTAGTTCACCTTTTCCCCCAATACAATAATTGTTGCATAAGTTCTCTATTTTGCCATTGCTCACTTCTCAATTTTTCTCTTGCATTGTAGATGGTAGTCAAGGTAGATGAGTTATTCTTGTTTAATGTCTTCACACCACAAAGGATCTCAATATGTCTTGCACGTTGTTGACTCAACGCATCTACTAGCTTCATCTCTTTGGGGTTGGGCCTTGCCGCATAAGGATGGTTGATCAAACTCTCTGGGATTGGGTGGTTATGAAATCCCGATACCACCTCACCCATAAACCACACTTTCTTAACCTTGTTGTACTTAAATTGAAGCTTAAAAGGGAAACTGCACTTTTTTGTATGATGCACCCTCTCTTCCTCGTGCTCTTTGGTTTATACACAAAATCCTTTCGTTAATGACTCTTATACTCCCCACTGCTCTCGCAAACCATTTGAAAGGAGGTGGGTCTTACTTGATTGTTTTGAACTATAACACACATCTTTTTCAACCCTTGTTCTAGAGCTCATTTCTTCGCATTGTCTATATGTACCCATTCAAAGTTATCGGCGTAGTGATCACTTGCATCCTCACTCAACACGCTAACAACTGGGGGTTGATCTTCCATTGGTTCAGGTATGCGCTCCATCTAAGAAAAATGAAATATAACCGTAAGAAAAACATTCAAAACTATATCAAGACCCTAGTTACGTCTGGGTCGAAAACTAAAAACCTAACCGTAACAACTCTTTTACGGCTAGCTTCGGCACAAAAACGAACCGTAACCTAACCTGAGTTTTTACTACGGTTGGCAATATTAGTCGTAAACATATACTGCGACCAGCTCTATTACATATGCCAATCGTAAGCGACCCTGAGTTTTGTATACGACAAGTTTTTCCAACCTTAGTGGATAACATTTAATAGCATTTAATATGCCCATGCAACTACGGCGTGGGCATGACCTAGCCTTATGTAAGTTCTATGGCTAGGAGTTCTTATTTATCCAGTCTTATACAAGATTTTACGGTTGGGAGTTCATCTTTTCCCAACCGTATGTAATTTATAAGGCTAGGAAACCATGAACTCCCAACCGTAATTAGATTACGTCTGGGATTTGGGGGGTTTCTGTCAGCGTAAAAATCAAACTTTCTACGTACTTTGAGCAATTAAATGCAACAAAAGCAGTTTTGGAGTTAAGTTAGGTGTATAACTGACTAGTTTGAGCTTTATTTTCTTCATATTCTTGGTTTGGATCTTCAAAATCATAGTAAGGTTCGAATTCTTGAGTTTGGGTTAAAAACTCTTGATTATCTAGAAAATCAGCCATCTCTGGATCATTGTTTTTTTGTATGAATATCTTCTTTGATTTAGAAAAAGAGGATTCACCTACCTCAAAATTCTTGTTAGAATCACTCATTTGGGTGTTGAAATCAAAAATTTTAGGGTTTAAATTTTTTTTTTTTTCCACTTCTTCTTCTTCTCTTCGAAAGAAAATCCTGTTCTTTGATTTTAGTTTTTCTTAACTTTAAACTAATTTATTAAACTAATATAGTAACTAATTATAATTAGTTTTCTGTTAACTCTAATTAATCTAAGGTAGTCTAGATATTATAAAAAATAGTTGGATAAAAGGTATTAGGGTTGGATTCAAGATGATCTTATTTTGTCATCTTATGCCCTGTAGAACAAAGTCTGCAGCCCAGGGTTAAAAAAACAAGAAAAAACGATGTCTCTACGTTCAATATCAGCAATTTTACTTCATTTGAAAATCTCCGCTGATGAATGCTTCACTGAGCTGATTTTAGGGGCGCTGGTGTTAGAAGGTTTACTACGAGTTCGATTGATCAAAATTGGGATATCTTTCTTTACAATTTATCTAAATCATGGTAACAGAAGAAGAATCAGAGAAAAGGATTCAGTCAATCATGGACAACATCTTTCGTACTCCTAGATCAAAATACATCACAAGGTTCTTTTCTTTATCTTTCCATTATTAACTTCTCTCAAAATTGTGTACTATATCTCTGTTAGGTTTCTGTTCTTCTTTTTCTTTTTGATTTTCATTACATATTAGAGATTCTTGGATGAGACGTGAAATTTGGAAAATCATGTTATTGATGTTCGATTTAAAATTTTATTCGTAATCTTAGTTGTTCTATTGATAGTTTATCTGGGAAAGAAACTTCCAAGAGAAAAAGAGGGGATTCTTCAAAGGAATCGTCTGAATCAAGTAATTCAACTGGGGGTATTCGTTCAGTGGGAAGATTTGAGCGTCCTGCTATTCCGAGTGGTTTGTCATTGTCTTCAGAAGCTCCGCTTATGTAGACCATGGGATAGAAGTGATCTTTTGAGAAGATTAGCCACATTCAAGTCAATGACCTGGTTTGGAAAACCTAAGGTTTGGAGAATCTTCTTCTTTCGCTATATTCAAATTATTCTCTTATGCCTAGTTGTTCCTGAGTTTCTCATATTAGGTTTCGTTTTTTTACTGGCGTTTTCATGGTTTGTTCTTGTCTTTCTTGGCGCGAACCTCAAAGTCCTAATTTCATGTCCAGGCTTACATTATGTTCACTTTTGCTTTTGCAGATGTTAGTATGTAGTTATCTGAGTTTTTTTCATTGGCATTTCATATGCAATAACTCATGTGTAGTTAGTAGTTATTTGGGTTTATAGTCAGCTATAATTTTAGTATGAAAAATTTCAAGAGACTTGGGAGGTAGATATTAAAAAGGATAATCTTCTCCATGTTCTTAGAATTACCAAAGAATACATATACAGTAATAGATTTAACATATGTTAGTACTCTCATGTGTAGTTGAAACTCAAGTAGAATGTTTTTATTGTAGTTTTCATGTTTCATCAGGAAAGAAGTTTGTAATAACTTAGTGCCATGCTTCTAAGTTGACCAGTTTCAGTTGATAGGATACCAGACAATTGATGATGGAAGTTCTGATATGCTGCCTCGTCAATAAACATGTTCTGATTTTTATTGTCTTAGACATTTTTTACTGAACTGGTCATTAACCTCATGAGTTCTCGTCTGTCTTGTTTCCTTCAACTAAAGGATCATATATAAATCTGCTTTGAGAAGACTTCTGTAATCATCCCTCCTCTCGTGCGTCACCAAATCATTTATTTTGTTTCAAATCATTTCACTTGTAAACTGATTCAACTTCTTTACGTAAAAACTGAGACGGGAAATGAAATTTCCTTTTCTTTGCTCAGTCAGTAAGTGCCGTAAACTGTGCACGGAGAGGCTGGATCAATGTAGAGATGGACATAATAGCTTGTGAGGCTTGTGGATCACGTCTCCTTTTCTCCACTCCTTCATCCCGGACAAGGCAACAGAGTAAGGCTTGGTGCTAATCAATTTGAAATTTATTCTTCAGTACACAATGCTATGGAGTAAATTTTGCAGATATTTTAGATTTCAATGATGTGGATGTTTTGACATTATAAAATTAATATCTGCCTTGCCTCTCAGTTGAGAAAGCAGCAGCTGTGTTCAGCTTAAAGCTTGATAGTGGACACAAATCACTGTGCTTTTGGATTGATAATGCGTGCGAAGAGAGATTAGCCCAGTTTCCACCAACTACTCCCCCAGCTTTAGCTGATAGCTACAAAGAACGCTCCTCTGCAATATTGCAACTATTAGCTCTACCCAAGATTTCTTCTTCAGCAATCGATTACATGAGGAGCCTTCAACTGGAGAGTTTTCTGGAAGAAGCATCAACTCTAGAACTTGGTCGTGGAGAAGCTTCCACAGTTACCTACTTTGGTGGTGTAGATGGAACACTTAATTCAAACTTGTATTACCAGGTTTGTTACACCTTGCATTGTGAATCCATGCTTCTTATACAACTATGATTAGTATGTCTAAATGGTCGTTCCTCGGTGTTTTTTCCCTCCGCCTTTGGTGTTCTGTGCTGTGCTAAATAAAAAATGTATAAACTTTTCGGAAACTGCTAACTGGAAGCTGGAATTGCAGGCATTAAAACTCATTGCTTTATGTGGATGGGAAATTTGTACACTACCTTATGCTGTTGACTGCGATGTCCCCACTCAATCTGCAGCAAATATCCATCCCGAGGAGTCCTCATTACAGGTTTTAAATGAAAAAAAAACAGCGTAATTATGAGCTCAACAACTGGTGGTGATGAGACGGATATTGATGAGGAACGACAATCTCTCAGTGAATTACAATCTGATCCAGCATCTTCTGTTTTGGACTGTAGGCTTTGTGGGGCTAGTGTTGGTCTTTGGGCTTATTCCACAATTCGGCGGCCTTTGGAAATGTTTAGGTTAATTGGATCTTCCGAAGTCAATGGTCAGAAAGACCCTGGAAATTATTCGTTGATTGGGAACACTTCAGGGGTTGGTGGGCTAAGAGTGAGCACCGTTGCATCACTTAAGGGAAAACCTTTGAGTTTGAGTTTGTCGATAGCTGGGGGTCCTTCACCAGCCAAACAGAATTACGGAGCAACAGTGTCTCTTCCTGTCATGAGCCGGCATTTAAGATCCGGTCTCTCGTCTAAGTCTGATGTTAGAGACCACGCACCATGTGATTTGGGTAACACCAACTCAATTCAGGACAAAGACCACACAGACAATACTCTTTGTGTGCAAGTTGTTCAGTCTGAAGTTGGGTCAGATAAGTGCAAAAGAATTGAGTTCGGCAGTGATGTGCAATCATGTTTGAATAGTGAATTTAACAAAGTCGATCCTCTAAGGAATGAAATTAACAATGATACTCAAGAAAGAGACTGCCTTGGCATTGGCTCAGATGCTAGTGGCCCAGTTGGGAGTGGAGAAAGCGGCAAGAGAAAACCACTAATGATCACCATGGATCAACGGGATAAATATTCTTCTGATATTAGTTTGTTAGTTATTGAAGCTGGCAATAATGTTGCGTCTTCTGTGGATGCAAATGCAGATGGTGCTGGTAAAAAGGATTCAAAAATAGTTGATGAAGGAGCCAATGTCCAGAAATCTCTGGAAGTGCAAATCACTAAACCCTCAGCTCATTGGTCAGGTAAGCCATATAATCGATCTTATAATGCTTGCTCCTTTCTCTTGCATTTTATATAAAGGTGAAAAATATATCATCTTGGTTGAGCTTCTTATATGGACTTCATGGTTCTGTCAACATTTTTCTGTCTTTTAGTGCATTGGCAATTTTGTCATACCCTAGTTTAATATCAAAGAGCTAGCTTAGCTGTGACGGTTTGATTAAGAGTCATTTTAAGTTATATACCTAAGTTGGACACTCAACTTGGTTGTTATAATACTAATCTCTTTTAAAAATTTAAATTGGCATAACGATGAAGTAAAAGCATTCTAACCTGTCACATTCAATTCATATCATGCAGATCAGAACCAGTAAAATTAGGATTTGTTGGGTATAGATTCTTAGGAAAGAGACAAACACCGTTGCAGTATCCAATGAATTTATTCTGTTGTGTGTGCATGTTGCATTGGACTAAGACAAGCCTCTTTAAGTTTATCTTCGTTTTGGTCTCTTATGTTTAGATCCGGTAAGCTTCTCTGATGAACTTAGTATTAATATATTGAAGAAAGTAATATAAATATATGGATTGGCTTTCTAGTAAAAGCACGCTAAAAACGTGGGCACAATGGAGCTTGAAATCAATGGTTGAGTTTTGAGAGCCACAAGTAGTCAACTCTTGCTTAGAGTACCTTTTCTTTATTATATTGCCCTTTCAAACTGTTATAACTCCTGGTTTTATTTCCCCACTTACCGTCGTCTGCCGAACTGTAAAGTTATGTTTCTAGTCATCTTGCTACTCCACTATGTCCTATTGTGTTTGTTGCACATGTAATTGTGCTTTAGGCTGTCTTTACTGATTTTCCCACATGTCCTTCTGTTGTTGCAGGGAAAGAAGTAGAGGAAGCTCAACTAGACCATGCTGTGGAGTTTGATCCAATCAAACAGCATAGGCATTTTTGCCCCTGGATTATATCAACTGGCAATGTTGCGCCTGGGTGGCAACAAACACTCAAGGCTCTAGATCATGAGAAAGACCCTTCCCATCTTACAATCACAAGCTCTCCTCCATCTACGCCTATGTTAGAGGTATGATAAACGGCTATGAACGTGCTTGCTGTATCCACTATATTTGCTAGATATTGTTATTTGACAATATTGCATTGCAACAATTTGTACAGCTAGATGATCCCATTACTTCAATCAGAAAACTTTTCACGTCTCCATCATCAACAAAGAGAAAGGAGGTCACCTAATTACCAAGATTCAAGATAATATATCATCCTCCAGTGGACATTTGGAAGAGAGAGGGAGTGTGTTAAATGGATTTTGAAATACTTCTCCAACTGCCTCTATTGTCATGGGCTTCATACGACTGGAGAGCCATTCATATCTACTGCTGTTTTCTGTTTTCTTTTTTGTATTTGCTGACAACACTCATTTATTATCGCTGAAGGTATAAGGTATACACGCTTTAAAGGTTGGAGATCTGAAAGTGTTAACCGTAGTACAGTTTTGGCTCATGTACCATAAACTTAGTGATCATTCAGTTCAGGGGTTGCAAACATAACATGTTGCAATTTTTCTGTATCCCGTTTTATTATTGTGGGAAGACCAATAGGAGGTGTTCTATACTCTTCCTTACGTAGTTAAAGAAATTTTATACACTCCTATAAACCATTCATAGATGGTTTTATGATGCGCCAGTTCAAATGACAACCTGATGAATCAAACATGAATTGGAGATTTATTTTTAAAATTTTCATGTCACGACTGTTCATTTTTCGGCATTTGCTCCTCCTCATCCAGGAGCCAGAATGTGCCATCTGAATTCTGTAGACTATCTTAATCATGATTGGGTTTATATATCCTATTTATTACTTACACAAATATGGCGTAAAAACACCAGCAGGCGGAAGGGAAAAAATAACCAAAAATAGAGTGTAACTCACACGAGCCGTGCCTGTGTGCTATAAATGGAGGAAAACTCTTGAGGCACAATCTCTTTAGTCTTAAAAGAAACCGAAACCCTCACCCAGTCACCCTCGAATCTTATTCCTCTATTATTTTCTTTTTTCAAACCGCAGTGGAAAGGAAAAAAACACTCACTAAGTTAGGGTCTTCTTCTCTTTTATCTCTCTCTTCTTCTTCTCCTCTCTCTCTAAAGTTCAAGCAGAAAACTGTGAGTCTAACAGAGAAAGAATGGCCGCAGAGGCTAATAGATCTGGTAGTGGTAGTGGTAGTGGATCAGCCGATTCTTACATAGGAAGTTTAATTAGTTTAACATCTAAGTATGAAATTCGTTACGAAGGAGTTCTTTATGACATCAATACTGAAGAGTCTAGCATTGGTTTGAGAAACGGTACCATCTAACTCTTCTTTTATTCATACTTCTTTTTCTTTACTTAGTTTTCTTGTTTAGGTTTTCGATTTTATATGTTTTTGAATCTAAGTTTGTTCGTTAATCGAAAGTGGGTTTGGTTTGTGAAATAGAGATTGGGATTTGATCTTCTTGTAGAACTTCAACAGAGAGAACTGACTATTTTAGGGAATTGGGTATTTTTTGTAATTTGACTTCTTATTTATGTGTGGTGTGGTGTGTTGTGTATTAGGGTCTCATGAGGATTATAAAACCGAATAATTCAATTTCTTTATTTAGTAAGAATGTCAATTTGAATACAATTTATACCCTAATTTGTCAAGAAAAATACTACTAGTAGTTTTATAAGAAAAAGTTCTTATTATTATTTGAAAGAAACGGAAAAGAATTATACTGGATATGGTGAGGCAGATAGCACTTTTGGGGCTTAAAACACTATTTCAACAAATATCCTGTGATCAACTTAATTCTATTTTTTGATTGTTTGTCATGGTATGATATTTCATATTCATTTTACTGTGGCAGTAAGATCATTTGGAACAGAAGGACGAAAGAAGGATGGACCACAAATTCCTCCTAATGACAAGATTTATGAGTACATTCTCTTCCGTGGAAGTGACATCAAGGTAAATACACACATTACACTAACACTATGTATATAGCAAGGCTGTCATAAATTTTCCTAATTTTGATTATTGAAATATGAAAAGTCAAAACAAAAACTGCAAACGGTAAATAATATATGTTAATATGCCTCATCACTTTAGGGCTGTAGGCCTAAGCCTTCTTCTTCTAAGCCTTTAGTCCCAAACAAGTTGGGGTAGGCTGGAAAGGAAACACGAGGACTTCCCAAGCGGTTTCCCATCTTGGTACTGCTCTCGCCCTTTCCTAAGATACACGAGGACTTCCCAAGCGGTCACCTATCTTGGTACTGCTCTCGCCTTCTTTTGGTGTATCGCTGGATCGCCACGCCTATCACGACCCTATCTTCATAGGGGAATGGCTGTGTTTTTTACGAATGGCTCGCCACGCCAATCACGAACCCTCCTTTTCCTGGCTTGGGACAGGCTGTGCATAAAAACTACACAGGCGGAGTTGCTGTAGGCCTGTAAGGAGCTTAATAATTCTCCGCACCCTTTGTCTGCCCCTGTTGAGGTCTTGTAGAACAGCCGAACTATTAAAGTGTAGAGACCCATACCCTATTCGTGCGGTAGTTGCAAGTTAAAAAACCCTCAATATCTTGTATCTTGAAATTGTGAATAATCTTGGTAATGTTACTAGACAGTGGACACCATGACAAGTTCAAGCATGATGTCTCTGGAACAGTGCTTGGCAATTGAGTGATCAGTGTTTGTTTGCTCTTGTTAAGCATCTTAAATGTATTTGTGATTATAGCCCTCTGTTGTACCAGAATTTCAAGCTTATGAATTCTGGAATAGGCATCTTTATATATTTTATACCAAGTTACACCTTCCCTCGCATAATTACTTCTGTGTATTTTGTGTTTGTTGAATCTGACTTGTAAGGTCTGGACTTAATGAAGAGGTGAAGCATAAGACTAAGACTATTCACACAATTGAAATTTAAATAAATTGGATTCAAATGCCTAACAGCACCACCTAAGGTGTCTGCATCATTTTAACTTCTTAAATTGCCATTTTAGAAGAAAAAAAAGAAGTTAAAAGACCAGTCATGTAGGATGAGCTGTTATTACCTTAGACCATACTCGAGAAGCTGATAAAATCTGTGCAACACATATTTATGCAGCGATGGTTGCTTGTGAGTAATTTTTTGAAATTAATCCTTTACCCCTTTGGTCTTTAATAAAAATTCCTTTATGTAGATTTCTTAACCTGATCATTACTGTTTTACATGTGGGTACAGGATTTACAGGTTAAGTCTTCCCCTGTTCCGACGACACCACCTATTGATCATGATCCTGCTATTATACAGGTATTGGATCCATATTACATCTTTAGTTAATTTTGAATTTTGGCCTCCAGGAACTTAATATATTTTTTATCTTATTTCTGTATGCAGTCTCACTACTCTCACCCACCAGCCATACCTACAAGTTTTCCTCCTCCTGTTAGTGGCCCTGTAACAGATCATAGTTCTCAGACTTCTCAAATGGGACCTCTTGTGGGTTCATCATTCCAACGCGGTATGCCTTTACATCAATCTGGTGGAAGCTTAGGGCCTTGGGGGTCATCACCTCTTCCTCCCAATGTAAATGGTAGTGGACTTGCTATGCCAATGTACTGGCAAAGTTACTATCCTCCGCATATGCATCAGCAATCTTTGCTTCGACCGCCAACTGGCTTGTCAATGCCTCCGTCCATGCAGCAACCTATGCAATTCCCTAACATGAATTCATCTTTGCTATCAGGATCTACAAACTTGCCTGTTTCAAGTTTACCAGATATAGGTTCTCCTCTTCTACAATCTAGTAGTAACCATTCGCAAACTTTAACATCCAGTACCCTATCCTCTACTTTGCCTTTGACTTTCTCTACAGTCCATTCTGCTGCATTAGTACCTGACACCACGTCAAATCTTATACCAAGTAAGGCCCCTGTTTCTGGTTATCCGACAGCACCAATAAGTGCCAGCATTTCGTTTGTGTCTCCTCCACCAAATAACATTTTTGATGCAATTGGAAATGGAGCCCTGATCTCTGAGAAACCTAAGAATGTGACTGGGTATGCTGTAGCAGATCAAAAATTGCCCCACTTGGTCAATCCTGGGGCATCAAGTTTAACTCGTGTTGAACCACCAGCTCCTTCCCTGGTAACACCAAGTCAGATATTGAAATCTGGACCCACAACATTTTCCCCATCGGTGTCTTCAGAACTTGCTCATAAAGATATAGAAGTGGTGCAAACATCACCACCAGAGCCACCTCGAGCTCCAGCTGAAACTCAGCCACCAATATTGCCACTACCTTCTCCACCTGAACAAAGGGTATTATTGTTTCTAACCTGAATTAGGATCAATAGGATTTCTTATGGCTTTATATATGATGAATCTCTGGTAATTTTGTTATTGGTAACAGTGCAAATTCCATGCTGATTTACCATTTGACAATTACATAATCATGCATCACCTGAACAAAGGGTATTATTGTTTCTAACCTAAATTTGTATCAATATGATTTTTTATGGCTTTATATATGATGAATCTCTGGTAATTTTGATATTGGTAACAGTGCAAGTTCCATGCTGATTTACCATTTGACAATTACATAATCATGCATCGGTGTTACTTGACGTACTAGGGGAAATGTGTTTGTTTCCTTGTAACTTGATGCACTTAAATGGACATAGGACTTTCTAACAATTGCTATAGGTAGATGTTTTGAAAAGTTGTAATGTCTCTATAAGGAAGATAGTTTCTTACTGGTTCTAAATTTGTAATTAATATTAGATAGTCCTCGCCACTGTCGAGAAGGATATACGTAATATGTGGTTTATTAGATGCATCTCTTTTGTTTTCTCCTTCTTGCGTTTTGAGTGTGTTGGTAGTTTATCTTGATCCATTAGCAAAACCCTATTAGAGTGGTGAAGTGGCGGTTCAGAGTAGTTCTAAAGAGAGTTTATATCCATATTCAAATTTCGAGGCTCAATTTTTTGGAGTATTTGCAATATATTTTTTGCTACGATAACTGTCATTCAAAATACATAAATAAGATGAAATATTCAAAATAATTAACAAACACATTTTCGACTATTTTTGATCAATTTATAATCTAAATACTAAGTATAACCCGATTTGGATATGAATCCTCTATTGCAACCGCTCTTAGTTGTAATGATTATTAGAAATGTCCTGTTATAACTGATCTTTCTTTTTTTGTTCTTTTCTAGCGGAATGCAGCTCAGTATCACAATTATCACAACCATAGCTATAACAGTTACAATTACAGGGGGCCTGGAAGAGGAAGAAGAAATGGGGTAACTTTTCCTTCTCCTTTTGCTGTCAGATTATTTTAGGAGTTCAATATTTTTGCCCCTTCAGCACTACAGTTTCATGTTCTTGAGCAAACGGAAACTTCTGATGGATAGGAAACACCCATTTCTAACCTGGTGTCGCTGTAAAAATGCATGTAAAGTTCATGGGTAGTCTGATAAAGTAAGACCTTAATCTTTGGCATTACAGATTTTAGTTGCTCCAACTAAATTCACAGAGGACTTTGATTTCACGGCTATGAATGAGAAATTCAACAAAGATGAAGTATGGGGTCATCTTGGTAAAATAGCTCAGTCGAAGGACAAAGAAGCGGATGAGAATGAGGATGATGAGGATTATCCTCAAGATGAAGATGTGACCGAGTCATCGAAAACAGATTCAAAGGTTAGCTTTCCACATCAAGTGGAGCCTTGTTAGCAAATCCTCATTAGTCACCTTAACTACACAAAGTATGTGATGTTTACTAAAATATTCTGTATTCTATTTCTAGCCTGTTTACGTGAAGGATGACTTCTTTGACTCTCTTTCGAGTAATGCACTTGATCAAGAACGGAGAAATGGAAGGACCAAGTTCTCTGAACAAGTGAAAATAGACACCGAGGTAAACTCGTGATATTACTTTCTAATACTATATTTTAATCATTATATATGAAAGGTTTGGTTCATGAAATGCTCTCTTCAATCCAGACTTTTGGAAATTTATCGAGGCATCGTGGTGGCCGGGATGGTCGCGGTCCACCACGAGGTGGACGTTCACGAGGTTACTATCATGGAACAGGGAATGGTGGCTACGTAGGAGGAAGGGGCCGAGGTCAGACAATGTCTGGCCGTGGCTACTTCTAGTTATGCTGGAAATTTTAACGCATAACCTCTCAAGATTAGAGAGAAAACCCGACACGTATATGGGTTTTAGTATTCGTGGCCCGTGTTTCCTTGTAATTTTTAGTATCAGAAGTAGGCGCAGCCCAAGATTAAGAGAGGATTTTACCTGAAACTCTTAAGAGCTTACTGTGTAGATTTTGCTGGTTAGTGTTCTAGTTGCCTTTTTTTTTTCTTGGTAGGTAGAAACACTGGTTTTAGTTTTCAAGTACCACTTAAACATTCTTGTCTCTATTGAAGAAAATGTTGCTCGATATTTGGTAGTCAATGTTTTTAAACTAGCACAATTCCCTAATTTTACAAGGGTTGGTTGTTTGCTGGTTACCTGTACCTACCATTTCTGTTCGGGTAAAATATTATCCATACTGGATCCAGTAGTATTGGTCCTCATCCAACTCTATGAAGTCCCCTCTTTTTGGCTGTAGTAGCTAGTTGTAATAAAGTATCATTTGATTCATACATATTTATTTTTTAACATGGGCAAAGAAAGCAAAACATAGAACTAATGTATTCTAGTCCTTTTTGGAGGAATGTTCCGAGAAATTATGAATCAAATTACAAGGTCAGCGTGCGGAGATTCCAAACCCAAATGTGAGTTCGAATGTAAACTGGTATAGTATTGTGCGTCTGTATACAGTTTTTGGCACTGTTTTGTAGCGGAGGTCCAAGACAGAAGATCCTGGGTATTTTTGACTTTAATATTTGTTACTCTTTTTCAGATGTTCGGTAGCAACTGTATTATAAATATGAGGTGATAGGCATATTTTTGTTTCTTAATTGCGCCCGATTATCTGTTTCGATAGTATTCGATTTTGTACTTATTACGTCTTTTTATGTCTTTGTAGGTATTTTTGAGAAATAAACATTTGTGGAAAAATTGGCTCGAAAAATGTTAAATGCACCCGGAAAAGTGATAAAGGCACCCACACTTTGGATTGGAGCACCCTTTCACATTTCAAAAAATCAACTTTGGCGGGAACGCGGGAAGGGAACTGCTGGAACACAATTCACGTGATTTTTGTGAGATTTGAGTGATTCTAAATCACCCAAAGACTAGAAGATATCATCAAGACCAAAACACGTCAAATAACACAATTCACGCTGGGAAAATCTGCTGCAGAAGTGAACCTGGACGGAAAATCGGATTCCGGCCAGGAATCGGATTTGTTACGATCACAGCTGGTTTTGGATAGGTTTTAAAGAGTTTTATTGGGATTAGAAGACTTCCTAGGGTTTGTATACCCTATAAATACCAAGAGAAGTGAAGAGAAGCGGGGACCGAAGCCCAGAGAAATCACCGAAACAATTCAGGAAATTCCGGTCATCTGCTACTGTTCGTCTGTAGCCGGAGAAGAAGAAGACGCAACGTTTCTAACTGTTGCTTAGTTCTGTGGTGTTTTTGCTTTTGTAATGCAGCTGAACCCTGTTCTGTAACGCATATACGCGTCTCTGTTCAGCTGTGTTACATCTATTTCACCTTTGTAAATACTTTTTGGAGCAATGAAAGATTGTTTTGAGCATATTTTCTCTACCATGAGCTAATCACCATTACTGGGATGACGGAGGAAGCTTTTTCTCTAATAATTAAGTGGTATGTATTTAATTAATTTATTTATGCAATTTATTTATGATTAATTGCCTTGATTGAAAATTGATTTAAAAGATTTTTATTAAGCAATTGTGATTCCGTTAGATGGTGCATGCCTCGGATTAGGTCCCTAGATGTTCCCTGCTTGTGTTATACATTTGTTGTTTTGAAAATCTATTTTTGGCAATGCTTTAGAATCAAATTAAAATGTTTTAATTGCATGATTAAAATTACTATCACTTGATTTATTAGTTAAAAGTGGAATCCTGAATCCTAGTTCTTCCCCATATTTTTAAGTAATCTTGATTTTATTCTGTTTTGTTTTCTTTAATTAAAATTAAGTCTATAATTAAACCTTCACAAGTCTGAGAATCGAACCTCTTTTTACCACTATATTTTATCACATCATGAGGTGAACGTGCGTGCCCGATAAAATGCCAAAATGAACACCTGAATCCAACTCGATAATTAGCTTGTAGATGTGCAGAAATAGGCCTGTAAGTCAGAGTTGCCAAATTGGATCTTCTCCAAACTAGAACAAGTTGACATTGTAACCCGTTTGTTTGCACCTGACTTGGTGTTTGAATCTGACTCGCCCTTCTGACTTAGTCCGAGTTAGATGTCAGACCGTTTGTTTTTAATTTTGAATCAGATCTGATTAGTTATCCAAGTCAGACCTAATCCTTGATTCGGACTCGTTTAAGTTAAATACTCCTGATTTGAGTCAGATGCTTTTAAATCAGATGAATCAGATCTGACTCAAAAAACAAACACATTGAATCAGATTTAGACGAATAAGGTGATTTCAGTTAAATCCAGACGCATTAAATCTGACTCAAAAAGACAAACATAGTATAGTATATATATTATTCCACCATTAGGTGTACATACAACACCATGATTAATACGTACATTATTAAATTGTATGAAGTATGAACCCTCAGTTGCAACTTAGAACAGATTTTGTAAAATATGTTTTCAAAAGCAGTTTAAACCAAATACTATTTTTAGTCTGGGATCAACATACTAATGATGGCACTACTGCTCTTATTTACAGATGTTCTTTGGGGTGGTGCAGTAGCACAAGGGTAAGGAGTGCAGGGCCCAGACTCTAAATGAGGTGGAGATGCAGGGTATCAAAAAGAAATACAATGGTCAAATCAGCTAGTTAGCCCTACCATACAAATAGGGGGAGTCTGCAATGAAGTCATTCGTGCCATTAAGGGTGAAAAAAGTATCTTAGGTTGAATAGTCCACTCGAAAATAGAAAATAGAAAATAGAAAAGAATATACAGTGTACCTGATTAGTACAACTACAAGATGAAGATAAAAAATGGTAGCAAGCTACTTCCCTTTCAAACAAAGCCTAACTTTCGATTAGAAAGCAAATATAATTTTATTGATAATCAAACCCTTATAATCATTATCTTTGAATAGTTTATCAAAATTTAATCTTAATAGTCGCTATTATATCAACCACATAATTCAAGACTCGAGAAAATAAATCTAAAACTAATAACCACAATATTACTAAGTTATCCTTCATAGCCCTTGGCTCATAAGAATGCCTCCCTCACTAAGGATCCTTGTCCTCAAGGATAAAATCTGAAAAATGTGACTGAATGTAGGAAACATCCTCCCATGTAGTATCTTCTGGAGCAGAGTTAGACCATTGAATCAAAACTTGGTGAACTGGAATAGTACCTCTGAGAGTAGTTCTGGATTGTAAGTCAGCCACTGGTTCCACCACACAAAGTCCTTGGTGATCTACCAAAGACAGCTGAGGTAGAGTTGAGGCCTGAAATCCAATCTTTTTCGTCAACTGGAGACTAGATGAATTCTGGAACCAATAGGTAGTTTCAGCTTATAAGCCACAACACCTACTTTCTGGAGAATTTCAAATGAGCCAAAATATTTTGAAGAAAGCTTAAAATTCTTCCTTAGAGCTACTGAAGACTGCCTGTAGGGTTGTAATTTAAGAAACACCATTCTCCAATCTCAAAAACCCTGTTTGTTCTCTTTCTATCTGCAAACAACTTCATTCTTCTTTGAGCCTTACAATTCTTCTTTGAGTTGATGCAGCATCACATCTCTGTCTTGCAAATAAGTCTCGATTTTAGCCACTGAAGTAGAAGGAGGTATGTGGAAGATCAAGTTAGGTGGTTGGTAGCCATATAAAGCCTGAAATAGGGACATATTGAGTATAGTATGATAATTAGTGTTGAACCAATACTCATCCAAAGCCAACCATTGTGCCTACTGCTTAGGATTTGAACTTTTCTTACATCTAAGATTTTTTTTCCACACAAGCATTAGTGAATTCAATGTGACCATCAGTCTGAGGATGGTAAGCAGTACTCAATTTCAGTGTAGTACCCAATGATTTGAACAAAACCTGCCAGAACTGACTAACACAAATTTTGTCTCTGTCACTGATGATAGAACTAGGAAGACCATGCAACTTGAATAAGTTAGCAAGAAACTCCTTAGCCATAGTAATGGAAGTGTAAGGATGACTAAGGGTAATAAAATGACTATACTTAGTCAACCTGTCAACTACAACCAAGATGACATTCTTTCTATTGGACATAGGCAATTTCTCTATGAAATCCAAACTTTTTTTTTTGCCAAGGTCCATCAGGTATAGGTAAGGGTTGCAACAGACCACCGGGAAAGGAATGATCCCCCGTATTGCAGTGGCAAACATCACAAGTGGAAACAAACTCAATAATATCTTGTTTCATATGAGGCCAAAAGAAATGAGTTTTAGCTCTGTTGTAAGTTCCACTTATGCCAGAATGACCTCCTATAGCTGAAGAATGTAGAGAATGAATAATAAAAGTTTTAATGCCATTACCTGACCCAACATAACCTGTCCTTGTATCTCAGAATGCCATGCTGATAAGAAAAGTGTTGATGCCCTGGTGTGATCAAAAGCTGAGCAATTTGTTGTTGATTTATGTTCTCAGAATCATAGATAGAGATCATATCCTTTTTCCATTGTGGTTGAGTAATGGATAAAACATTGCATTCTGAATAACCATTGGTAATCTAGATAAAGCATCTGCAACCTTGTTATCCAAACCTTTTTTGTATTTAATGACATAATCAAAGCCCATAAGTTTAGTCAGACACCTTTGTTGTAAAGTTGTATACAATCTATGCTCTATTAGGTACCTCAGGCTTTGCTGGTCTGTATGAATAATGAATTGGCCACTACTCAAATAATGCTTCCATTTCTGCACATCCATGACAATAGCAAGAAACTCCTTCTCATAGGTGGAAAGTGTTAGTGCTTCAGGACCCAAGGTTTGCTGAAAAAGGCAATTGGTTTGCATTCCTGCATAAGAGAAGCACCCACTTCTCTAGAGCATGCATCGTCTCTAAGGAGAATAGATTGGTGAAATCAGGCAGATCCAGAACTAGTGCAGAGAGCATAGCTGACTTGAGAGTGGTAAAGGCCATATGAGCATCAGTTGTCCAATGAAAAATATCCTTCTTGAGCATGTCAGTAAGTGGTTTACCAATGGTGCCATAATATTTAATGAATCTTCTGTAGTAGTCAGTGAGTCCCAAAAACCTCTCAGTTGCTTCAAGGTTGTTGGTTGAGGCCAGGATTGCATGGCAGCAAGTTTGTCAGGGTTAGCAGCCACACCTTCAGTTGTGACTAAGTGTCATGTACATTCCAATGTTGTTTAAGAAAAAGAGCACTTAGACCTCTTAGTGAACAAGAAGTGGGATCTTAATAAGGATAAGACCTTAGATAGATGCACAAGAAAAGCACTGTAGATTAAAACATCATCAAAGAAGACCAATACAAACGATCTCAAAAATGGTTGAAAAAATTCATTCATCAATGCCTGAAAGGTAGCAGGTGACCGAATGGCATAAATTTAAATTTAAAGTGCCATGATGAGTTCTAAAAGCTGTTTTTGGAATGTTGATAGACACATTTTTGTGTCTAAATTGCGCTCGATTATCTATTTTGATAGTGTTTGATTTTGTACTTATTATGGCTTTTTATGTCTTTGTAGGTATTTTTGAGAAATAAATAATTTGGGAAAAATCGGCTCGAAAAGTGATAAAGGCACCCATCTCTAGGATTAGGGGCACCTCCCTTTTGAATTCAAATCCGGATTTGGCGGGAACACATGCTTCACACGTAAAGATATCCTAATTTGTGTCGGGTCCTATTTTCAAGGGATTTAAAGGGTTGTTCGAGTTGGATATGTGAAAAATTAATCAACTTAGGTCTGCACACATCATTTACAAGAGTTTCACGCCGGAAAAATGGGTGAAAAATCAAGTTGGCAGCCGGAAAAGAAAACCTCCCTGGATTCGGATAAAACAAGATTTAGAGTTGGTTTTGGTTTTTTTTTTGGAGTCCTTATCGGTTCACATGAGTTAGTAGGGTTTATTAATCCTATATAAAGCAAAAAGAAGCAAAGAAAATGGTAGGGCAGAGCCACCGGAAAAAAAAACCAGGAAGAAAAAATTCTGGTGCGAAGAAGAAGAAGAGAAAGAACATAAGACTGTCGCAGAACTGTCAATCTTTCTGTCTCTGTTCCAGTCGTATCTTCAGCTGCTGAAGCAGTCGTATTCCTGCTGCATATACAGTCCGTTCTTTTCTCACGTTCCCTTTTCTTTCTTCTGTAACACAGAGAACACTTCTCTGTAACGCTTATAAGCGTCTCTGTTCTCCTATGTTACTAGTTTTTCACCATTGTAAGCACCTTTTGAGCAATGAAAGTCTATTTTGAGTGTGTTTCCATTACAATGAGTTAATCACCATCACTGGGGCGATAGAGGAAGCCGTTCATCCAATAATTGTGGTAACTTCTATTTTAATTATATTTATTCTACAATTCTTTTATTATTAATTTCTTGAATTAAAATTGAAAAAATTATTTTTCTCAAATAATTGTGTTTTCTTCTGATGGGTCATACTTGGTTTTTAAACTCTTTATGTCTCATGCTCTCGATTAACAATTATTCTTTCAAAAACCTATCTTTGACATATTTAGATTAAATTGAATTTAAGAATTGTTAGATGTTATCACTGAAGTATTGGTTAATGTTGGAATCTTAAGCCCTAGTTTTTCTTCATCCATTTTAAAATCAAATTGTTTTAATTCTCTTTATTTTCTGTTATTAAAAATTAGGTCCAGAAATTAAATCTTCACAAGTCCGAGAATCGAACCTATTTTACCACTATTAAAAACTACATCAAATGTCATGGCCATAAACTCTTATTTGATGACCACCAGATTTTAAATCAATTTAGGAGAAAAATTTGGCACCATTCAATTCATCAAGTAAGTCCTCAATC
Source organism: Papaver californicum (assembly GCA_023531435.1). NCBI lineage: Eukaryota > Viridiplantae > Streptophyta > Magnoliopsida > Ranunculales > Papaveraceae > Papaver > Papaver californicum. The sequence goes on from JAJJMC010010050.1 coordinate 122,885, forward strand.
AAGGGAATAAGAAATTTATCTTTAATAGTCAGTTCATTGACCTTCCTATAATCTACACAAAACCTCCATGAGCCATCCTTCTTATTAACAAGGAGGATAGGAGAAACAAAGGGATTGTGACTATTTTGTATCAACCCAACTTACAGCACTTCGTGCACTAGTTTTTCAACTATAAATTTATGAATAAAAGGGCATTTATAGGGTCTTTGAGAAGTAGGGGAAAAGTTAGGCTTGAGAGGAATTTGGTGGTCTAAAGCTCTACTAGGTGGCAAGGAAGTTGGTTCAACAAATACATCAGCAAAAGAGTGCAATAAAGTGGATACTTGAGGGGGCAAAGGGGTAACATAAGTAGCAGTGATAGCAAAAAATTGGCCAATGAGGGTTGGGGTTTTACTTTTAGTGAACTGTTTAAGAGATGAACCACAAATGAAACCAAAAGAAGGTTTTGAATAACTTCCCTGAAGAGTGATCTTACTTCCTTGGTGCATGAATGAGATTCTGAGCTGAGCAAAGTTAAATAACACATCTCCAAGTTGTCGCAGCCAATCATCTCCCAACACCATGTCACGTCCTCCAAGTGGAAGAGCACGTAAGTGAGCTGAAAATTGGTAGCCTTGCATTTCCCAGTAAAGAAACATGCCTTTGCTAATAGTGTTATCTCCATTTTCCAATGTAACAATCATATGACCAGTAGGAGAGACATGAAGACCAAGTTTATCAGTAATGTTAGAGTCAATTAAGCTATGTGTACTTCCTATGTCAACCAAAACCATGACAGGATATTTATTAATGTGATCCGAAATACGAATAGTGTCATGGGCTATATTTCCTGTGATAGCATGTAAGGAAGTCTCCATAGTGGTGTCACTACTACAGGGAGAATCTGATGGTACCTCATCAGGTGATGAATCACTAAGGTCACTGGGCTCTTCTTTGGAAGTAATAAGCATAAACAATTGTTGAGACTTACACATATGGCCTGGTCGATAAAATTCATCACAATTATAACATAAGCCCTTATCTCTTCTAGCCTTCACTTGCATAGGAGTGAGCTTCTTTATGGGTGGTACATGAGCATCAGAAGAGACCTTGGTGGGAGTAGTGGGGTGGGTAACAATGAGAGTTGATGAAGAGACAATGGGTTTATGAAAAGGTTTTGAGATGGAGAAAAGGAGTGTTTGATAGCAGAAGGAGGGTGGGATACATATAAGGGATTAGGATAAAATGGTCTAAAACTGGATTTCATAGGTCTAGGATTATGAGTTAGTGAAGCTTGTTGTATTCTAGTCAAGTAAAAACCCTTAGTAGTATTCTTTGGTTTGAACATTTGCACAGTTGCACGATTGTCCTCCTTTAACCCACTCAATGTAGTCAATCTCGGCTGTAACGGCCGAGATATCGCCGTTTTTCAAGTCGGAAGAATACCTTGACGATATCCGAGATTGCGCTGACCGAGATTTCAACGTGAATATCGGCCGCGATTCGCTCGATATGGCCGAGATTCGGCCGATATTAAGGGTATATGCTTGTTGAAAATTCGGAGATAGTTGAAAATAGTTGGATATAAGATTTGGGACTCCCGATATTTCACTGATAATCACCCCGAGATATTGTTATCAAGGTGTCAAGGTCCCGGCCGTGACGAGACCGAGATCCGAGATTAACTACATTGAACCCACTTATAAAGCTGAGTGTATAAAAACTCTCAGAGAGAGTAGGATTGTTAGCCGCCATAAAACTTTTAAAATGCTCAAACTGATCATAATAATCTTCTACAGAACCGGTTTATGCAAGTTTATTAAAACTACCCACATAATTATCATGAGCAACATCTTCAAATCGAGCACATACATCAACAACAAAGGTGTACTAAGAAATAAACGGTTTACCTTGTTGATAATTCATAAACCATGAATCCACTTTATCAAAGTGAATCGCTGCCATGTCCACTCGTTCTGAGTCAGGAAATTTGTGAAGGTAAAAGTATCTTTCATATTTAAGAACCCATCCACGAGGATTAATACCATCAAATCTCGAAAAATCCACCTTAGGAGTTCGAGAAAACTTACCTGGTTCTTTGTTATACATGTTCTTGAAGAGATCATGTAACCCATGAAAAAAATTATCCACATCTATGTTAAAACCAGAGACTGAACGGGGATCAATTGGACCTGATGAAGGTGATGGGATGTTTTGATCCATTCCGAACAATTTACAGAGACCAACAATATTAGTTTCCAATTGAGTAAAACATGAGTCAAATTTGGTAAAATAAGATCTCAAATCAGTTAAAGTTTCAGTGTGTTGTTGAACTATGACGATAAGATATTTTACGGTTGGTTTCTCCGGTAGTGACATGATAACAGGTCCCATAATTGAATCTGATACCAATTGTAGTGTACTTGATTAGTACAACTACAAGATGAAGATAAAAAATGGTAGCTAGCTATCTTCTCTCTAAAACAGAGTCTAACTTTTGATTAGAAAACAAATATAATTTTATTAATAACCAAACCCTTACAATCATTGTCTTTAAATAGTTCACCTGAATTTAATCTTTATAGCCGCTATTACATCAACCACATAACTCAAGACTCGAGGAAATATGTAACACCCCGCAAATTATGGCACTAAAACCTAGTCTAGAATCCCGTGGCGCCGCTAATGTAGATCCAGATTTTTCTTTTCAAAATAAAAATAATTTGGAACTACGAAAAATGCCAAAAATATAATAAAATAAATAAATAATATTTACAAAACACTTTATATTGGTTACAATCCATAATTGAAATAATCACACAAATCGACGATATTAAAATATTGAAGCCCAAAACTCCGTGATATATAAATTATAATTTTTTTTCTTCAGCTAGTTTCTCTGTATACTCTGTAGAAAAAGAGGAAAAAAGGGGTGAGCACAATAACCCAATAGAAAATTTTCAAAAGTAATATAATGCAAATAAAAAACGAATTACAAAGAAATAATGCATCAAAAGCATAATCAAGACGACAACGCAACTAATGCATCAAAAGCAAAATTAAGTAGTTACATTCTTTCAATTCTATACCGAGTTCAGTTAAGATTCTTTATTAGAATACGCTTCCAATTTAAGTAATTAATATCTTAAAGTTGCTTCAAAACATTTTATTTACAAATTGTTCAGTTTTATCATTTCTTACTTTTTCTGAAAGTTTTTAAATGTATTCCAAACTTCGTTTCTGAACCATTTATTTTACAGGTTTCTCATTTTATTGTCATTTTATTGTCTTAATTGAACTTTTCAACTAATTCTTAAATCTTTTAATATTATAAAACCACTATCCACTGTGACACACATAAACGTAGCCTGATCTCGGTATTTTCCCATCGCAACACGCAGATTATTTAAATAATTTTGGCCCTGATCTCGGCATAAACAACAACCACAGCCCATCGGTGCTCGTAAGACTAAAAGCAACTGTGGCCTCGATCTCGCATAAATACTTCAGCACAATGAGTTATCCATCGACTAAACCTCCCTCGACCAATGTTTATTATTGGTTTCACTTCTTTTGTTAATTATTTTTCTTACAAATGGTATTTTAATGTTTGCCATTAACTGCTTTTCATTATAGCTCGAAACGTTAAACACATTTACTTTTCTTCATTTAGTTAGGTGAGAATTACTACCAAGGTAGCTTTTAACCAACAGTGAAAAGACTCAATCATCTCGTTAAGACCAGAATATGGGGTTTGCGTTTACTGGCTTGATTAAATAGCTTTTTTTTCTTCCATATTTTCAGTTGGCTTAGTTGGGTGACTCGTTAACAATACCCTTTTTCTTTTTATACCATTAAGAATGCAAGATGGATATGTACTGGAGGTTGGATTTATTAAGTATGCACTACTAACAGTACCCTTTTCTTTTTATACCATTTATGATCTAAAACAAACAATGCCACAGCAAATTAAAGATTTTAACTCATAGATAAAGATCATCATGGGAACGTGTGTGCGATGTAGCTAATCTTATTTTAAAACGGGTCCAACATTAAGAGACAACTACTGTTAAAAATTGATTGATATGAAATCATTGTTAATCGTCAAATCTACAGCTAAAAACTAGCATCATGGAATTTAAAACCAAAACAAATCCATTACAGTGTCATGGGATTTAACTCCAAATCAATTTCACTGATACCCGAAAATCCATTATCAAAACACTTACAAACAATCATATAATGCTAAAAATAGTTTTTCTTTAATATTATAAGAAATCCCCTAAACATCGATGATGATGTAAACATAAGTCAATGCCAAAATAGTTTAGTTTTTAATATGACGTAGAAACCCCCTACCTCGAATCGATTATACTCCAAAACTTTTGATGAATACCATTCCAAAGATCCTAATGCCAGCCGACAAAATATAAAATTTCGAGATCTCGGTGAACACAATAGCAACAAGCGATGTTTAACTTTCGACCAAATTAACAAAAAAAAAATCAACGTTCACTTAAATCCTTTCGATGGCTCAAAGATGTAGAAGTGGTAGTAGACCACTAAAGTTTTCTTTAGACTTTGCTTTTGAAGTTGATGGAACAAGAAATCGACTAGTTTTTTCTAGGTTTCTTTTTATGTTTAGTCAATAAATATATATATATATATATATATATATATATATATAAGTTAAGAAGATGGCTTTGATGGATTGTCGTCTAAACAGTACGAGGGTAAGGGTAAGGGTAAGGGTAAGGGTTTGACCGAGTTTTTATGTTTGGAAGCAAAAATTAACGTCACTTTAGTTAGGTTTCATATTTTTATGGGACACAAATTTGAACAATTAAGTGTAATACTTGAGTACAAACTATTAAGTCTTATGGTCTAACAAAAGTACCTAGTTATACGCATATTTAGTTATTGGCACTAAAGTTCCTCGAACCGGGCTTACGACCCAAAAGCCCATTATAAAAACACCAGTTATCACAAAATAAACTTAAAACTAATAACCATAATATTACTAAGTTACCCTTCCTAGCCCTTGGTTCATGAAAAAATATATCCTGAGTTTGAGTAAAGCAAATAATTTGTGGTAAAACTGCCAATCAGGCAGCATTTGCATTGGCCTCAAAACAATGACGGAGCCAAAAGTTTCGCATTGGTGGGACAAATATGTAGGGCTACACAGAAAATCGAAGAATCGGGTAAATCGGGCCGAACCGTACCACTAATAGACCGGACCGAGCCGAACCAAAAATCTAATGGTAATCAACGGTTTTAGATTAAAGAAAATTGGTTGATCCCGGTTCGGTTTTGGTTCACTCCTAAAACCGAACCGATTCGATTTAAACTGAATAATATATGCCGTTAGATCTTTGTAATTTTAGCCATAGATCTGTGCAACCCTAACCCTAATCTCTTTTATATAAATTTCCAAAGTAGAGAGAGAAACCAACCTTATTCTCTCCGCTCGCTCTCTCTTCTCTCCTTTTCATTCTCCCTCACCTTCACTCCATTTCACTCTCACTTCTGTTATCATAAAAACACCACCATCATGATCTAAGCTTGAGAGAACAACATCAACTCAAACCATTTTCTCTTCATCTCTTCAATCTTTCTCTTAAAACCACTTTCTCTTGAAAACCCACCACCATTAAACCTTCGAGAGAAATATGTCTGATGTTTTCTATTGTTCTTCGATCTTTCTCTTGATAACCCACCACCATTTTCTTTTCAATCTTTCCTGTGTTTGATTTTCTACAAGTAAAGTTAAAGTTTGCAAAAAAAAAAAAAAACAAAAAAAAAAATCCTTTTTTCTGTTTTTCTTTCTTGTTCCGCTTGTTTATTTGTTGGTTTTAGTAATCTTTTTTTTTTTGTTTGTTGACAAGGTTTTAAGAAGAAAATTCAATTGCTTAAGCAATTCACTTGATCTCTAAGATCTAGAGGTATAATAATTTTACTATGAAGATCATCTTGTTCGTAGTTTCTAATTGTTTGTGTGATTCAATATGAAGATCTTGTTTTGTTATTCTCGGATTTGTATGATTTTGGTTTCGTTTAATATGATTAGCCTTGTTAGATTCAATGAAACCTAATGTGTATTAGGTTTGTTCATGATTTTTTTATTTTTTGGTGGACTTTTGATGAATATGAGGATTGATTTGCATTTGTTATGTATTGATATGGTTTTGAGATGTGGGTATGTTTTAATTTTGAATTTTGATTGGGTTCAATTTTGGGTATTTTCTATGTGATTGGTTACTTATCTTCATTTTATGGGTTCTTGTATTATAATTTGATTATCTTGAATGAATTCTTATGGCCAGGTAATCTATGACAAGCTAACTGGAAGAAGCAGAGGGTTCGGGTTTGTTACCATGTCTTCTGTTGAGGAAGTTTAAGCTGCAGCATAACAATCTATGTAAGCTCTCTCTCTCTCACTTTGTAATTTTGAGTTGTATGCTATACCCCTTGTTTAATGTTTGTGAGTTGCATGTATATGAATCATCTTTGTTATGGTTTTTCTCAAATTTAGGTATTGTAAGGATTTCCAGTCTGAAATTTTATATATAATACTTGTTGTTGCTGCTGCAGTAGTTGTTGTTTTTACAAATCGATTTGTCTTCTCTATTTCGTGATTTTGTACCTCACCTTACTGAAGATGTGATGTGATGGTTGACAAAATCTATTTCCAGATTTTATATTTCTAGTCTTAGTCTTTCATTATGAATGCTAGTTCATCATACTTGTCTAAAGTGATGTGATGGTTGACAACTCATGCAGGATATACATGTGAATTTGATCAATTAGTTATCACATGTTAGTATGCATGAACAAAATTTTAGGTTTGCAGAGATATAAAGATACAAGTGGTATGATTTTCAAAGATGAAATGGGGTTTGATGGAATTAGATTTTTAAAAACATAAGTTAGTGCACAAATCTTTGTTTTAGAGGTTTGATTAGATTATACACAAATTGATTGAACTCTGATGAGAACAAACTTGTTAGATTGCCTGTTTTGTACAATGTCCTAGGCATATCTATTTTGAGTTTTGTAATGGGTATTTCTTAGTCTTTTAAAATAAAAGCTTGTCATCATACTTCCCTGAAGTTACAGTTGACAACTCATGCAAGATATACATCTGAATTTATTTAATTAGTTCTCACTCGTTAATATGCATGAACAAAGTTTTGGGTTTGCAGAGATAGAAAGATGCATTTTTTATGATTTATTTGTAGGTGTGTTATTCTGAAGTACACAGAGTGTAAATTTGCTATGTTCCATCTTACAGATGCAGGAAGAACAGGGCTCTTGCTTGCTTGTGTGAAATTGCTTCAGGACATGATTTGAAGAAGTTTCTTGCAATTATTGTGTTCTTAAATTACTGTGTTCTGAAGAAGTTCATCTGGTTGATATTGGACATGTGAACTTTTTTAAATTACTGTGTTCTTTTGGGACCAAACTTAGTTGGATTTATCATGTGTATTGTAGTAGTCATGAAGATTGTATCTAGAAGTTTGTTAAATTTGGAAATTGCTCTGGCTTTGACAGTTTTTTAACATTTCCGGTTTAAAACCGAAACCGAGTCGGTATGAAACCGAACCGAACCAAACCGAATTTACTAATGGTAACATTCAATTTTTAGAATCAGTAACCGAAGTATTCGACTTCGGTTCTGGTTAGTTCAATAACCGAACCGAACCGTACCATGTCCATTCCTACAAATATGTACAGGGGATAAATATGCACACTATAAGATATCACTTACATACAAATTGGAGTTTTTTTCCACAAGTGGGTTGATGCCCAAACTCTCGTGGGTTCTCGTCCGCCACAAAAATATCGTAGTGTAATGGCTCTGGCTCTGCCCTAGTTTATTTTAGGGTTTTTTTGTCTGCACCCCCAAACTATATATTAAATTCAAGCCGGTCCCATTATATAATAAAATTGTCATACAGCCCAAAAGTCACCTTTTTCATCGGTTTGAGGGTTAAGATACCCCTATGTCATATTTTATAAGACTAAACTACCCTTTCGTCTTAACCCAAGATGTTTAAATGATATTTGTTGAAAAACCCAACATGTTTTGAATCAAAAGTGGATTCATATGAGCTGTTTCAAAAGAGGTCGTAGCAGTGTCTTCTTTTTATTTCTTCTTTCAAAATAGTGAAGTATAACTCAACTCCTGAACCACCTGTATGAACAAGAAAACCAGAGGAAAATAAAAGGAAAAGACACAACAATGGAAGGAAAACTAGTGATATTTGATTATGAATCTCATATCTCAAGTCCAACTCTTCTTCATATTCAACTGGTTCAATAGGTCTATCATCTGTACAAAACATTTATAACAAAATATAAATTGAATATCGACATTAATGTAGAAACTGAAACTACAAATCTGCACTTGTAGCACCCTTCTTCCACTAATGGTAGGAATAACTTCAACATCATCCCCATCAATGTGAATTAGTATCACAAGTTCATGTGTTAGTTTGGCCTGCAAAAAAACATACATACAGGTTAAACAAAGACAGTTACAACATATAACTTGGAGAGTAATTAAGTTGGATAATTTAGCCGGAACTTCTTTGAAGGAAGATCTGAGGGCATACCCGTAAAGTTGAACAATCCGAGTGGATCGGGTTGGAAAAGCTAATCTTGAATCACTTTTGTTTTGATATGTCCATATAACTCTTTAAAAAGACAAGAATGAAGTGTTCTGCACTAAATGCAACCTAAACCAAAAAGCCGAATAGTTATCATTATTCCACATCCATATCAGTATAATGGAGCATTATAATTTAAAGAAACCCCATTTTTCCATTACAATTGAATACCACAATAAACAATAATTTTTCCATCAAAAATATATTTTATCATCGACATTCATACTTTTCCAGTAAACACATACATACAAGGTCCTACTAACAGTTGTCCTTACAGTTTGAATTCAGATCAGGAAAAAAGATAGAAGAGATTATACATAGAGATAAAAGGTAGAAAGGAAAAAGCAGAAGAAAGGAAAAGCGAAAGAATGGTATTCCAATATTGTGGACTTACCAGGTGATAAAATAAGAGAATGTATAAGATGATGGGTGTGGTAAGTTTGAAAAGTGATGCTCCAGGTGAACTGCTTACACATCATTATCCTGTGACGGAATCCTTGCTCGAAGACGATGAGACATTCACAGATGATGAGCCTGTTACAAAAAGAAGAAAACGTAAGTGAATCTAGTTAGTTTGAAAAGTTATCCGTTGTTCAATATGCAGTAAGACACTAATAGCTGAAAGTAAATTGAGCATATGACAGCATAGATAGTGTAATCATCTATTAAACCTTCAACATGTAGATTTAGACCAAAAGCAATATCACACAGAAAGAAAATCTGAAATTAGTTTGATATCCTTCAAAATCTCCACATATGTGTTAAAGGCAGAATATTACAACCAATGGAGAAGTCCATGGTTATTCTGGAGGTGTTATAAAAAGTTATCATTATTTCGCATCCATATCAGTATAATGGAACAGTAAAAGAAATCAACTTAATAGTGATTTAATGACCCCTTGAGTATGTTGCCGGATATCGACTCTAAACTGACGGGAATCAAAATTATAATGAGAGTTAAAGCTAAGAACTGAAAGTATTTTAACAAAAATGTGAAATAGCCTATCCAAAGCAGATTAACGTTTAATCTCGAGCAGTTCGTACATTGTAAGACTTAAGCCCTACTTCCATGAATCTAATAGGAGTATAATAGCTCCATTAGCTGAAAATCCCTGCTGTACTTACAATATGAATTCACTCAATGGTCTAGACAAAAATATACTCCCTCCTATTTAGACGAAGGGGAAGGTGTTTTCACACAAATTCAAGAAAAAGAAAGAGACTAAAAAATTTCCATAATTGTCCTTAATTATATTTCCTATTGCTCCTAGTTTTTAGTTCCAGCCTTTAATGTAAAGTTGCAAAATTACTTTAGTTGTGAAGAAAAATTGTTTTTCAAATAGAGATTTTAAGAATGCCACTTAGGATTTTGAGCTTACACTCTATTTCCTAAGTTAATGTATGATATTGATATAGGGGTAAATCAGAAAAATTTAGGGAAAAATATGAAAACCTTCGTCTAATATCGGACTTATAAAAAGCCATAAACCTTCATCTAAATAGAGACGTATGGAGTATCAATTATGTTCATGTCGTAATCATATAAGTTATGGGCATAAACTTGTCAAAGAAACCTTGATTGCATTTACATGTATCAAATTGGTGTCTCTTTATCAAAAAGAACATAACAAATAGTCTCAAACAGTTAGACCATTCCAAGATTATAGTTTCAATAGTCTAAAATATTCACAGACTCAAACTAACTTCTAAGGATTCAGTTTAAAAAAAAATTAAGCATGGAAGAATATAGTACTCAGACAACTAGTTTAGAGATAGATTTTCAAAAACTAATAAGAAATTCATACATTAAAAAATTAAGGGAAAATAATTTTTAAAAATTATTTTCTAGTGTTTTTAAAATATACCTTTTTTTTTTCTAATAAATTTTACAAAACTATTTAGTAAGACTGTTTTTAAAAACACATTTTTTTTAAATTTAGTTATAAATTAAAATTGATAATTTAAAAATTAGTTATAAGCCTTTTTTAAAACAATTCAAAATTAGTTATAAGTTTGCACAAATACTTCACACATTACAACAATTTTATATTTGTACAAGCTAAGCGCGTTGGTGGTGATGTCGACGTTGATGATAAAGTCACATTGTCCCTGCTATGTTATCTCTAACATTGTTCATCAACTCAATATTCGCCGTATTTACATCAATGTCATTTGTTGTGCTTTCTTGATTAGTACTTGTGCCTTCTTCATCTGCCACTATGAGATCCTCCGTCATAAATTGACTAAATAATTCAGCATTCCTTGAATTCAATCTTTGTCTACTTTGCAAACCCATTTCACTCTTCTAATCTCGACCAAACTCTTCTACTATTGAGACTTTCATCATAAACCAAATACTCTCCTTTTTTTCTTTCGAACCACAAACCCAACATTCTGTTTTCTCGACCAAACAACCTGTCCAACAGTTATTACAACTCAGTTCCGTAACTTTCTCAACTTCCCTGTCAACAGCACAAGGTCACTGCCATAAACACCTTTGTAGTATTTGGTTGTCTCGAACTATGGCACTTGAAGCATCATCCCCTTTGTAGTTTTCCTCTCTTGCATCTTGGGTGTTCTTGTCCTCGGCAGAATTTTCACTCTCTTTCTTCTCTTCTTTCTCTTCACTCTCATTCTTCTTTTCTTTTTCTTCACTCTCACTCTCACTCTTCTCTTCTTTCTCTTCACCCTCATTTTCTTCCCCTTTGACATTCTTCTCTTCTTTCTCTTCACCCTCATTTTCGTCCCCTTTGACATTCTCCTCTTGTACATCCTGAGTGTGAACCTCATTCTCGGAAAAACTTTCACCGTCATTTTCTTCATTCTCATTTTCATCTTGTTCCTTGTCATTTTAATCATCAACAGGTTCGACTTCTTTCTCAGTTTCACCTTCAGAATGCTGTTGATTGTGTTCATCAATCTCATCATCACCAACTCCTCCCATATGAATCTCCGTCTCCCCAGGCTTCACATTTTCCTCTTCTTCATCATCTTGGTTATCTTCTTCCTCCCCATTGTTCTCACTCTCAGAATCTGTTTTTTCTACTTGATGGCAGAAGACCCTTCCTCCCAATCCTCGAAATCTCATGTACATTGCGGCCTACTTTTTCAGACACATTTGTGATGGTTTCTTCTACAATATCATCTGATCTATTGACTTTATGAAGCAACCAGATGCAAACAACAAGCAAAACACCCAATTGAAGAGCATGTTTTACCTTGAACCCCCCTTTTGACCTCTGATTCCTACTTGATTGCTTGAACATGATAGAAACTCTAAATCGGAAGCTCTAACAACCTAAACACACCGGCAAATCAATATTAGGGAGTGCATATAAAAAAATGAATCAATAAACAACAAAGACTCTCATCCTTATTATTTCTAGCCAGTAATAACTAACAAAAGAAAAGTGAACAGTATAATAAGACCGGAAATGAAAATCTGTTAAATCTCCCAAAGTCCCAACTCATGAAATCCAAACATTACTAGATTGGCAAAATGTAGTGATTATAGTCAAAATTTGTAAGCTTTCTATACAAATTCAAGTGACTAATGAAAACAATATATCCAGGAAAATCAAAAGTGATGTGATTCTTCAAACTCTTAAGTAATTCCAGTTTCATAGTTTCCTCCTAATTTTGATTCTATATCTAATAAACACCCATTTCATAATTTCAAGCAGCTAACATATCCAAAACAACAAAGGAGGGAGTATTAAAAGAAAAACTCGAGATATCTTTTCAAACACTCTATAAACTCCTAACAAACTAAAGTTTAAAGGTGTTATTAAATCGATTCATAGCATTAGGAACAGTATGGCCCAAAACTAACATCCATAAACACCAAAACAGAAATTGCACCTCAATTGCAGATACCTATCTAGTCAAGTGGCAAAGTCAGGGTGCATTCATACTGATGCTTCTTAGTCAGCATCCTTATTACTACTTACTAATCCGAAACAAAGAAAGAAACTACACTTCAATTTTGATTTAAGAGACACAACATCGTCTTCCGAATAATACCTTTTTCGGAAGATTTAACTAGTAAACACTACACAATTCCCAACCCACTAAGAAGTTAAGAACATGCAAAGAAGTAAGGAGATATTTGAAAGTTGAATGTACCAACCATTTGGGTTTACATCCCCCAGTAATCCTCAATTTTGGAATGCGCACGTGATCTTTATACACCTCAGAAGTTGATAGCTAACCAGCTCAGTATAACAGAGTCTCACAGATAAGAAAGTGGTCCTTGATAAAAGTATGTTGATGGACTTGTGTGACCTTGTTCAGAACTGCACATATACGGTGCTCCATATTAGATACTCATAAAACCCGGATATAACTAAACAAGCGTGTCCATATAGATCCTATGTGACACTTACCCTTTGTTGTATTATATTTATCTTTCGCAGTTGAATCCTCCAAGTGCTTCCACGTGCGTATCTACAACATACATAGAATGAGTCTTAACATCCACAAATAACAACAAAATGATAAAAGGAACGTTAAAGTTGATACAGGAACAACGTACAAATCAGAAAATAACGCATCACAATTACCTTTATACTGCAGAAAAGAATGGTGAGAACACAAAATGTGACATGAACAATAGCCAATACAAAGATAAAGATAAGCATATGACGCAATGCCATAAAAAAATGAGACAATGAGACCTTACCCTGCACAACCATAAAAGATCAGTTAACTATACAAATCTTCACAAATTTCACTAGCCGAAGCCGAGGACCCATTTGTGCAGGGGATTTATTCATAACACGCGTCATATTCCTTTTTAGTGCAGTATTCATTAGTCCAACTCACGTACACAGATTTTAGAGATTGTGCATTGAAACACAGTCGATAGCAATAAAATGAACCCCAAAAGAATCAATTCTGCTAGAATCAACTAATGAGAGAGGGTTAAAGAGATGGATGATAAGGAGTTACCCCTTTTTTATTTTCAGTAAAGCTTCAAAAAGAGGTTGTTAATCTTTCTTCTTCAAATACTGTAATTCATCAGAAAAACACAAACAACCCATGATTAATCATCTAAATACTAAAATGCGTTTTGATTAATTTACAAAACTAAGCTAAAATGGGTAGTATTTATGTATTCAAATGACAAAAACGGAAGAAAAACAAAGGAATTTAAGGGTGAAAATGAGAGAGTAAAAAACAAAAAATGAAACCTTTCCAAGTGTACAAAGAAGTTGTTCAATAACAAGAGATATGAATACAGTCACTGAGTAGAGCCATCTCCTATTCTTCTTAACTACCCACCTGAACCATGGTCTAGCTAATTACTGGCACTGAACTTGAAACTTACTTTGAATTGTGTAAAACTGGTGGCTCGGGCATTTCCTCGAACAGTTTGTATGCGTATTTTTTGTTGATTCCAACATGAGTTGTTGGTGACTTCCAACATCCATTCTTCTTCCCTTCAATATGGGCTTCAACAAAATCACACACCATTCATTTACAAGTAATCGAAATAATTCAATCACATTCATTCATCCTTGTTTCTTCTTGTTCGAGTTCACAACCCATTTCTAACACCATCTGTTTCCCTGTTTTGTCGTTCAAATGGCAGCAACAGCTTCAATGTCTTCTCAACTTCGAACTGCAAGAGGACCCCATAACTGAAATCAATTAGTACGTATTCAATCACCACACACAATCAACATCTTCTTCATTTTTCTTCCATCGAAACCACATCAGAAACCCATCAGCTTCACTATTTTGATTCTCTGTTCTTCAAGCTCCTCGAACCCATGGTCTATTAGCCGGCGACAATCCCTTGGTGATGGCTCTGGTTTATTTGGTAGTATGAAATGAAAAAAAGAAGAAAAAAAATGAAAATAGACGAAAATAATCGTTTTCATTTTTTCATTTTTGAAAACAGAAAATAACGAAAAATGATTTCTAAAAATACCCTCACCAAACATATTCTTTCCACTTTTCTGTTTTTTCTGTTTTTAAAAACAAAAGCCTGTTTTTCAAAAACCATATCAAACAGGCCCTAAGAATCTAACAAAAGAAGAACCCAGGAACACCCTAAGTCCTAATTAGAACATTTGAATCAACCAGTCAATAATTTAAAGAGAACCCATTTTTCCATTACAATTGAATACCACAATAAACAATGATTTATCCACTGATTTTTCCATCAAAAATCTATTTTATCTATTTTCACATACTGTAACTATAAATAGATAAATTCGTATCATCAATATTTACACTACTGCAGTAAAATCAAACCGATCATATCATGCATGTGCATCTAATCAAAGAAAAAATGAAATAAAATTTAAACTAGGTTTTGGGTTATACCTTTGCTCATGATTTTCCATTGAAGAAAAACCCAGAGAAAAAAAAAATCAAAACTAGGATTTGTTTTCGGGTTATACATTTGTTTTTGATCTGCCATTGAAGAGAGTTTTTGAACTGCCATTGAAGAGAATTTTAGAGAGAAGATGGTTAAAGAGAAAAATAGAAACCCTATTCGATACTAACACGTGTAAGATGGAGTGAGGCAAGGTTAGGAAGTTCAAAGGTCTAAAGTGTGTGTAACACACCTGTAATAGCTATCCTAGTTTTGGACGGAAAAACTAACCTTTTGGACTGTAGAACAAATAGATTATATTTTGGGGGCTTGATAGAATTAGATGCATACTATAGGGTTGCAGACAAAAACTCCCTTTATTTTAAAGTTTTTCCTATCGAATAAAAAAAACAACAAAAAAAAACTCTTATAAATCAATGTTTATTTAATAAGATGTCCTTGTATGAATTGTATCTAAGATCTTCTATCCCTATAAATAAAGACTTAAATCTATTTAAACAGACATATTAATAAATAAAATTTCTATCTTCTCCTTCTTTCTATTTGTGTCTTTTCTTCTCTATTTTCTAGTTTCATAACACGTTATCATGTATGTAGCTTTATTCACTAAGCGATAGAACTTTTTTTCTTTTTTTCTATTCTAGAAAACTCAATATACTTATTTATGTTTTCTTTAGATTCTTTTAAATTTTATTTATTATACATCCTACTTACGATGAACAGTGGATGTATTATTGATTTTTTTTAATGTGAAAGTTATAGTCCGACTATTATACCTAAGCTTTCCCTCGTATGATAGTTATTGGGTATAAAAGGGATTGAATTGGTTTTTATATCTCAGAACTTACATAAGCGTTGTTAACTTATGTAAGTGTCGTGAATCCAATTCTCACAAAGTGGAACAGTCAGATAGACTTAGACCAATAACTTATTTGAATAAAGCATTGATTAGCATACTGTTCCAGTTTACCGTTTCATACTAGAAACAAATTTTGACGCCTCATTAAGGTCCCTTTTCATGTTTTTTTTTTACAACTAATAACATACCTATGTTTTAGCTATCATTGAAAGTCGTTGAGTATGTAAGTTGTCAAAAAAAAAAATCTCATTCCGAGTAGAAACTACAAAGGAAATTCTGAAAGTTAATCATATAAGTTTGTACTGTTGTTGTCCATAGACTCCATAGTCCATATGGTTCATGTGCACGACTATCACAAGATGTTTCCTGGTTCCAACAAAAACGTGATTATTTTAAGCAGACAGTAATAGATTCTTCCAAATTGTTACACACCATAATCTACAATAAGGTATTTATTGTTGTTACTCAATACTTATCCTTTTCTTTTCTTTTCTTTTCTTTTTATTGAGTAATTGTTATTCCAAGGGTTTAACTTACTAAATCTGTATTACTCATCGATTATCTGATGACTAAATCGACAATATATATTCTTCGTTGATATATAAACCAAATAATATTAATTTTTCTCTATCGTTTTTATCAGATAGAAAAAAATAAATTAACATATTTTATATATATTATTAATATGGTTGATTTTTTGTCGATTCTTAAATAATGATGATATTTTTTTAAAACAAACCTTTACCACCAACATTGTGTTGCACTTGTAGTTATAATCCATGTTAATCATGTCGATCTTTATTAGATGACAATAAGATTTCTATCTCCCTAACAAAAAATCTTTAATTTGGTAACCCGTAATCTCTTCGGTTTTAACCAAACGAGATGGGAGGTACTTTTTTCTATTTATTTTTACAAAAAACTATCTTATTGGAATTTTTTTCTTCTAAAGTCAATAACTAAATTGATTTCTTTATTTTCTTAAAAAGAATCATATAAACCAATTGAGAATGGTTTTCTGCATCGATTCTAAAAGGATGAGATATTGTTATTATGGCATAAACCAATTGCAAATACCAGTAAATAATAAATCAATGCATTCCTAAGGGATATTAAGCAGTTTTATTTTTTCTCTTGGTACTTATCTCCAAAATTTGGAACTATTCCACTTGTAGTTGGAATACGGTAGGACACTCAAGGTCAATGGGTGCGCACCCGACTTGTTAGCCTATATAATTAGTCCTTGTAGTGACTTAATTGATCTTGAGATATATTTCTTTTGAAAAATGTGTCCATAATGTCATCCTAAAGGAGAATAATTATCTCATAGGCCCTACATGTCATAAAATTATTGAGATCTTATTTGCATATTTTTATTTTTGGTTGTAAGTTGTAACCAATAAAATCTATTGTTGGTGTTAAATTTGTAGGTCAAGTAGACTATAAATTTATTTTATTTAAGACAAATTTTTATGGCTCTTGAAGTCAGTATTTATGGTCCAACCTGGTGTTGTTAAAATCCAGAAATTATTATAAGTATATTTCCTCGAATTATTCGGGTAATACTATACGATTTTATTTTATTTTCGTAGATGAAATGAAAATATTTCCGCCATGATAAGGGGGAGAAAATACACTACTAAAAGTTGGTGTCCATTAAATATAAAGTTATATTAATATCCCTCCCATCATAATCAAATCGAAAAAGGCTGGTATTGAATAGGCGTGAAAATGTCTCATTTTGCTTTTATTATAAGCTTTTTCCTCTTGAAAAGGAAGATCCAGTCACATCTAGCAAATAGCTAGGTAGCGTTCTATAAAAAGCTACATATAGTGCTCCAATTGAGACTACCAAAACACGAGTTCATTCTTAAAATTAATATCTCTTCACTTGATGATGATGAGATTATAATGTCTGTGGGCGCTGATACCAGTAAATTTTGAATTTTTCAAAATATGCATATACCAGAGAATTGTGTGGGGTGTAAACTAGTGATTGTCGAATATTCATTTGCAGTAACTACTAAAATAAATGATGATGGTTGTGAACCCCTCTACAGAGAAACATCGACATATGTGATGGTGGTTGTGAACCCCTCTACAGAGAAAAATACCAAGCCTATTAATTACATGTTGATACAGTTTTCATGCGTTATAAGAGAAATATGATTGTTGTAAAAATGATTTTTTTAGGGTTTTATTTTTATATTATTTTTCTCTCAAACCCTGGGATTGGTTCAATAATACTTTGTTCACCTTGTATGATGCATTTGGCATGGTAGTCCTTAAAGGACTTGTATTGCATTCACACAATAAATATGGTCGGAGAACATATTCAAATTTATAATCCTTAGAGGATTCAAATTATATTCAGGCAGCCACCTGACTCGATTATATCAGGTTTAACAATCCTTTATGTGTTTTTACAAATTTGGTACAAAACCAAAAATTTGGATTAATTAGTTGATGATATCAACTTTATAGGTCTCTTTAGGAGTCCTCAAAAACACAAAAATCCACGCTTTAGCAGCATAAATATTTTATGTTCTTCTTTTCTTAAATCTGCAGTTTAATATTATGCTTGCATAAAATTGTCTATTAAATAGACTATACATTCTGTTTTGATGCTTGTTTTCTGTAATACTCATATAGTTGAGTTAGCATCCACAAATCTTCAAAAGTTGCATTATTTTTCCTTCATTTCAGGTTTTATCCCATGTGGTTTTCCTGACAAGGTTTAACGAGGCAACATCTCGCTGGCATTGAATTTTTTATTCAAAATGTTGATATTGTGTTCTTTTTCCATCATCCACATTTTTCTTCCCATTAGGTTTTACTAACAAGGTTTTAGTGAGGCAATTGAATTCAACATGATGGTCATCCAAGGGGGAGTTGTATCAATTTTGGTTATTTGGTGGATTCCCATTATTAACTAGGTAATTTTGGTAGACCAAATCAACATAACCATCTCCTAGGAATTTTAATGTCTTTCCAAACCACATAAAGTTTAAACACAAATACGATTTTTGTTCACGTATTGTAATGTATTCCTATCTTGGTACTTTGTTGAAGAAATTACATCAACTACTTTTGCAAATCATCTCCGAGAAGCTAGCAATCCAAGACACAAGTCTTCAATGTATTTAAAGAAGCATGAAGACTCGAGAATACTACTATTAGAAGACTAACACAAAAGAAGACTTCATTAACAAGCAGATTTCTTCATGAAAAAATTGTTATCTCCAACAATCAAGAATTTTTTTTATCGAAATTGGAACGTCTCGACTCAAGGATTTGCAAGACAAGATTTGATTAAAGTACACATCAGTAGGAGCACCATCATACAAGGTGCATTCTACTGGACTTATCATGTTGTAGTCTTTTTCCTTTGTCAAGGTTTTATCCCACTGGGTTTTCCTTGTCAAGGTTTTAACGAGGCAATATATGCATGTCCAACACTGACCGAGTCTTTACATGCTTATGCAATTTCAGGTTTTTCTCTTTTGAGTTTTCCTGGTATGTTTGAAATGACTTAGCCATAATCGTCACCAGACGGAGTGCTATAAACCAATATTTATTTACTAAGATGCTCTTATGTCCAAGATTAGAGTTTTCAAACACTTGGGTACCAAGTCTCCTATCCCTATAAATAGAGACTTAAATTATGTAAACATACACATATTAATAAGATTTCTCTTTTTTCCTTTTTTTCTACTTTGTGTCTCTTCTTTTCTATTTTCTAGTTTCATAATAAAAACAATATTTATTGTTTAACAGAAATCAAGACTAAGAAGAAAAAGGGATGCTTGAAAACATTTAAAAATGAGTAAACCCAACCAAACAGGCTCTTAGTTTTTTATTGAACTGATCAGCTAAAAATCAGAGAGAAGGCCAACTATTCATTACATGATATGTTAAAGCTGGCAGAAGTTAAAAAATGATAACCGTTTAGATTATTGTTGTTAATCGTGCGACATTATTTCTTTTGCATGTTCCGATCACGATCCGGACGGTCAAAATTGATCATTATAGACAAAGACGTGCCATGATGTGGTACTTCTAAAATTTATGGGGATGTTTTTTCGTGTGAATATATGGATCCTAGCTAAAAAAAATCTACAAATAAAACCATGGTCTACATCTGAACTATTATTTTTAATCTACTTTTAAGTGTTTTCGTGTCGTAAATATGCCTGGGACTTAAACTGTCGATGACACTCTGGATATGCCACATAAGTTTTATTGGCTTAAAAATAAAATTAAAGATATTAATATGATGTTCAACTTAACAACAAAATAATGCCATTCCTTACTTGATTCAAGATATGATACTACAATCCGAAGGTTTGGAAACATTTTTTTTATTCCAATTTGTTTTTCATAGCTGAAAGAAGATGGACAACTGATTTTTTATTACAACATTAGAAGGATCATATTTTTTACTTAAGCTATATGTTATAAAGGTGCTTTAGCTTCGAGTAAAAAATGAAAAGCACCATCATAATCAACGGATGTATCATATGCAAGAAGACTGCAGAGTCAAATTCCTATATGTTTTTGCATTGTGAAGTGGTGCAGTTTATTTGAAATTACTTCTTGACTAGTTTCAAGAAGCAATGGATGTTTCAAGAAACAATGGATGTTTCAAGATTCTGTTAGAAGTTTTATTTATGAATTATTAAGAACGAAGAATAGAGCTGCAAAGATATAGAGATTATGAGACTTGTTACCTTTTGCCATTAGGTGGACTGTTTCGTTAGAAAGAAACATTAAAATCTTTCAGGGAAAATACAAAACAGTGAAAAAACTCATTGATGATGTTAAATCTTTGCTTTATAATTGGTTATAGTTTCAAGAATTTTTGATAATTTGTTTTTGAATATAGTGATCCGAAATTGGCATGCTGCTATCATGTAACCAGCTTGTTTGAGCCTTCTTTTTTTTTTAATTATTAAAACTTCTGATCAATAATGTCAATTTCTTTGTGATACTAGTTAATTTTTTAATAAATTTTCCCATTTCTTTGGGATTATATTCATAAGAAGGTTTCGCTGGTATTATGGCTTGAAAGCTTGATCTAAGCTTGATCTGTCATAGACTTTTGACAGATTTAAATGGAATTTTTTTATGAATGTTGTGAAGAATTTTGGTTTCTGTAAAAGTTTTTATAAACTGATTTCTCAATGCATATCTATTAGTAGTGTGAGTGTTCTCCAAAATAGCTCTCCATGTAAGCAATATTTTCCTAATAGGGTCTTAGGTAAGGGGATCCTTTATCCCTTTATATAATTGTCATGGAATTTATGTCAAGAAATTTTATAAATGCTGAAACTAATAATATCATTTTTGGTATTAAAGATGTTAAAGGGGCACCTCTTATTTCTCACTTGCTTTTTACAAATGATATCCTCGTCTTCACAAAGGATAACATGTAAAACTAGGAATGGGAGTTGGTCGGGTTGGTCGGGTTAGAAAGTTTGGCCGAGGCAATTCCGAGCTAGAATTTTCTTATCCGAATTGCCCATTAAACCCGTGGAACCATGGAACTCTTGCCCATGGACGGACCACGATGTATCGCGGGTTCCTCGGGTTGGCCGATAAAATAACAATTAAGCATTAATAAAAGAAAAAAAAAGAATAATCGATAACCAACAATTAATCATATTTCACATTGTTAAAATTAACAAATGATGTAATATTGAATAAATGCTAACTTTTTATTCATTCATACTAATAATAACTAATAAGACATGACGATTCATAATAAGAAACTAAAACCTAAATAAATTGAAAGTTAGTAAAATCTAAAATCTAAATTATATAATTGTTTTATAATTCTTCGGGTTGGGCGGGTTTTTCGAGTTTATAAAATTTATACCCATGATCGTCCAAATTAGATCAGGTTGGTAAAATTTGTGCTCATGCCCGCCCAACATTTGGAATTGTATTGCCCTTGCCCGCGCAACATTCGGGTTGGGCAGGTTAACCCAACCCAAGTCCCACCCATATGTAAAACATAAATGGTATTTCAGATATTTTGCATAACTTTGGTATGCATTCATGTCAGTAATTGAATTTTGGCATATCTTATGCTTATTTTATTAATAATATTGGTCATGGTGCTTGTGTTACTATGGATAAAGCTATGAATATGAGCATAGTGGATGACTCGAAAGAACGACCTAGGTGTGCCCGTATACTAGGTCACTTTAAGCTTAAATTTTTCAATCCTACGGTTCAGTCTGTTAAATCTAAATTAAAAAATTGGATGAGTACTTCTCTAAATCAAGCAGGCAGGATAACTATGCTTAAGTATCTGCTGAACTCTTTGCCAACTTACCAGATGGGATATTATAACTATCTCAAAAATCTCATTTTACAACTTGACACTTTGGAAATAAAATTATGGTAAGGGCATAAAGGAAATAAAAATGTTTACTTTACTTCTTGGAACAATGTGTAAGCCTAAAGCTCTAGGTAGGTTAGCTTTTAGGAATTTAATTTTTTTAATAAAACCTTAATTAACAAACTTGCTTGGAAGGCTTGTTTTGACTCTGATGAGTTATGGGTGTAACTCTTAAAAGCCAAGTATTTTAGGAAGGATAATTTTTTACATCTCAATAGATTAAAATAATATGAGATTCTGGGTGTAGAAAGAAATCTATGAAAGAAATTATTAATGGTTGTCGGTTGTGGTACTAAAGCAAAATTTTGGCTTGATTGCTGGATTATTGGCTTTGAACACCCTTCTGAGCCAGCTTCAGGCTTGGATAATCCACCTCCTTTAACTGATGTTTGTGAACGGTTTATTCATGGGACTGGGCAATGGAATCCAACTTTACCTAATGTTTTATTTTCTCAAGATTTTGTCTCCAAAATTATAACTATGTTTATTCCCATTTTAGGTGAAGATACACTCATATGGTTATTGATAGGAAAGAGACTTTCTCAGTCAAAAATACTTATAATGTTATGTCTAGCCAACATTCTGCTAGCTCTATAAATTCCATTGTCTCTTCTAATGTTTGGAAGACACCTTGGAAAATTAAGCTCCTCGCATAATTAAATTGTTTACTTGGAAATTTCAAAGGAAGATTATCCCAACTAAGGATAAGAGCAAAGACAGTGGCGTTGGTATACTGGCTAATTTTCAATTACCACCTCACAGTGGGATGGAAAAACCCAAAAAACGAGTTGGAAAATGGGTATATTGGGGGGTTTGCCCATCGAGGCTCAGAGAAAGTCGATGGTCTATGTTTGAGGCGATCGACTTATATTGAGCCTCTCGGCCCATGCTAGGCTGAGCGGCTCAACGGTTCTCATCCAACAACTATGATGCTCTCCTTATAAATTCAACATTTCAACTCCAAAATCACACCTTCTCCACTCAAAAAAACTTCTAATGCCACTTCAATCTTAATCTTTCCATCTCAAACTTTTGATCTCAACTTATGGATCCTGAAGTGGAAAATGAAGAAGCACAAATGATAAGGGAACTATGGCTCTAACAAGCTCAAGGAATTATGTTACATATTAATCAAATAGATGAAGATTCAGACGATGATAGAAGGATGACTAACCATATGATACAATTATACCCAGGGAAAATACCTCGAGATCCGGAACCAAGAATTGTGTTGAAAAGAAGATGGACGTGGAAATACCGAGAGTAAGGACATCAAAAAATGATGCGTGATTATTTTATTAATAGTAGTGTGTACTCTGATGAATATTTTCAACGTTGCTTCCGCATGCCATAACACTTGGTCATGCGGGTAATTGGAGAGATTTGTCGGGTAAACCCTAAATTCAACAATCAATTTGATGCACTAAACTACGAAGACATAGTCCTGAACAAAAGGTCATTGCAACATTAAGGATTATAGGTTATGGTATGCCGACGGATGCCTGTGATGAGTATTGTCGTTTGGCAAAAACAACAGCATATGAAAATCTCAAAATATTTTGCGAAACTGTAGTCAACCATTTTGGTCCACATTTTTTATGACAACCAACGCAAGATGATGTCGACCGACTACTAGCTGAAAACACCAAAATAGAATTTTCCGGAATGCTAGGTAGCCTTGATTGCATGCATTGGACGTTGCACGGATGTTCTTATGCATGGCAGGGTCAATATAAAGGCCAATCCACCAAACCAACTATTGTTTTGGAAGCGGCAACCTCTTATGATTGCTGGATATGGCATGCTTACTGCCTTCCATCCAAACCAGAATAGATGGAGTTTTCCGAACAAATCTGCTAGTGGAGGAATACCTCCTAAGGATAAGAGACATATGGCTAAAGAGAGGGCTAAAAAAGGATTTTTCGTGTATAATCCTGTATAATCTCGAATGTTATCAGTTCCCGTACGTAGACGAAATGATACAATGTAAGCAAAAGTTCTTTTTGGACTACCGGGTTCAAATAACGACATCAATGTTTTGCATAAATCGCCTTTGTTTGAAGAGATGAAGTGTGGAACTGCTCCAGCTTCAAATTTCACCGTCAACGACAATAATTATCAGAGTGTGTATTCTGGTGGAATTTATCCACAGTGGTTAACTTTAGTTCAAGCTTAAGCTCAGGTATCCCATAGAGAACGTGCAAAACAACATTTTAACGGGAAGCAGATGGCGGTTAGGAAGGATGTCGAACGAGCATTTGGAGTTTTGAAACGGAAGTTCCATATAATTTGTGGACTATATCGTTCGTTCAAACCAATAGAAATGAACAGGGTTATGCTCACCTGCATCATTTTGCATAATATGGTAGTCGAGGAAACCCGCCGAGATCCCACTTGGACAAGTTATCCACATTAGGATTTAAGGAGACATGTTCAACCGCTTCACGATGTGCCAGCAAGAGAGTACAGAATGGTAGAAGCGAGAATTGAACACAGAGGATGATATGCTAGGCTAAGGGAAGATCTCACTGCACATTCGTGGGCTGATTTTGGAAGAAAAAACCCTCATATGATTTAGTTTTAGTTTTTGAACATTTTATTATTCCAATCATTTTATTTCTTTTATTAATTGGATTTATGTAATCTAGGTATCAAATATTGAAATTAAGGATCAAATTGGTGAAAAAACAACACTGCAATTGAAATGAAATTTGATTACATCGAAATTGAAACAAAGGATTACATTAAAATAAAATAAAACTAGCATTAATCATCAAGTGGAACAATCTCATTACTAATATCCTCATTCTCCTCCTCATCTGAATCAACGTCAACTGAATCTGGGCATTGTTATGCCTTATGTGCTTCAACTTTATTTATTTCTTCTTGCCAGAATCGCACTTGCGTATGATTCATCTTTGACGTGTCCATTCGCAAGATTCCTCTTATGTGGGAATTAAAAATATTCTATTCAAAAGCCTTGCGACCTCTCCTAATTTTGTCAGTCATTTTCTTGCGTTCTACCATTTTACCAATATCAGTCTTTTCTTGTTTTTCAAAAAATTCTTGAAAGTTGACATCTGAAGTTGAAGATTCAGTGGTTTCTTGAGCCGCCTTTCTGATCCTTTTAGCTTTCTTGTTGCCTGGTCCATCGTATATTTATGTATTTCCATTAACATTAATATTACTATTTGCATGCTGGAATGCGGTTGCGTTGGGTTGTGGGGATGAACTTGTTTCTGGTGAAGAATAAGTAAACGGAGACCCTTGAGAAACATTTATCGTCTCGTAAGGGTATTGCTTTGGTACTTGATATCCATTCAACAGTTCGGGGTTAAATCATTTCAGGACTTTGAGAATATGGAAACATTCTTCGAAGTTGAAACTCGAACTTTCTTTGAGTTTCTATGCCTCTCGAGTTTTTCGCATCTGCAGTTTCAACATTTAAAAATTAGTCATACAATAACTTGATAATACAAAGTTTCAAAAATCAATAATACATTTTGAAATGCAACTAACTTATTATATCGGCTTCAGTATCACCGCTTCCTCTTTGGCGATTCACTTGCATCATCACACCTACCCAATCGCTCACAGCTTTGCTGATTACATGAAAACGACCCGATAACCCGTTGAAGTCACGTTTATTTGGATTCCCAATTTTTTTATCAAATAATTCAAAAAATTTCTTCCAAGCGATGCATTCTGTTAACTAAAACCATTGACAACATCAAGCGTACATTATACATATCCTTTGCAGATAGCTTTATCTTCATTGAGATTAAACCTTGGACCGCCAGGCTTTTGTGAAGCCTTTTCTGATTCAGTATTCTGTGTTTGTGATGAGTTGGCCATTGTTTTTTCTAATTTTTTTAGCAGAAGTTGAGATCAAGAGTTTGAAATGGAAAGATTAAGATTTAAATGAAAGTAGAAGATTTTTTTAGTGGAAAAGGTGTGATTTTGGAGTTGAAATTGGTTGAATTTATAGGGAGAGAAGTTAGAGCCGTTGGGATATAACTGTTATGGAGGCAACAAGAGCCTCTCGGCCTATGTTGAGCCGAGGCTCGGTGCTTGTAACATAGGCCGAGAAACTCTTGTTGCCTCGGTTGATTCATATTACGTCGTTTATCCCATTCCCCACTGCCTAAAACCGAGTTTCCCATCCACCTGGCTTGGCGTTTTGGCAAAAAAGCCAATGCCCACTGGAATTTCTCTAAGATGGCTAGGTATAAGCATGATATAAATGTCCATTGTAGTTTGTGGTGTTGTTTAGGAATCTGATGGGCCTTTGTTTATGGAATACACATATGCTAAGTTTATCTGGCTTGGTGTTGGTGTTGGTGTTAATATTGCAATGGATTTTAAAATAATTCTACTTTTCAGAGTTGGGTCATCAGTTAGTTTGGTTCTACCACTTTTCAAATTAATGTTGTTCCTTATGATACACACTCTCTTTACTTGCTAATAGTCTTTGTTTGGATGATTTGGAATGATAGATGTGTTATCATCTTCCAGAATACCAGTCCTAATAGAACTTTTACCATTGAAAGGATAATTTTTTGACTAATCAACGCAGAGGTGAAATTTGGCAGTAACAATGTCTCTAATGCAATTACGGGTTTGCAGGTTCAGTATTGGGATCCTCCCGAAAGATATGTTTATAAGATAAACCTAAATGCATCATTTTTAAGAGAAACTATAAGGGAAGAAATATGACTAATTATTCTTGATTTTACAGGAACCTGTCATGGAGCAAAAAGGAAATATTATGCTTGAGGATTGATAGTCGATCATGAAGTGGAGCAATTGGAGTATTTGGCGTTATAAGAAGTTGTGATATGGGCTATTACCTTGGATTTTGATTAGAAAGGGTTTGAGTCAGACAATGAGTTGCTAATAAAGTATATAAATGGGTTTGTTCCTTTGGTTTATTGGGTAAACCAATGAATCATTCTGGACATTAATCTTATGTTGGAGGGTGAATCTAAATGGTTATATAAGTTTGTTAGACGTTATTGAGTGTTGAAATTGCTGACTCCTTAGCCAAAAAGGGTAGAGTGAGTAGTTCCGATTTTGAATTATATGGAAATTACTCTCAAGACTTTATTGACCCGGTCAATGAGGAAATTCTTAATCTTATAGTGTAATTTTTTCAATAAAATTATTTTTGGATAAAAAAAAGGTTTTTCTTAAACGTAGCCCATACTTTTGTTATCTATATAACCCGTATAAAATAAGTGTTTAAGCTAAACAAACATACCTTTATAGTCATTCTACCTAGCCCATAAAATTATACACAATTATTATATATAGTCCAAAATAAATAGTTAAATCATCAAATCCCTAAATATTTTTTTTTATAATTAATTTATTTATATTTAAGATATCTGACTAATTGACGAAAAATAGTCAATATCCTCGATCAATTTTAGTGTAATCATCATTGAGAAAAAAAAAGAACATCATCTAAGAGTTTTTTTTTATAAATTATGTTTATGAAGTTGAGAATAATTCTAGAAAAAAATAAAAATCTTAATTAGTTAGTTCTATTATGATTGTGTTGTTGTTGAGATTTTTTAAGGGAATAATTAGAATATATATCCTTTACAATTTTAATGTAATCATGATTGAGAAATAAACACTATCATTTTAGAGAAAAGTAATATTTTAGGTTTAGTTTGTTTTTGGGGAAAAAGAGAGAGTTTATAATTGGTTAATTCATGAGAATAGTGAGAGAAAAATTTGAAGCATAATTTTTTTTAAAAAGTTAGGTTTATTTTAATTTTGATTTTTGAGTAAGCAATATAATTTAAATTGGATTGTTAATAACAATTAAGGCTTAGTTTGTATTGTTGTGAGTTTTGTAAAAGCGTTTTTCTGTTGTGCGCTGTTGTGTTGTGCTGTGTAAAAAAAACAGTTGAGCGTCTGGTAAACTATAAACTAAAAGTTAGAAATGATTAAAAAGGTGATAAAATTGTGTTTGGTAAAATATCAGCTTCAACAATTGTTATTGTAACAAATGATAAAAACAGACATATCTTTCAAAATAGTTTTATTTTAATTTATAGTTTTAAATATAAATAAATATTTATATACTCCCTCTGTTTCTACAAAAATGATAGTAACACTTTTTTAAAATTATAAGGAGTATTAAATATTATATTTACTACTAATACTTATTATTACTGTTAGAAGTATTATTTTAAATAACAATAATTTTTATTAGTATTATTAAGATTTAAGAGTAATATTTGTCATTTGTGAAATAAAGTGGGGTTAGAAAAGAAAAATCAGGTTTGAAAAAGAGAGTAAGGTCATAGTTTTTGCTTTTAAAGCTTTTAAAAAAATTTATTTCCCAGCTTTTACAAGTTGAAACTTTTTTATACTTATAAAAATTTACCAAATGTTAATATAAAAACTATTACTATATATATTTTAAAAGTATTTTTTAAAAAAAAAAAATGATATTATTATATTTAGTTTTTATTTTAACAACTTAATTTTCTTGGGCTTTAGACAATAAATACATCTACTATGTTCAAGAGAAGGCTATAAAAATGACACGGCTGTTGCTTTCATTCATAAAATCATCATCCCAAAATAATTAGAATTTTAATTCACAACACAACAAAGCCTAGAGAGATGGTAGTAGTGTGTTAAATTGGTTATGGTCAAACTCTACAAAAGGGCCAATGAGACCTATTGGATGAGAAAGAAATAGTGAAGTTTTGAAGGAGAGAGAAAGAGGTGGTAGGGAGATGAAGAAGATAGTGGTAGTAGTTGAAGAAGTGGAAGCAGCTAGAACTGCTCTTCAGTGGGCTCTTCATAACTTGCTCAGCTATGGTGATTTGATCATTCTTCTCCATATTTTCCCAATTACAAAATCATCATCATTAGTAAGCAAGAAGAATAACCACGGCATCACCAATAACAGAAAAAGAGCTTTGAGATTGAAAGGATTTGAATTAGCCCTTTCTTTCAAGGACCTTTGTGATAGTTTCCTTAATGTAAGCTACCCTCACTCTGTTCTTGATTTTATTTAGTTTAAATGTGTTATTATTATGTGAATATTAATCGTGTATTAATATATAATTACAGGCAAAAGTTCAGATTATTGTCAAAGAAGGTGATCAAGATGGTACTACAATCGCAACGATGGTGCGTGAAATCGGTGCTTCCGCTTTGGTTGCCGGAATCCATAATGAAAGCTTTCTTTACAAGTTAATCACATCCCTATAACTCTTTTGACTAATCAATGATTTCTTCATTAAATTTTCTCTAGAAATTTAAATTCCATTACTGATCTCATAATTTATTTAGTTTTACATATATGCAGGATGGCCATGGCTAACACCACCATAAATTGCAGAATTCTCGCCATCAAAGAACCAACTATTACAAAGACAACCACTATGTCTATATTAAGAAATAATTCTACAAATTTTGGTTTTTCGCAAATCGAGATTACTAGATTAAGGTATGAATAGGATTCTGGCATCTTAAGTTATTACCGTAAACATTTTATTGTTAACTGATCATTCGAATTAGTGTTGATTTATTTGCTTTTCTCGTTTTACAGTGTTTCTCCAATTCATCCGCCAAAAATTCCATATCAAATTTTACCGAGCCCTTTCAGGATCATATGGAGATCAAAGAGAAGAAGAGGGAGAGAAAATGCCTTATAAAAAGTCAAACAATTTTGTCCGTTGGATTTGTTCATAAAGGTGCTGCATGTCGACTTTCACAACTCACACTGCGCGTAATAGGCGACGAGGCACACAATTGTGTTTTTTTTTTATGTTCGATGGGAAGGCTCCCAGAGATATATTTGTGTAAATTTGTAGAACAGTGCATCAATTAACAAGATACAAAGAAAACGATTTTCTTGCGTGTACTTTTTTTCAGTGTAAAGATTGTGTTGAAAGTTTAAACTGTAAGTGCCTGGGAAACTAATAAGGGGAAATTAAGCCAAGGTTTCACCCATAAGTTATCTATAATATAAAGTCCCTAATTAAAAGATACTAGTTGTATGCCCATACAAGGTTGGTTGTCCAAATTAAAGAAAAGTAATAAACATTCTCTTGTTTAAATAGCGTTTGAAAAATAATTTTGTATATTACAATCCTGATGAATGAAATTTTAAATGTAATGTAACGTCCTGAAGTTTATGTACTTTTTAAATATTGGTTAACTGGTGGTAGAATACTTGTAATACTGTTAAAGTAGATTTTTTTGAGTAATATATCTGGAAACGCCCGATGAAACAAATTAATACTTTTTTTAAATATTGGTTAACTGTGGTAGAATATTTGTAATACTGTTAAAGTATAAATAAATTAATAAAATCTTAATTGTAAACATAATTCACTTTCGTAGGAATCACAGTTACACTTAACATGTGCAACAAGCCTTTAAACCCCCTAGGTGACCCTAGTGGACGAGTATAGTCTTGTGAGGGTTCACAGAAGATGTACCCACAAAATCTAGACTGTTGGCTGCCTTAATCTCCGCGAGGTGTTAGTTCCGGATTAATCTCCGGCCAACCGTCCTTGATGACTAAGTAGCACTCATAAAACCTGAATGATTTTCCCTTTTTTCGGAAGTAACGTCTCCTTCCAAGTTCCTCCTGCCCAAGGTAATATTTATGAACTACTTTAGTGATTAAATGGAAGAACAATATTATAAGATATTGTTAAAGCAAATTAGTATAACTCACAATCATTTCAACTGTCATTTGAAGATCTCTCGTTCTATAAAATGGTCGTTGGATATCTATATATATTCTTACTGTCGTTTTAATGACACTAACCCTTTTTTGTATAACCTGCTTAGTTCTTTGATGGACATTCACAAAGGCTTGAATGTAATTGTTGTACACCTGCTCCTGAAAGTCATCAGCCGTAACTAAGTGGCGCACAACATCAGGTTGACGTGCAGCAATCGCCCAAGCTCTGGAGATTGCTACATCTTGTTCTACAGAATACAAAGCCATACTTATGAAGAAAATCTTAGAAACCTTTAGATGCAAAGATAATTTTAGAGGAGATATGGAAGAAAAAAAGTTTCTCGGATATCGGTGAGAGTTGTTTGGTGGATATCTTGTTCAATTTATAAGAATTTGATTTTAAAGTAGTCGTTGGAGAGTCATTGTGTTGTAGGATTCAAAGAGATTTATACAAATTTGAATTGAATTATACGGATAAGATAAAATAGAATTAAAATTATTGGAACTTGAGTAATGGATGGAAAACAAAATACAGCCGTTGTGTTGGATGATTCAGTAAGTACAAACAACAACTAGATTACAAGTCCACGACAATTAAAAAACTAAGAACTAACTCTCTTTCGTGGGAATCACGGTTACACTTAGCATGTGCAAAAAGACTTTAATCCCATAGGTGACCTAGTGGACGAGTTTAGTCTCTTGAGGGTTTACAGAAGATGTACCCACAAAATATAGACCGCCGGTTGTCAATTTTGACTCCAAAATCCTGGGTAGTATGGATTATTTTGTGGTGGTGCACGTGCATGGATCCTTTTTAAAATTTCTTGTTGTTTTAGTTCATCGTATATTCTTGCATTTGGGGACTACGTTGAGAGATCCTTGTCCATTATATTCCTTTCGTCCAATTCTTTGTTGAGAAGCATTTGTTGTTCTTGCGTTGATACCATATTTTCAAAAAAAAAAATTGTTGATATTGTTGATGAGATTCGTTCGCTTTTCGTGTTTCTTTAAAAAATTCAATAAGTTTAGAACCCACGTCGTTGATGAGTGATTCTTGTGATGATGGTGTAGGGGGCGTGCTTGTCTGAGAGAGTATTTTCTTGGATACCGCATTTTTAATTTCATCATTTGCCTTGCGTTTGTTGATAAAATGCTCGGTAGTAAGTGAACTTCCTTCTGCAATAAGGATGCCATAAAGAACGCTAGCCGAGCTTGGGAATTGATTTCTAAATTGTGTTTGAGGAACTTGGCTTGATGATGGATTTTGGGGAGTAGGGGATTGACTTGAATAAAAATTAGGGGTATTAGGGGATTGACTTGAATAAAGATTAGGGGATTGACTTGAAAAAGGATTTTGGGTATTAGGGTGTTGGGAAGCCAAATTATGAATATCGGTATCGTCTTCCATATTTGCGTCTTCACTTTGATCCCTCTGTTTGAATTTTTTTCAGCATCTGGTATTCTAAACCGCGACTGAAATTTTTGGTGGTTTCAATGTAATATTACGTTCTTGCCAGTAAACCCTGCATTAATGTAAATGATGCATACGTTAGTAAGAAAAAAAGATATATGCAATAACTATTTCAAACAATTGTTGCGAGGATAATTTAACTTACCCGGTCAATTTCATCCATGGTTGGATTATTTGTGGTAATATTAGCAAGACATTCAGAATATCTATTCACTTCAACCTTTATAGTGCTAAATCTACTTCGAATTCCAGTACTAGTACGCCTGTAAAGATTTTCACCAGAAACAACTACAAAATTTTTAAATACTTTATCCCAAAACAAAGCCGCGTAAAAAATAAGTTCCTTCTTTCTTTATGTTACAATAAGCAGTACATATATACATGTCTTCTACAGAAGAGTATTTCTTTCTCGAAATTTTACCAGACGACATGTTTGTCTACAAAAGAGATGGAAAGAAATGCAAAAGAAAATGGAAGGGAAAAAAAACTTATGAGAAAAAATTAGAGGGGGTTTGAGTAGGAAATCAAGTTAAAAGAAATTGATTTGGTGTGATTTGAGAAGAGAAAGATGTTGTTAACTTGTTATATATAGAGAAAATTTCTCAAAAATTTGAAAAAAATATCCGTTGGGATCCGAGGGTGGAGGATATAAAGTCGTTAGTGGTGATGGATGACCAAGGTCGGGTGTGGGAGAGGTGTAAATAAAAAAGGTCAAAAAAATATAATCCGCGAGACGGATTCTAAGGATCCGTCATTTGTGACGGAAGCCAAGGATCCATCCCACCTCTGAGACGGATACCTAGGATCCGTAAAACATATTTTTCTGACAGATACCTGGTATCCATCTCTATGGCTTGGATATAGCTGAGATCATATGTGATCCCTCCTCTAGCCAAGGATTTGGACCAGATTATAACCAAACGATGCCCTCTAGTATTTGCTTTTGGCTAGATTAAGCTATAACCAATTGATTTCCCACACCATAGTACTTGGCCTCAGTGTCTGTTGAAATGAATTTGTTATGTTTCAATTTCAAAATTTATATAAAAAAATGAACTATAAAATTCACTTCTCTAAGATTCAAATTTATTTATACGAACAGTATGAAACATTTCCTAGCTGAGTCAGCAATTCAATAGCTTTTATCTACAGAATTGCTCAAACAATTTAGTTTTTGGTTTAGTCAATGAATCAGCGTTGATCTCTAACTTAAGTTTATGGTCTTATCATTGTCTGTAGAAATATGTTGAGTGACTTGAGTCAAACTGCATATGCTAACTTGAAAGATGAAGGAAGAGATGGGCATTAACGCTTAAGATTCAAAGTGAGTTGTGAAACATTGTTATTTATGTAATGTTTCTCAAATGTTAAGTTATCATAAATTGCGATAAGTAGCACAAATATGAAGATAATATGATATAAATAAAATTGAATTAATATAAAATTTATCATGTACAAAGAAATCCTCGAACTTTTGGCTTAGTCGCAGACTCCAAACCAACTATATGGAGTCCAAGTCTGCAATAAAATGCCCTTTCTACTGATGTTTCTGAATAATGTGACTTTTTCATCAATCTAATGTGATCTTCCCTCACCTTAAAAATTGGATGGATCTCCACTGAGGAGTCATCATTGTAAGCTTCTTTGAGTATCACTACACAACTCTTGTTTTCCAATGAAAGGTAGAATATGTCATGATGACGATCAAACACCCTATAAAAATTCTGTAGCAAACCTAAATGAGTTTGAAGACAGATAAGATTCTTTTTCTAGATGAGTTATCAACGAAGAGACCTAGGAACACATGAAGAACCCAACAACTCGTTTCTTTGAAACATCAATGTTTGAATTCAGAAGCGAATTGTACATTACAGGAAGACGCACGGGAGTTTCTCAATTTCTGCACCAGAGTGAAATGTTCATCTTCAACCTCAAGCGTTTAGAAGGAATTGATAGGCTAAAAACCTATGGCCGCAATTGCACGACGTCTACAAAGTAGAAGCGACTAATACGGGTTCGTCCATAGAAATTGATATTATTATTTCTAGCTATTAAACAAATTATGTGCTAAAAATAGAGAAAATATTTTGGAAGAATTCTTGAATTTAATTACAAAGATAAATAAATAAATAAATTAATTAAACAGGAAAAGAAGAGTCTAGGGTTTTGGATTCCACTACTATTGATTTTTGTAAAATACTCTCAAATTACTCAAGACAGTTTTGAAGCCAATCTTATGCCTTGGAATGTAAAACGTTCTAAATTACTACTACGACTGAAGTCGTTATACAAAAATCTAATTTCATTCGTTTATAAAAGATCAATAGTTTGAAACTATTCAGAACAATTAAATCAAAGTACTTTTAGAAGAGGAATTATTAAACACTGAATAACACAAATAATAGAATAAATATGTCAAAGAAATTAAATATTAAAATTACACATAAAAAATAACTTTCTCTTCTACCAAAGAAAGAAAAAATATTTGCTACTCATAGAGAAAAAAATAAATAAAAATTGATAAATCATTTGCATTTATTAAACATGAAAGCTATTGATTTTTTTAAATTCTTTATAGAATTAACGACAAGCCTCAAGAGCAGTTAACAAGGCAAGGTTCTTATATGTATTTAAACCTCGAACTGTCGCTGGAACTACTCTTAAAACGGTTACTGAAGATATTGAAAATAAAGGAGAACCACGGTTTTAGCGACAGTTCTGGACAGTTATTTCCTCCTTCTTTTTCTTCTTCCTCGATGTGATGCAGAATTTTTCTGACTTTCTTTCTCGTGATTCTGGCCGAAGCCAACCTCCCTGAATGATCTCTTTGTCTCTGTATTTATACTACATCAATACCTAACTCCCAAATCCTCGAAAATTATATTGTTTTAATGAAAATCTCGGAAATATTTCTTTCTCCTCAAGAAAAATTCTTTCTCTTCGAACAGCTCTCGTTGATCCTCTCTTTTGATTTTGTTTCCTTAGCATGAAAACATGTAGAAACGTAACCAAGTAAAATAGGAAAGAAATCCTATATTTTTACGTTGTAAGTTTTCTCCGAGAATATTTCTTCCTTTCCTAGCCTTATTTTGATACAACCAATCTGTTTTCACTATAATCACGAGATTCTTCTTGTTCTTTTCGAGTTCCCTAACTTGTTTAAATTCTTAGTAATTAAGGCAAGAAAACATCTTTCCTTAAAACTCTTGAATATATCCAAAAATCGATTATAAAATCTTCACAGGCGAGAGAATAGTTTTCCCGCTAAAAACTCTTTTGAATTTCAAAAAAAGTGGGTGCCTTTATCATTTTTTCCGGGTGCCTTTAAAGTTTTTAAGCTTATTTTTCCGTAAAATTTTATCTTCAAAAATACCTAAAATCACACCAATTAACCAAATTAGTACAAAACAAAATACTAATAATATATATCACTACACCATTTTTAGTGTTTCGTAAGGGTATATTTCTGTTACAAAATGGGCTTGCAATAGCAGTCGACTGTTGTGAAACAAGGTGTTACGGATTTTCGCAACTGTTCCATTACCGTTGCGATTTTGGGTTGCAGTGGCTTAGTCATAACAGTTTCAAACTGTTGCAAAATATTTAATTTGTAACTGCGTCTAACTATTGCGAAACTGAAATTTCGTAACTGCTATAACAATTGCGAAATTTTTTATAACATAATAAAAACAGTGGTTCAAAACCACTACAATTCCCTGTAACAAAATCAAGTTTCCCCTGTTCATTTGGAAATCAAACTAATCCAACAAAACTATCAAGAAATTATTCTTTCTTAGAGTTTATCACCATGACATACCATGATGAACTCCATATACACAAAAAATAAGAAATGCATCACAAAAATAATATGAGGGATTGTCATTTGGATATATATAAATTCAGTATCATACCAAGGTAATCTTACAAATTGATTTAAAGAAAAAAGAACTTTCACATTGGATGTCCTCTGGATTGCTTTAGATACAGGTCATACAATGGATATTTCTCTGTGCATAAATCTTACTCGACATGAAGCAACTCTCATTGATGATTGCCAGGGCCTTGTGCAGACTGAGAATTTGAAAGATTGTTGTTGCTGATGTATCTAAAGAAGAAGATTCACATCAAATTAAAGAGTTGATTGATAGAACAATGAGACAAGCATTTAAGATTTCAGGCAAGTAGGACAAAACAATGAAAAACAACACAAAACTATTAAAGCATACCAGCATCTCTCTCATGCAGAGAGTCGTTGCCTCCAACTGCGACCACAACATCATCTGCTCCTACCCGTATGCGTGTGAACAATGAGATGCAAAAATCCATTTATGAAAAAAAAACAAATTATATTAGAGTATATGATATGCATCACTAAAGAAATATGGAATACATATGCCTTAGAAAAAACTTTTTATTGTGATTCCAAAGATTATGCAATCATAATCTGTCAACACAAAAGACTAAAATAGTTCAGTAAACATAGTCATACCCATGATAATAAAACAACCAGTAATCATACCGCAAATATATATGTAAAAAGAAAAACAATTCAGGGGTGTAAAGAAGAATTATACCTATACAAGCTGATGCAAAACAAACCCATTGCAGGTCACTTCTCACCAACATAATACCTCGCAAGTACAAACTGAAGATCAAATTCCAGAAATTTAAACTCAATAATATAAGCATAAGAAAGTGACTTACTTTCCAGGGATTGATATTTCCCCGGCTGGCTACTACTGCTTTAATTGACCTTAAGTGAATATTCACATATAACATGACAAATATTACATATCTTACATATGATATAATATAGAAAGAATACCACCAGAGCTTGAAAATCTTATATATCTCATCAAATCTCATAATGGAGAAAGAGTATAAAAAGATATACTCTCTCCGTTTCTGGAAAAGTGTTACTATCACTTTTTCATTTTAGCCTAAAAATAGGCCAATTTAAAAAAGTGATAGTAACTCTTTTCCTGAAACGGAGGTAGTATAAGATTTTCAGCTACTTGTAGCGTATTCTCTCTTCTATTTGATACTTACGAATCTCATATATGAAAGAATATAGAAAGAAAATAGACAGAAGTTTCGAGCAACACCACTTTTCTTAAAAATACATGAATTACCACATAAAAAACCAGTGCCAATGACTGTATCATGGAACTAAGATACGTAAAACAGTAAAAATAAGATGAACATCACTTACCTCCTCAGCAATAACATCATCGGGCAATCCTGTAATGTAAACATGTGTTTTGACTTTTAAGCCAAACCAACGTATCAAGAGGTTTGTTTGCTTCCTGTAAAAGTAAGAACTCAAAGAGGTTAGTACAAGAGAAACAATGAAGCTGGCCCATGAATTGTATAACATTGGATAACATGAAAAGAATACGGCTTTGAAGCAGACTACCGCAGTCCGTAGAGGATGAAAGAACTATGAAATAATATGACATACGATTGTATTCTATTAGCATAAGCAACCCTAACTAGCACTATCAGAACATATGATCGAGCTATTTCATATTGGGAACCTAGATCACTTGTTTTTAATACAAAGTCTATGGTTCATACATTCAAAAATCTTAAAATTCTAGATTGTAAATGAAGATAAGAAGAAAAAAAAAGTACCCGCTCTGAAAATAACCTGCAAGTTGATATAAATCACCAAGCTTTGGTACAAAAATTTCTCTAGGTTTTGCAATCTCAAAGTGCATAGAAGAAAGAAAATTACTCTCATACACGATCTACTGTGCGCTGGCGGTACTATAAAAAGAAAGCAAAAAGGAACAAATTTAGATACAAACTTCAATTTTAAAATAAATCTAAACTTATCATGGAATACCACCCTATATTCTGTTATAACAACAGTGTAAGGGGTCAAAACACTCGTTGAATCATTTTCATGAAGGAGCAACTAATCCAGTTCAGCCCATACCATCTCTCACCTAATTAATTGTACAATATCAGAGTGTTAAACAACATTCTTAATTTCCAAAAAAGGAAAACCAGAATATGGGAAACACTTAGCTTTTGTGCTGATTGTGGACATTAAGCTATTCATAGATGCGCACTCGTATCAATGAAGTACTATATATGTAACCATATTTAACAAATTCAGTCTCAAACACATAAATCTGGTTTATACAATCACAACTATCACTAAAATCATAAAGACAAGAACAAACCAAGTGACCAATCAAAATTTAAACCCTAAAAGAAGTTTACCATTACAGGATCTGAATCTATAACAAGGATCTGACCTATATAAGATTCAACTGACACAATCTCTTTTGATTTTTATATAGAGATGAAATAAAGGAGTTTCAAGGAAACCAACCACCATTTTCTGGACAACAACATCAGTAGAGCAAGAAGGATCAACACTAATTGTAGCTGAATCAGCAAGAGCGTATAATGATCCTTCAGCTCATTGCCTGAAAATCAACAGAAAAAATTGGGGGAATTTCTTAAAAGCTGAATTTGACTCTATGACCTTACTCATATAAAAGTTTTCTATAGAAAAAAACATAGTCAGAAAAAGACTGATCAACAACACACATACCCCAAATTTGGTTTTAAAGTTTTTGATTTCTCAATGAAGATAATACAACTTCAAAATAGATGAGATGAAAAAACCCTAACTTTAGCAATCGAAAACAAAAAACACAACAATAATGAACCACACCCAAAACCCATTACAACCCTACAAATCTATAACTTATGAGGTGACATAACCCTAACTTAAGAAAATGAAGGAGGATCTGAGACTTACATTGATGTTGACGTAGATGTTCGATGGGATCTCGATCAGTGAAGTTGTTGGTGTTGGATGTCTAATTGTCCAGGTG
Organism: Papaver californicum; assembly: GCA_023531435.1. NCBI lineage: Eukaryota > Viridiplantae > Streptophyta > Magnoliopsida > Ranunculales > Papaveraceae > Papaver > Papaver californicum. The sequence continues at coordinate 162,197 of JAJJMC010010050.1, forward strand.
TGGTTTTGGTCATGGTGGCGATTGTAGAAACTGGAAGAATAGAAGATAATCATGGTGGTATTAGGGAGGGTTTAATGGTGGTGAAGTTGGTATCTGGAGGTAATGGAAGAGGCGAAGAAATAAAGGAAGATGAGAAGACAATTCGAAGTGAGTATTAGTAGGGTTAGAAATCAGCCCCACACACCACACGTGTATTTGGCACGCGTATGAAAATTGGGTAGAAACAACCAACTCATTCTACAGAGATTCAACAATTTGGGCGGAAACACCTTAAAAGTGTAGCCAGTAACACTCACGAGTAGCACATGAGCTAAAAAAAACTGTTGCGAATCGCAACAACTTGAAACAGTTGAGAAATTCGAAACTGTAATAGACAATTGCGACTATTTTGAACATAAAACTTTAGTTGCAAGTTCTCCACAGGGCCAAAGCTGTTGCGAAATTTTGTTGCTAAAACCCATATTTGGTGTAGTGTATTATAGGGACTAATAAAGGCACAAATATGCGTTTATCAAATACCCCCTAACCTATATGTAACTAGTCTTCGAGCAAATTTAATCTAGAAAACAAAATAAAAATCTAACTCACTTTCGTAGAAATAACGACTACACTTAGCACGTGCAACAAGCCGTTAAACTCTTAGGTGACCCTAGTAGACGAGTGTTGTCTTGTAATGGTTTACAAGAGGTATACCCAAAAAACCTTTTAGTCCAACTACTAATGTCACAAGTATCCAAAGAGCTACGAGGACATAAAGTTTCTCCTCCAATTGCCAAATAATTAGAAGTGCCAGAGAAAAATATAAGTTAATACCCTTAGTTTATGAAAGAGAGAATGTGACGAGTTAAACCAATGCCAAAGATGTCTTTTTCCAAATGGACATCGGACTAACAGAGCAGCCGAATAAGCATTTCGCCTCGACTCTGCCTCACCATAGGATTTTATGAATTTTCACTCAGAAGATAATTTTTAGGGTCACTAGTTTGTAAGCAAGATTAAAGAAAAAATACTTACACACTATCGGTAACACTTTTTGTGATGATCTCGAAGGAAAATATATCTGATGACTTCTTAGGAAATCGACCATATATGAGGATAGGAACATACTCTCACCTTTTAATCTCACAACTCTCCCATAATGTTTTATAGAAACAACTCTTTCTTCAGTCTTCGGCTTCAACCCTTGATGATAAACCCTTGAAAGTTATAGAATTTTCCTCTTTTTTTCTTCGATCACTTGTTGTTTTGAAACTTCCTTTTGAATTTCTTCTTCTACGTGGCTTTTTCTAATGAAATTATTACACAAATTTATTTATTTATTTATTTATTTAGTTAGTTTGTTGATATATACATATATTATATATATTATATACACATATTATATGTATATATATATATATATATATAAGTAAGATTGATACAAAATATGAAACAAAAAATGAACAATGCAAAACATTAAAAATAAAATAAAATTTTACTTTCCAATGGAGAAGGACTTTTGCACTTGAATCTTCGCAACTGTTGGTACACAAATCTTCAAAAATGTACATCTTTTTTTTTTCTTGTCACTTTGAATATGTAATGTTCTTTTCTTTTGTTGCTTATAAACCTTGAACATCTTCAGCTTCTTCATGAATTGATGTTGCTCCCAGAGGCGAAACCAGGGCCTGGATTACCCTGGCTCTATACCCTCCCAAAATCCCAAAAAAGCTTTCTTTTACCAACCTATTTTATTTTTCAAAAAAAAAATAATCCTAAAAATTATGCTTAAGACCATGTAAGTTTTTGCTAAGCCCGCCCTTTATTGGGCTTCTAGTTCCTCCACTGGTTGCTTCGCTTGTTCATGATACTGAGTTTTTACTGAGAGAGTATTGTAATTTTGTGATTGAGACTACAAGATGAGGCTAGTTCTGATGTCACCCTCGTGGTGATAAGAATTAGCACTCAGAGATCAAAAAGTGTTGAAAGTGGTGCGAGCTTGAGTAGCTCATCATTCTACTTGGATGTTATGAGATGAAACACTCTAAGAGGACGGTTGAAGGTTTGGTGCCTCACTCAAAAGGGTAGTCTCAACTAATGATTGGTTAGTTATGTCTTTTTGCATTTCCTTCTGGCCTAATTGTCTCCATCATGGATGGTTGGGTCTGTCACGATTATTCTTTCATAGGTTAAGAACACAGATGTAGTTTTTTCTAATAATTATGATTTACATCCTTTTGGGGTGAATCGGTATGTAAACTTAGATAAAAGGATACTACATGACTCTAAATATTGGAGATTGGTACAACTATTTTTTTAAAAAAAATTCTTCCTTAACCCCAAACTTAAATTGAACATAGTCCTCGATGTTCTAAAGATAAATAAATGAAAGCATGAATAAAGAGAAATGATGAACAAAGTAAAAGAAATATTGAAAAATATTACTGGCGCCATGTACCAAAAGCATATGTATTTCCTCCCATAATGCGCTAAGTTTAATGTCTTTATCCATACTTTGTTACCTTTCAGATTAGTCCTGTAGACAGGATCCTTCAGCTCTGACTCTTCTACTGCAAGAGTGGTCAACTTTAAAAGTGTTTTTAACTATTGACCGTTAACTTTGAAAGTTTCTCCATTCTTCGGATTTTCAACTTCAAGTGCTTCATATGGAAACACAATCTTGACAAATTATGGGCCCGACAACCAGGAACTTAACTTACCAGGAAAGAGATGTAAACGAGAATTGTATAAGAGAACTTTTTGACAAGGTTCAAATGACTTTCGAATAATCGATTTATCATGAACTTTTTTTTAACTTTCTCCTTGTATATTTTTATATTATGGTAAACATCATTATGAATTTCTTCTAACTCATTGAGTTGAATTCTACGGTTGTCACTAGCGGTTGGTAGGTCAAAGTTTAGTTGTTTAATAGCTCAATAAGCACGGTGTTCTAATTCTACGGGAAAATTCCAGGCTTTATCGAAGACAAGTCTATACGGAGACATCCAATGCAGAGTCTTAAAAGTGGTTCGGTAGGCCCACAGAGCTTCTAATAAGTGCAAATACTAATCCTTTCTGGTAGGGTTTACAGTCTTTTCTAAAATTTGTTTGATCTGCCTATTAAACACTTCTACCTGGCCACAAATTTGTGGGTGGTAAGGCGTAGAAACCTTATGAGTAATGGAGTATTTTTTCATGAGAGATTCGAATGAACGATTACAAAAATGGGAGCCTCAATCACTAATAATTATTCTTGGCATACCAAATCGAGAAAAAATGGTATCTCTAGCAAACTTGATCACAACCTGGCAATCGTTTTTCTTGGTAGTTAACCCACTTGAACACATAGTCAACAACTAGCAAAATGTAAAAATTGACAAAAGAATTAACAAAGGGACCCATAAAATCAATACCCCATACATCAAATATTTATATTATTAATATAGGATTTAGCGGCATCATATTACGACGGGTCAATTTTCCTAATTTTTGACATCTTTCACAACTTTGATAAAATTTGTGGGAATCTTTAAATAAATTTGGCCAATAGAAACCAGATTGCAAGACCTTAGAAATTGTTTTCTTAGAACTGAAATGATTCCCACAAGATCCAAAGTGACAGAAAGTGAGCACATTAGAGATTTCGTTGTCAGGAATACGACAGATGATCGGATCTGGACAATATTTGAATAAGTATGGATCATCCCAGAAAAAGTGTTTGACCTCAGACAAGAATTTAGATCTATCTTGTTTAGACCAATGCTCAGGCATTTGACCAGTTACCAAATAATTAAAAATGTCAGCAAATCAGGGTAACTGAGAGATTGAAAATAATTGTTCATTAGGAAATGTGTTAAGGAAAGGTCTCTCATCATCTCTAGACTCAACTAGGATACGAGATAAATGGTCAGCTACTATATTTTCAGAACCCTTTTTATCACAAAGTTTTAGAGTAAATTCTTGTAAAAGTAAAACCCATCTAATCAGCCGAGAATTCGAGTCCTTCTTAGAAAGAAGATATTGAGCGCAACATGATCATACTAGACGATAGCCTTTGACCCAAGGAGGTATGATATAAATTTATCAAGTGCAAACACGATGGATAACAATTCATATTCAGTGATTGTGTAGTTCACCTGGGTATCATTTAGGGTTTACTAGCATAATAAATCACAGAAGAGGGTTGTTTGCTTTTCCATAATTCATACGGTGATTTGACTGATCCTTTAAGGGGCACTCTGTTCAGGATATAGCAAGATGAGAGGACGGCCTCCCCCCACAAGTTCGCCGGTAGTCCTGAACTGATTAACATGGCATTC